>CM077256.1:4240513-4683013 GCA_039654775.1 Spinibarbus caldwelli
TGGCGGAAAACGCAAAAAGAAATCACAGATTTTGCCATGATGTTTGTGATTAGCAGGCAAAATTCAGAGAAAAGGAGCTCTAAAGTAAAAGATGATGTGCTAAAACTTGGCTTTAGTCATAGCTAAAGTTATTGTGCTGTCTTGAGTGCATTATTGCTTTTATAAAATAGTTACTAAAAATAAAAATATGAAGGACATAGTCTTTAATGTAATTATTTATTTAATTTATTTTATTTTTTTCAAATATATACTACATTTAATATTTAATTATACTGTATATTTCATATTAAAAATATATAGAAAATTTTTGAATACACTTTCAAAATTATTCAAAATATTTTATAAAACATTTGAGTTTTATGGCTTTCTTTCACATGTCTATTAGCTTTGAGGTCACCTATATGCTAGTGTCCTCATAAAAGTTATTAAAATTTACATTTTTCCAATTTGGGGAAAAAAAGGACCAATCAGCAATTGTCTTTAAGTAGGAAATTTTCTGTGTCTCATTCTGAGGCGTTGCTGTTTTTATCTCAGGGAGAGAGAGAGAAAGCGCTTTTCTAAACACATGAGGTTCCTTGAGGGGGGAAGAACTCATGGAGAGCTTCCTGTTTTCCAGATCAAACCCTCTGGGACTTTCGAGGGGGAACAACTACACTCACAAAATGTAGAAAGAGGGGGAAAGTGAGAGATTATTCCCCTGTTCCTCGCTTCTAAAGCCCCTCGTGCACCCTAGCTTCATTTCCATCCTTCTTTCATGGGATAAACACTTGCTTGTCACAGCGGCGGGATAGCTTTTGTCTGTTCTTCCTTTTTTCCCCATTTTTTTCTTTGCCTTTCTGTCTTGTTTTCCTTAAAGGCAGTGACTGACAGCTGACATTCTGATATTTATTATTGAGGAGGAGACTTTTGATGCTATCTGCCCATGCAGAAATATAAAAAAACACGGTCCAAATGTCAAAGACCGAATATTTTCTCCTGTTTTATATGAAATGACCTCTTGCGATACTTCTCTTATTGTGCACGGGGCGGTTTGAAGCGATATGCATGTGCGGACACAGATAGGACCAAACTCTGTTGTTTCGGAAGAGGCCGGGATAAAGAAAAAAAGCCGGGAAGCTTTCCGGCCTCACAGAGCAGGGGGATTCAGGATAAAGCAGGAAAATCAAATGACTCTGGCATCGGCGTGATCCTACGTGCTAAACTTGGACTCAATTCAAGAAACGGAGAGAGATGGATAGAGAGAGAGAGGAACAAAAGAGCAGGCCGATGGCTGTAGTCAATTTTCATATGAATGGCAGGTTTAACATATCTCTAGGAAAGGGCAGCTCTCGCAGGCTTGGGCGACGTCCAGAGGTCCAGAGCTCTCTCGTGCACCCGCATGCTGAAGAGGGCACGCACACACACTCAAAGACACGCACGCGCACACACACACACACACACACAGTGTGTGTCCATAATTAAACTATCGTGTTTCAAAGTCCTGACAACAGCATAGAGAAGAGCAGAACAAGATGATAATTTCATTAGGCCAACTCATAATGAGGAGCCTTTCACCACCAAAGAGGGGGGCGATCTTGTGAATCGCACACCCTGCCTCACAAGGTAACACAACAGAAGACCACCACACAAGATGTCCTACCCAGAAAAAAAAAATAAAGAGATTTAAAAAAGCACAAATAGAAGCAAGTAGAACAACACTACACTTTAAGAAAAAATGAAAAATCTGTAGAAAAACGAAGAATGCAGAAAATTACCACATTGTCTGTTAATTTTACGAAAATTTCCTTTAATCCTAAAACACTACACAATGCAGTGTGTAATTCAAAATATAGGTAAATCACCTGTATAAAAAAAAAAAAAAAAAAATCAATATGGAAAATTGGATGCAGAATTGCAATTTAAATTTTAATGTAAGGAAGTAGAATTAAAATAGACTAAATTCCAAAGAAATTCATATAACCCTAACTGTAAGTTTTAACTACAAAAGCAAAGTTTGACAAATTTTGTCATAAAATTTACAATTGATAGAAAGACAGAACAACAGATAGATAGACAGACAGACAGAACATTAGAATGATAGAACGATAGAATGAATGATGGAACGATAGATAGATAGATAGATAGATAGATAGATAGACAGACAGACAGACAGACAGACAGACAGATAGATAGACAGATAGATAGATAGATAGATAGATAGATAGATAGATAGATAGATAGATAGATAGATAGATAGATAGATATACTTAGCAAACACCTCTGAAACACCAATAACATTCTCAAGCTGTTGGTTTAATGCCACTTTGAATTTGAAATCTCTTTTTTTGTGTGTGTGTCGTAAGTTATGTTGCCGTTGTTTGATCATTGAAGGAAACCAACAGTTTCGTGTTGGTGTGGTTGAGTTTTATGAGACTGGAGTCTCTCTCTCGCTCTTATATCTGCATGAAATTAGAATTATATAACATTTCCTTTGACTGACACGAGGTAAAGTCACACACTTAGATCTTATAGCAGGCGTACACACAATATCTTTTTTTAGGCGGCTGGTCGCTCCCCTTCTTTTTTTTACTTGAGAGAGTCATTACGGCAGGGCTTAATTCTTATTGTACTTTATTTATTTCTCTCTTTAGTCAGCAGGAGGAATTTGCATACTTAATTGATCAATATGCTTGGTGTTCCTTTTGCACATCTGCCAGGCTGCTCCCCACTGCCATAGTCTCTCATTCCTCAAAGTGACAGCTCTCTCAGCCTCACACACACATACACACTAACGCTCTCGCTCCTGCTCACTTTCCAGCATGGACACTCATTCACTGAGACTCAATGGGCCGTTCTGGGTTTCAAACAATGGTTCTTCATTGCGCCAGACTTTTAAATGTACTGATCTACAATGGGACAGAGAGTGTCGGTCGCAATTTACGACTCTTAATTTGTTCAGCGGTTCAGATTTCATATATATGGACTAACGTGCTAACTTAAAGCATTTGTGTGGGACTTCTTAATACGGATGATCTGTATCGAGTGACATTGTGTGTTTTCCATCTTTGTCTATGTCGGAACAAAACAGGCCACACTAACAGCCCTTATCAGTCCGGTGTCAGAGACCATGAATCTCACGCTCCCAAGTCGCCTGAATTGCTTCTCCATTCTACCAGTTGCCTCCCTGGAATATACAGTGGGATCCAAAAGTCAGAGACAATTAGTGAAAATGCATTTATTTGCAGTCTTTTTAAAATAAAAAAATAAAATAAAATAAAATAAAATAAACAATTCAAAAAAATAATACCAAAAAAAAACATTAAATAAATAAAATAAAATAAAATAAAATAAATTCCAGATTTTTTTTTTCTGGACCTCACTGTTTAAGACAAATGTAAGTGTCCACTTGGTTCTAAATCTCCACTTCAAGTGATCATTGTCGTTTCCACTCAATGATTTGTTTCTTATGCTTCCTCATATGAAAGAGTTTTTAAACTGTTGTTTGAAGGAAATTGGATCGGGGGTTTGGAGCTGTTAGCTGGTTAAAAAAAGAAGAGAGAAAAAAAAAAAAACCCTCATCTCTAATCGCTGCCAAAGTTTGTCGTGTTGCTACTTTTTGATTGATGCCTCAGCCAAGTCTGTCATTTCCTCAATTAATTTGCTTGCAGAAAGAAAAAGACTCTCTTCACTGCAAAGCCCTTATGAGACTCTAAATATAGGAGCTCGTCATTTCAGCGTGAAACTTAGACGCACCGCTATTGTCATCTCCGCAAAGAAAAACTTTAATTTGATCAGAATTCCTCAAGAGGAGTGTTAAATTAATTTGAACAGGGTTGGAGGGGAGAAAGGGATGCACAGTGACTTTGAGAAAAGGGAAATGAAATAGAATTATATGGGAAGTGATGAGTGCTGACTGCACACTTTCTGTCAGGGTTGGCGCTACTAAACATCTCTTTCATATCCAACTCGGGCTAAATAAATGCCAATATTCACCTTGAGAGTATCATCATAAAGAAGACGCTCTCCCGAGACCTCCCGGAGGTATGGAGCGCGCTCAGGAGGATGGGGGAGAAATATGGCTCTTCTGAATGATTTCCTCGTTCTAAGTGAGCAGTCACTCTGTGAAAGTGTCAAGGATAAAAACCAAACACCACAAATAACAGAGAAATGACTTCAGAGAGAGAGTGAAGGCAGAGAGAGATAGAGATTCACATGACTGGTTTTAATTTGAGTTTGAAAAATACAACCTGTTTCCTCCCAACACCCCTAAATCATCTTCCATCGATCCAGTCTAAATCTGACAAGTCTTTTGCTTCTAAAAAGCCGTATAAAAACCTCAGGCTCGCTAGCACGGAGAAACGACAGTCCTAAACACTTCTCACCTGACGGGTGACCTGTGTGCGGTCAGGGCGAAGACTCTGTGTCGCAACACAATGGAAAGAAACTGACTGAGATTGAAAACATAGATGGAAAAGTTCACAAATGAAGGACAGCTCACCTCAATATGAACATTTTCATCTAGTTCTTCTAGAAATCAAATTTTCTGAGCTGTACCATCCATATTATTACTTAAAAGTCAACAATTGACTCATTTGTGTCTCATCCGTGTATTATTATTTCTGAGGAATTTCAGAAGAAATACCTAAACACAGCTGAGAATTCAAATTTTGGATCAAGAAAATTTACAAATGAGATCTAAGAAAAGTTCTCAACAATGTCTCAAACTGTGCTCAGATTTGCCAACAACCCAAAATCTGCAAAAAAAATTCAGAGTTCTCGGAATGTTCTCAAATATTTCTCTTCAAATCTCCCAATACCAAATAATTTAAGCTGCCATCCAAATTCATTTTAAATCACTATACTCTTACAGTACAAACTGGGTTTTTCTCAAGGGATTTTAGGAGAAACATCTGAGACAGTTTACATCTAAATAAACAACTGAGAACTCAACTGAGTCTCCTGATCTATTAAAGAGAAATAAAATTTAGGCAGAAGAATCCATGAGGAGGAACATTTACAGATGAGATCTCAGAAGTTCTCAACAATGTCTCAAACTGTGCTCATATTTCATCCCAAGATCCCAAAGTCTTCAATCAAAACTCAGATCACAATATGAATGCGAACATTTCTCATCAAATCCCCCAATACCAAATTATTTTGGCTGCAATCCAAATTAATTTTACTGTCATTAGTATAAACTGAATTTCTGTCATAGAATTTGAGGAGAAACATCTGAAACACAACTGAGAACTCACAACTGCAAATTTTGAGCAACACAGTCTAGAGGCAGGATAGATGCAAACCCATCCGTGTACCTGTGTTGTCTAGCAGGCGGGTTGCTAGCGTGATTTCAGATTTGCTTTTAATTGTTCGTTCTGGATTCCACGCTGAGCGAGTCTTTGTGTTGCTGGCATCACAGCAATCTCCTCTCATTATTGTGTAAATAGGTTTTGGCAAGGCTCAGTAAATAAAATACAGACTGACAGGAGGACGGGAGGGAATTAGCCTTCCTACCAATTAGACTAGCCTTAGGCTGTACTTTTAACTGCAGATGAATCCCACAAATCGCTGAAATGATCCTGTCACAGACCCCTGATATGAAAACCCCACTGTGCAGTGTGGGAGAGCGGAGGAGAGAGGACAGGAGAGGAGAGAACGGAACTGGAAAGAGCCGAGAGAGGAGGGGAGCATCAGGGAAGCTGTTTTAATGAGTTGGGGAGGGTTTCTAGGCAGGGGCCGCACCTCACAGCTGGGGCCTGTTGATTGACAGGTCGGATCAGGTTCTCCAGCCAGTGGGGCCAGATGGAAAGAGCAGGAATCTGCTTAAAATGCAGCAGTTTTACGCTCTCGATCCTACTTCCCAACGAACGGAAATTCCCAAGTTGTCACACCTCCTACCTGTAAAAATTATTTTCCATAATAAATGCAAAATATGCTTCTTGTTTGCCAAGAATCCATTTTTTTCCCCCATAGCCCCAGAAGCGATTTATTTCAGGAGTTGGTTGGTTAAAAAAAAAAAAAAAAAAAAAAAAAAAAACACAATTATAGCTGAAACGAAGTGTCGTCTTCACACACCGTCAAGCTTAAAAACAAAACCATGCAGGAGAAAGAGGAAAATAAGGAGAAGGAGAATAAAAACGTCGTCCTCGGTCAAACGTGTAACCCAAGTCAAGAGCGCAGGGGGATATAAAGCTTCCACAGTCATCTGGGAAGTGAATTTTAACCATATTTTTCCTGAATTTGGCCCGAACATGAGCTTTATAGGGTTTCATATCTGAGCTCCCAACTGAGGATTCTCGAACACGCCAAACTTTTCAGTGGTGTGCGTCTCTCACCCTTCACTTCCTGTGCTCCTTCAGAAACACTTCCTGTTGTGTGTGCGTGTGTGGCGGCTCTTGTTTTCTCAGCCAGAGATGTTTGCTTACTTTAGCGTTGATCTCATCCTTCCCTGCCATGCGGTTTCAAGTGTGTGTGTCTGTGTGTGTGTGTGAGGAGGTCACGGAACGCCACCCCGAGATCAGAAAAGGTCACGACTAGCCGAGACAAAACAACACACACGTGTGTCTCTCTGCCTCTGCAACTGCACGGAAATGAAAAGAAAAATGATGGGGAAAAAAATGCCATTGCCCTGATGGTAATACCATGATACTCTATGACTTACAATATAATTAAATGTATTGACTAATTACTGACTAAATAAAAAAAAATATAAATAAATATATAAATATCATTATCATTTACAGTGCCTTGCGAAATTTACAGTGCCTTATTCATACCCCTTAATTTTTTTCACGTTTTGTTATGTTTCCGCCTTATATTAAACTGCTTTAAATTATTTTTTTCCACATCAATCTACACTCCATACACCATAATTGTAAAGCAAAAAACAGGTTTTTAACATCTTTGCAAATTTATTAAAAATAAAAAACTAAAATGATTCCATTGCATAAGTATTCATACCCTTATCTGGTACAGTTGAAATTTAGCTCAGGAGCATTCATATTGCTTGTAGATGTTACTACACTTCAAGTGAAGTTAACCTGCGGCAAATTCAATTGAATGGGTATGATTTGAAAAGGCACACGTCTTAATAAAAGGTCTAATAGCTGATAATGCATATCAGAGCAAAAAAACAAGCAGTGAGGTCAAAAGAACTGCCTGTAGAGCTCAGAAACAGGTTTGCGTCAAGCCACACATCTGTGGAAGTGTTCAGAAAAAAATTCTGCTTCATTGAAGGGTCACAGAAGCATGTAGTCTCTGTTACCCTTAATGGAAGAAGTTTGAAACAACCAGGGCTCTTCCTAGAGCTGGCCTCCTGGCCAAACTGAGCAACTGATGAAGAAGGGCTTTGGTTACATTTTTACATTTACATTTATGCATTTAGCAGACGCTTTTATCCAAAGCGACTTACAGTGCATTCAAGCTATACATTTACATTTATCAGTATGGTACGGTTAGTGTGGTGACCAAGAACCTGATGGTCACTCTAGTTGAGCTCCATGATCATATGTGGAGATAGGAGAAATCTACAGAAGGACAAGCATCACTGCAACACTTCACCAATCTGGGCTTTATGGCGGTGTGGCAAGACTCAATCCTCTCTTCAGTTAAAACACATGAAAACACACTTGGAATCTACAAAAAAAAAAAACAACAACAAAAAAAAACAACAACTATGGCTCGTTTCCACTGAGCGGTACGGTACAATGTACAGTTCAGTACAGTACGATTCGGTACGGGTAACCCTGATCAAGTTTGCATTTCCACTGCCAATAGTACTCTTACTTGGTAGGCGTGGTGTATGCCAGAAAGTAGCGATCGACGATAAAGCGCGACAATAAGCACAACTCTTTTTGTTAAATGTCAGTTTTAATGAACAATAATAGCCATTATAAAAGTATAAGTACAAAGTATAAGAGGCTTATATAAGAGGAAATAAAGACAAAAGCAAACAATTCAGTCAAACGTATGCTACAGGTCAGCGCTGTGCTAAGGTAAAGTTCAAAATAAATATATAAAGTTAAACATAACTTTGTACTCAGACAAAATGAATTGTATCTCATGTTTAATCACTACAGAGACATCAGAGCCAGCGGCAAATGTTGGAAGGACTAGCCCAGCTAAGGCTGCTCTATGCGAATACATGAGTACTGAGTGCCCGGTGATCGCATGGAGCTCCGAAAATCGGCATATCAAATTTTAAAATAGGCGCTATCTTTATAAATAAACCACAGATTTGAGTTTTAAACAACTACATTCTCGCCTGAAAAAAATTACGCGGATTTTTAGGCAATGACGTTTCACCAAGAACAGACAAGAACGCATATTGAGAAACGGCTATTGTCTGTGTGAAAATATAAAATTATAAAATACACCGTTACATTTTTTTTGTGTTTGCGCACTCTGATGTAATTATAAGTCCAACACTTACGGACAGCAGAGCGGAACGAGTAAAGGAGAAGCTTTATCCCTTTGTATCACGCTAAAGTAACGATTCTAGTCAACCAATCAGCGTTCTGCAGTGAGTTTAGCTCCACCCTTTTGGTACCCTTTGCTGTGCTAGGTACCCCAACGGAAGGGTACCAAAAAAGTGGTACGGTATGGTTCGCTATTTTGGTACCATTCACAACTTCTGACAGTGGAAACGGAAATAATTGCGTACCGTACCGTACTGTACCGAACCGTACCACTCAGTGGAAACGAGCCACTAAAGGACCCTCAGACTCTGAGAAACAAGATTCTCTGGTCTGATGAACCTCAATTCTAAGCATCATGTTTGAAGGAAACCAGCTCTGCTCATCACCTGCATGGTACCATCCCAAAAGTAAAGTGTGCTGGTAGCAGTCTCATGCTGTGGGGCTGTTTTTCAGCTGCAGGGACTGAGGGACTCGTCAGAGTAGAAGAGAAGCTCAATGCACCAAAATATTGAGATAGCCTTAATGAAAACCTAGTTCAGAGCATTCAGTACCTCAGACTGGGTAGAAGGTTCACCTTCCAACAGGACAATAACCCTAATCACACAGCAAGAGTGCCTAATAGACAAATCTGTGAATGTCCTTGAGTGGCCCAGCCACAGCCAGGGAATAAACCCAATCAAATATTTCTGGAGAATCTGCCCCCATCCAACCTGACAGAGCTTGAGAGGTGAAGAGATGAGGAGAAGGATAGCAGATAATTGCCAAATGCTGATGAGCAAAGCTTGTCGCATCATACAAAAAAAGACTTGAGACTGTAAATGTTCTTCAGCTAAACATTTAGTTAAGGGTATGATTACTTATGCAATATACTCATTTCAGTTTTTTATTTTTAATAAATTTACGAAGTTGTGACAATTCTGTGTTTGCTTTGTCAGTATGGTGTATGGAGTGTAGATTGATGTGGGGAAAAAAAAGTAATTTAAAGCAGTGTAACATAAAACATGAAAAAAATGGGGTATGAATACTTTCGCGAGCCACTTTATAAATTATATATATATATATATATATATATATATATATATATATATATATTTATTTATTTATTTTATATATATATATATATATATATATATATATGTGTGTGTGTGTGTGTGTGTATGTTATGTATTTTATAATTTTATATTATTTATACATATAAAATTATACAACATATAACATATAAACTCAGCAATTTAAAGTGTATTTCAAAGCAGTGCATAACTAGAAATATTTATATTCACTTCTGAAATTTCCATGACTTTTCCCAGGCCTGGAAATCATAATCTACAATACCTCAACTCATAAAACTTCCTTAAGAAAGACTTCACTCAATCTTAACTCTCGCATATCGATTCCTTTACCGCAAATTCCTCTTCCCCTCCATGAATCATCGCTCTTTCCGGGTTGGAATTAATGCAAATCCCTGGCACAAATCAAATCGCTAAATAATGTGGCCAGGACAATAAATTTGTCCTTATAACACTTAAGGATGTGTCCCGCTGGGAGTCGTAGAGTACCGAGAGAAGGTGTAGGGTTGGGGGTAGGCCGCCACACTGTTCTTTATCATGACAGATCTCCTTTGCACACTAATTTTCTTGCTAAAGAAGAGAGAACAGACTTAAATCTTCTTTTTTTCCCTCCCTGCCGCCGGTGCTTGTCAGCTAAAGCTCACATTAAGAAACAGAGCAGTCGCATTAGCCCATATTACCATCTAACCGGGTCACTTCACACTTACTGAAGAAATATCTCAAACCGCTCTGAATCAATCACCAAAGCGGATTTCCATCTTGCGCACAGAAAGGCCATCCTTAACTTCTCAGAAACTTTGTTTTTAAAATATCTGGCTTTTTTGGCCTCTCTCTCGCATTGACGCTAACAGCAATAGTTTGAGCGTACAGGCCGATGTTTCGCTTCACAGACGAGAGGCGAAGGTCGAAGCTGTCGTTCTGCTCTTCAATAAACTAAACAAAATTAGGCATCACGCCCATTCTCTCAGCCGCAATCGATCGCGGACAACTTGTGAGTTTAAGACTTAATAAAACGCACGTGAGAACGGTATCGAGTGCTTAGAGATGGATTCAATTTTTCCAGTGTTAAATTTATTGCACCTGCAAATAAGGCCTGTTGCAAGAGGAGGCTACGAATATAAACGGAAGTGAGAAACACGGCTAAATCGCCACCTTCCTCTTTGACAGATGTGCTTCAAAAAGGACGGACTAGACAGGAGGCAGTAAAGTAAAAAAGACAGAAAGAAAGAAAAGACTCCAGCACTTCACCCTCTTAATAGACAGCTGTGAGGAGAGACGGGGAAAAAAGGAGAGAGAAAGATGCTCATTTTCTCTTCCGGAGGAGAGCACAGAAGCGCTCAGCGGGAAAGAGCAAGAGAGAGAAAACTGCAGCCCGCCGAACGCGCCGTGGCGAGATGATGAAAGTTGTCAGGGTTCAAATTTACTCATACGCTCACTTACGACATGATTGATTTTCCTTCAGAGTTCTCAAACACACGATTGTCTTCCCTTCTGCAGGCTAAGCTAATGTGTTAGCCCAACTCTTTCTCTTTTTCTTTTTTTTTGCTCTCTCCTCACTGTCTCCGGCCCATGGGGGCTTTGCCATGTAGAAGAACAGAGCCGAATGACTGGGATGAATTTAAGCGTAATTTTCCATCTGTCAGTCACCGGACTAAAAGGAACAACTTAAGCAGCCATCAGAAGGGTCTGCGGCGGGTCACCCCAGAAACGAGAGTCACCTTCGTCCTCTGATTGGACGCGATATGACGGACGAAAATCAGATTCAAGAAGGTGACAGAAACGATGAGAGTCCATTTGATAGCCAAATCCTCAATTTTAACATTTTGAAACGCAGATGCACAGGTCTTGCCTAATTCAAAAAGATAGTTCAGGCAAAAATTTAAATTCTGTCATCATTTACTCAACCTTTTTCTTTTCTGTATGTCATTAAATATAAAAGGAGAAGATTTTGAAGAAAATTCAAGCCATTTTTTTCCATGCAGCAAATTTTTTTTTTATTGCCAACCAAAAAAAAAAAAAAAAAAAAAAACTATAAAATCACTATAAAAGTAGGCGGTACAAATTTTGCTCTGTAATTTAATATTTTTTATTATAAAAGCTGTCAGAAGCAGACGTTTCAGAACATAATTTTACATTTTTATAAAAAAAAAAAATTTGAAAAAAATTGAAAACCCAAAATTGTGTGGCAAAAAAAAAAAAGAAAAAAAAAATTATTCTTTAAAAATTCCCTTTTAGTTTCTCCTGAAGAAATAAAGTCATACAGGTTTGAATCAGCACAAATGTAAATGATGACAAAATGTTCGCAACATTGGGTAAACTACTCCCTTAATAATTCATGGCTTTAATTTCATAATACAAGTCCTTATTTATTTATTTTTTCATGGTAGGTGCTTTGAGAATGGAACCAGTTATGGTTTATTGAATTATTAAGAGAAAATAAATAAAAAAGAAACACGTTAAAAATCTTTTGGTTCCAGTCAATCACTCTGAAACATTAATGAGGCAGGCAAGAGTGCCATAAAACCAGATATAGGCAACAATAGTGAATTATAAATTGATATTGATTTTTCTCTTCCTTCCCAATAATACGCCCAGGTAATCGCGTGTTACCACATGTAAAGTGCACTTTCCTGGCAGAAGCAAATACCAGCGTTCAAATATATATGAGATGGCCTGGATTTATGACCAATCTCATTTCACAAACAAAAAGAAGGGGACAGAGCGGAAAGGGACACATACACACACACACAGGGACGCAGTGTGTGTGTGTGGAGTCCACAAGACTTTATTGAAGCTTAGAGGGAGACCCCCCAGTGCACCGGCTTGATATGTTACCTTGTTAGCATCGCTAAGAGGAGCATAAATATTTCTTTATTATTTGCCAGGGCAGTCCTGTCACCCCTAATAGACAGGCCACATGGAGTCAACACCACATTAGTCGCCTCTGGACTCTGGACAATCATTCACAGAAAAAAAAAAAGAGAGCGAATGAAAAAAGCTAAATATAGATTTACCCTCCATATTAATAAGCAAAACTTGACAGCGCACATGCACGCTCACGGGTAAAGTCAAACGCTAAATAAACCGTAAACACCAAGCTGTGTTCTTACTGGAGGTATTTGGGTACAAACGACCCTTTTTTTGTCCCAAGACAACCTCAGACATAGCCTGCAATTACTATTGGCATTTTACATGTAAATATTTAACACTTCACAGCTACTTTGGCCCTAAATGGCCATTAGGTACGGCTTCAGGCCCCATGGACGGACTCTCGGAGGGACGCTACTCCACAGAGCTCCCTGGCTTTATTGGATTACAGTTAACACAAATCTCTGCGTCGGAGTGTGCGAGATGGAGGACCCAATTTGAGGCGAGTGAGAGCGTGCGTTCGCGTGTGAGTGACAGGGTAATGGCAGCTACAGCGGAGAGGTTGTCGTTAAGTGGTCTGTCCCTGCCAGTGAGGGCCCTTTTGTCAGGTTAATTGATAGTTTTGGCCTGCAGTTCATTAGGCAGACGCATCGGCTTCAGTCACACGGACAATAGTGCGGCCTTCTCCCTGATATATTAATCTGAGACGCCCGATACAACATCTAATTAATTTGTACCACCGGTCATGTAGTCTCTTTCTCCCTGCGTGCACATCAAAACCTGGGGTACTAGGACTATTGATGAAGGAAAACTGTACAAAAAGTGGTGGCATCAGACAGAAATATTATGGAACTATATTGTGGTACATGAATATGACGTTCATTCAGTACCACAGTGTTACATGGTAAATAAATAAAATTCTAAAGTAATTATTAAATAAATAAATCCAGAAAAACCTGTGAAAATTGTTCAAAGAAGTTGGATAAAAAAGTCCTGGATGCCCTTAAAGATGAAAAGAAATAAGACAAATTCATAAATAAAGTAACAAAAAGCTTTTAATTTTAATGATGCAAAAATGTTAAATCTATAAATAATTCTATAGAAATATTATAAGATTAAAATAATAATAATAATAAACAAATAAACAAAATGAAAATGGGGGGGGGGGGGTTCATAAAAGATACTAATTACAAAATATTACAAAAAAATGTCCTGACTGACCTTAAAAATATCAATGAATAAGTTGACAAAGTATAAATAAAAAAATAAAAAAATAAATAAATAAGGAAGGAAAGGAAGTCCAGTATGTAGGAGATGTTTCTGTGGGCAGCCCTGCTTATTTTACATCCTAAAGGTAAAAAAGAATGGGAAAAAAAATAGAAATGAAAGGTGGGTAGGGGGGATAAAAAAGCAGAAAATCCCTCACAGTGGTGCGCGGGGTCTTGCAGAGCTTCAAACGCGATTGTCTGGGAAGACAAGGGGCAGTTCATTTCACAGGCGCAATTAGCCGCCTGAAACACTATTGACCGACGAACGGCTGTTTGTTCAACAACTCTGTGTGTGAGCTAGACACGCGAGCACGTGACAAAACACTAACAACAGGGAACTGAAGCTTTCTGTGGAGGAGAACGGCACTCCGAGACACCTCTAGAGGCTTCAGCTGAGACCCTGTCTGCGTCACAACACCTGAGAGAAGAGACGAGAGGAAAAAAAAAAACAGTATGAAAGTGGTTTCAAGACCTCTACAGGAATGTAGATGTATCTTCTTAACCTCACAAATGATTACAGGTGTTCCCTGCCTGGCTGTAAACAGCATATTTCCCTTTGTACCGCCACTTCTCGCCAGCCATGCAGCGAATGAATAAAGACAGCGAGAAAATCTGTTTGGAAACTACCATGTCAAAGCCTGCATAACACAATAAAGGGTCTCTTTCGCTCTCTCTCTCTCAAACGACTGTCAAGGTACACAGCAGAGGGGGGAAAAAAAGTGCAAAGGAAGCGGCGGTACAGCGATGTGCTCCTTGTCAGGTAGAAGAGGTTATTGTGGTGCATATAGACAGCTCTGGCTGTATTTATTTGTACTGCTCATTTGGGGTTAGTAATGTGAACAAATCTCTAACCCTAACCATTAAACTTTGACAAGTCCAGAGCTTTTATAAGTATTTAGACTTACAATGTCACAACTAAATGGGTGAAGAAAAAAACCAGATGTATAATAGAGGAGAGAGTCAAGCTATATCTGGAAAGTATAAAATATAATAATAAAATAAAATAAAAAGATAAAAATATAATATAAAGTATAATAGTGTTTTTGGCTCATGTATTTATATATAATAAAAGTTCTAAAAAATAAAGTGAGTGTGTGTGTGTGTGTGTGTGTGTGTGTGTGTGTGTATATATATATATATATATATATATATATATATATATATATATAATATTTTACAGTTTTACTACATTTTCATTCATTTTCCATGTATAATGTGTGCATAGCAAAATAAATATTAATAACAAATATAGTTTTATTTTGTTATTCATTTTTCAAGTATGTGTATAAGTGTAAATAATTAAATAAATACATACATGAATGTGTCTGATTCAAGAGTATTTTTTTTAACAATGCAGACTGTTCAAGTACAAATAAAAATCTAAAACAAACAAACAAACACATATGTTCCTAAATATTCCCAAAACAAACTCGCATACACTCCACTGTAAGCCAGATTCAAGCTTTCCCTCAGTCTCTGCAATGACCTCTTTGTTCTGGAAACAATTATTTCTGGAAAGCCTGTCAATATCATTATTTTTACAAGAAATCAATACACTTCACAAAGGTAATGGGTGATTCAATGCCGAGATGTTCACCTTCCTCTCTCTCTTTCTCTGTCAGGGCGTGAGTGGCCAAGCCGGACGGCCGAGAGCAGATGACAGATTCTGCTGGACGTGTAGCAGACAGTGTCGAGCGGAGGAGAGGAGAGGAAGGCGGCTGAAGGCAGGCGTGGAAAACGTCAACTCCTGCAGGCTCTAACGAGCCAAAGATGTCAGCCGCTACGAGTGTCCACTCGCCAACGAACAACTCGAGAGAGAGAGAGAGAGAGAGAGAGAAAGCATGTTGGGTAGCACATGCTGGCAGACTCTCTAATCGTGTTTCCAAGGCATTCTCTCTCTCTCTCTCTCTCTCTCTCTCTCTCTCTCTCTCTCTATTAGTCCTGAGATGGCCACAACCAGAAAATGGACACTATATTATTGTTAGTCGGTCAAAAACAACAACATTAAAAACCAGGAATGCACATATATAACGCAATCTCACACACCCACGCGTGCTGTGTCAAAACCCTGGCGTATTTCACCTCCTCCAGATGATAAATTAGCTGATCACTCATCGTTAATTTATTTTAAATATATTAATCATTTTTCTCAAAGGAAAATCTCATATTCCTCTTCTCACATCCATCTTTGGTCTCCTGTGATTTTTTTTTCCCTTCCAGAAAGAGAGAGAGCGCAATCTACTGTCCTACTTCTCCCCACAGCGGTGCCATACGCTCCAGTGTTATTTAACTACGGCTTCGAAATACTTTCTACCGCTTTCGAGCAGCACTTCCCAGATGGCCCCCGCAAGCTGTGCCAAAAATGCGTCTTGTCAACAGCCTTGAACTATGAGATCATATGGCGACAAGAGATAGGTCTTTATATCTCTTCTGTTTCAGAGTTCCACTGTCGTCTGACTGTCCAATTCATCATGGGCGAATATTGCTGTCAGAGTGATAGCGAGAGGAAGTACCTCGTACGGCTCTGATAAAGGGACGTGTCCGACATGCCGTGGCTCTCAACCCCTCCGCAGATCAGCCGGCACCGAGCCCGAAGCCGCCATTTTTGATAAAATAATTGAGCAAAGGGTGCGGGCCGAAATGTTTCGCAAAGCTCTCCCACGCATCTAACAAAAAGATTATGGAAACAAAACAAAAAAAAAAAAAAAAAAACATTCTGGTGTTCCCAGACAAAAAAATATTATTGCTTTTAAGTTGCTCTTTTGTAGCTCAGTGGAGTTTTCAATTATGGTTCATTGCACCAGCTTTGTCTCAGATGTTTCTCCTACAGCTCCTAATAAACGATAAAAAGCTGCAACTGAGACAAATGTGAATAGCATAGCACTTATAATTTGGTCTATGTTTACTTTGGTATTTTGCCAGACAAGTCAAACTGAGATAATATGAGTACAGTTCGAGACATTGCTGAGACATCTGTTGAAATTCTAAAAAAGACATTTTGTTGGATAACTGGCCATTTTTTCTCAAGAGAAGCAGAAGACGTAATCAAAATGTCACTAACTGTCTAGGAGAAACAACTGAAAGACAAGATCATTGTAGCAGTTGTGTCTCAGATATTTCTCCTACAATTCTTAATTTAAAAAAAAAAAGTCACAAATGAGACAAATAAGGAATTTGATGAGAATATTTGAGTTCATATTGCATATTGAGATATCTGACTCCTGACTGGAATCAGGAGATGTAATCAAAACATTACTAATGTCTAGGAGATTGACATTGACAAGATATCCCTCATATATTTTTCTGCCTTAAAGAGACACTGTATCAGCTTTGTCTTAGATGTTTTCTCTACAATTCCTAACTTAAAATAAAAAAGTGAAATTTGATCTCAGAAGAATTTGATGAGAAATGTTTGAGTTCAAAATGAGACTTTTTGGGTGCTGAGAAAATCTGAACACAGTTCAAGAAACATTTTCTGAAATCCATGAAACTATTAGCCATTTTTCCTCAAGAGAAGCAGGAAAAAATGGTTCAGTTTCTCCATTTATTCTCATTAATGTCTAGGAGAAACAAATGAGACACTAATGAGATCATTTGTGATGTTTTTCACCTTAAAAGTTAGAAGCAGCAACTATTTGGATTCTTGCAGAGGGAAAAAAATTATAAACAGATAAATCTTATACATTCTCAAGTTGCAAATATTTGCACACACATTTACTCAGAAATATGAGTGCAGGTGCCAAATGTGCTGTGTTTTTTCGAAAATGTGTTGATTTATTTCTCTGGCATTTTGTGCTGCTGGCATACAGGACTGAAGTCAAGTTTGATGAGGCTCTAAGCATATTTAAACGCCTCTTATGACTGCCACTACACTAGAGACAGTCACGTCATTACAACTGTCACTCACAGCTCTTAACAGCGTGTGTGTGTGTGTGAGTGTGAGAAAGAGACTCAGGGTTACTAATGCAGGCCACATGTATAAGTGGTCCTGATGTCTCGGGCTAATAAAACAGCTGCGCTCTCATTGGCCCTTGAAACAGAAAGCTGAGAGGGGGAAACTAGAATTCAGAAACAACAAACAGTCACATCCAACTCAAAAACACTTTAACATGCCCACAAACTGCAAGAGGAGAGGAACGGAAGAGATGGAGGGAAAATGCAACAGGCCCAAATTGAACATTTGCCAGACATGATGGAAAAAAAGGGCGATGTTTTCTGTTCTGTTTTCACATCCACGCTACCATGTTCCTCCCTGCAGACTCTGAACTGCATTTATGAATTATCTGACACTTTTTCTGACAACAAGAGCTCGGTGGAAATTTCAAGGCCTCTTTTCCTGACAAGCACGAATATCAATATTTGAATATGTTGCCGATTTTTCAAAAACTTCTCTTTCTTTTTCGCAGATGCACCGGAGCAGGGTTGAGTGCTTTCTTTTTTCCAATTCCCTCGAGGGAGGAATTCAATGCGTGTTGCATTTTATTCTGCTCGGAGTGGCATCTGAAACTCACTTCTGATGAAGTTTACTTCCTTCGACTGCGAACACAGACCCGTCCTGGTAAATAATGATAAAAACACGAGAGAGTCGATTCATAAATTGACACGGCAAAGTAACGTGCCTCTTAGAGATCGTCGTAAGATATGCACGTCTTTGTGCGCACTCGCATTTATTCTCCATTTCTGAGGCAGAACGGTCGTCTTAAGGTTTATTTTGCCGTACAATCTTTCGCTTCTCTGGCAACGTGAGATTCTGAGGCTGATTAGAAAGAACTTGTTAGGACGGGATCTGAAAAGCGCTGACTCCTCCTGCTAACAAGCAGGTGAAAAAAAGCTATATAAAGACAACAAAACACAGTCATTAACATTTATGAGTGTTGCAGGTGTCAGTCAAGAAGTGATATTAGAATAAAGTAATTTAATTTGAATGCAGAAGGTGTGCGTACGTGCGAGTGTGTGTAAGCCGTCGCTTTTTAATTTGCATGCCGGAGATTGTTTATACGGATCTTTAATAGGGACGTCAGCTCGCTGGCAAACGTTCTTGAGCGCAACAAAGACAAATGTCACCGTATTTTCTATGAGCGATCATGTTTAATAACATGCATCATTAGCGATGGGATCAATACGGATGTAGCAGGCCTGTTCAAGCAAAACAAATATGACGAGCTGCAACTCCTCCTTCCTCTCTCAATTTATACCAGCAGAATTATGGGACACATTCAGCCGGTGATTTATGTGTGAACCAATGTTTGCTATAAGGAACGAAACCTGGATTACGAGGAGGTTACGGAATCCTCTTACAAAATGTATTTTTTAGTGCGCGTAAGCAGACTAATTCCCTCACACTTTTTGGGTTTAATCAGCGACGTATAATATATAGTGGCTGCAAGTCGCATAAGCCCATTTGTACGGGTTTTGAGAAGCGAGTTTGTGTGCTCCTCGTACTCTTGTTTCTCTTCTCCTCCTCCTCCTCTTCTACCCCCAATGTGTGTGTGTGTTGGGGAGGGAGAATCTCTTAAGCTTCTCACAGGCCGCTACCCTGTCTGATTCGGTCACTAATGATAGATTGCCCTGCCCTCCCCCTCTCTTCCCCTTTCACTTTCTCTCAGCGCTGGTGGAGGACTAAACCTCGACCCCTCTCTCCTGCCCCGCCACCCCCGCGAGCTGCCTGTCTGCTCTCTGCTTAGACATCAGCCCTCCGTCAGCCTGTGGCCATCTCATTTTTCTCCAGTCAAACACTGGGGCTTCAACAGCAGCAGCACTGCGGGGCGGCCCTACACATCCTGAAACAACATCACATTTGTTTTGCCTCGCTTTCTTTTGGATTTTTAGTGTTTTGAAAACTTGTGGTTGAACAAAACGTTTTCAGTAATCAATGCTGATGTCAATAGAGCATGGCGGCTGATGCAATGGCAAAATATATGCGCATGAAATGCACAAAAAAAAAATGTAAATGCACACTTGGTTTATATACAAACTGTATATCATTCCAATTATAACAACAAAAAAAGATGAGATAATTTCAGACAGATTTGTGTAAGAAAGTATCAAAACTGAACATTTGCTTTAAGAAATTAAACCGTTAAAAATAATAATAGTATGGAAATGTTTGAATTTGAAAATGGGAATTACTACTTTGATTAGTCGATCATCTCAAAATGTTTAACACTATTTAACAATATTAACAAATGTTTCCAAACTCCTGATTATATATATATATATATATATATATATATATATATAATGTTTTTATATTTTGGAAATGTTTTAAAATCTAAAAATCATAACTATTAATTGTTTAACCATTGTCAGCTGTTATAATAATCTCAAAACAGCCAAATTTCAACCAATTACAATTGCTAGTGCACTAAAATCTCAGACCATTATTTAAAATCTCAAAAATATTTCCAAGAAAATTTTGTCCAATTATCATTGCTAGCACAATAAAATCTCAAACTATTATTTAAATATTTACATATAAATCTAATAATATAATATTTCTATTTACCCTTTTTCAAAACTCCCGAAGACAGAAAATGTTTATCCATCAGCACTGATAGAAAATCCATGATCAGTTTTTGCATAATCGTTTATCTGCCAAATGCCACAATCCCAAAAAAGCCACATATATCGGTCAAATATAACTTTTTTATTCGTTTACACACTCAAGCTGATTATTTTGGTACAAAATCACTAACCATTCCTTATGCATCTTTGAAAAGTGATTGAAAACAACACAAGCAAGAACTATCAGTGACAAGCGGTGACATTTAATCTTAAAAGTGTCAAATATCGGCCGATTAATCAGTTTAGATGATAAATCGGTTGATTGCTTGTGTAAACTGACAAAAACAACTCTACTTAATTCCACACACTGTTCAAACCCATATGATTGTGTTTTCTACGTAAGCACATACTCACGCCATGTACACTGCTTAATTCGAGGTAGTGCATGTGTCCTCTAATAACACAGCAGGAATTGGTTTGGCGGGGTTGATATCCGGGTGTCTATCTGGAGTGACGAATCCATGAAGCATTTCAGACCATCTCCCCTTTTCAATTTCACTCGGTGCCTGTGAACCAACATGGTTCTGATGCCTTTCACCCTTCAATGGACACACAGCCACCGCTAATCAGGATTACATCCTTCAGTCAACAGTGATTTCAATAAAAGAAAAGAGAGAGAGAGAGAGAGAGAGAGAGGGGGACAGAGAGAGAGACAGAAGGAAAGAAAAACAACAAAAATTATCATAAATATAGGAAGCTTGAGCTGGACTGGCAGCCCAGTTGTTGAGATAGCAGAAGGTGATTAAAATCTCATTCGACGGGAATCCGACTGAGGCGCGGTGGTCAAATTGTGGAGGAACACGCACACATGCGTGCATACACACACGCGCAAACACACACTCCCGGTAAAGTGAAGATGATGGAACTCGCCCCCGAGTCGCATCTGATTGCACATGCACACACAAATTGGCACAAAGTAGATTCATGAACAACAAATCATTGCAGGGGGAGCCTGACCTCTTCAAAATGAGCCTTTGTTACAATCATTTCAGTCAGCGCAGCCGCCACGAGGTGCCTCATACTAATTTGCTGTCTCCGTGAGAGAAGATGTGAAGAAAACACATTGCCCCCCAACAGGTTAACACGCTAACACGCTCACCTTTAAATGCATGTGACGTGTGACCTTATTCAGGGTTTGGATATCGAGCTAATAACTTCCTTCGTGAAACAAATTACCCAGTCTTGGCCTAACATTATTATTTTCTGTATGTTTAAAGAGACAATATTTAACAACAGTGCCGGCTGTGAGCGAGAGAGAGTGTGTGCGCGCCGTCTGACTGTGTGTACGGTTTAATTACCACATTGACACGTGTAACTGATGCAATACCGCTGCTCGCCAGTGAAACCCCTGTACAAACACGCGTCACTTGGAAAACTCTTCCAAGATGTGTGCTCGAAAATCGGGAAACTGCTAACATGCAGGAAAACGAATATAGACTCGTTACCGCATGAAGCTAATAAACCGATTCAGACTGGCGGGTTAATGGCAAGACCACAAAATTTGGACTGGGGGCCGCGGTTGTTTTAGCTAAGCATCATTATCAATCCCTGGAGAGACCGTAAGGTGTAAAAGTGCAAGTCAATGTGTTCATTGTCCTTCCATCAAACGAGCGGACGCCGGTTTGGTGACGGCAGGATCGGCAGAACTGTGAGAGCCGACTTGTTTTCTGAGCAATTAAAGCGTTCGGCTCAACAGGAGAGAAGGTGAAGTGGTCTGCCATTAAGCCTAGTTAGAGGGGTCGTAAAGCGAACCTGTTGAGGGACGTGAGAGTGTGTGTGTGTTGAGGAGCTGTCTGGATTGTGTCAGGTTTGGCCACTTTAACAGAAGGAAGTTAAGGCTGTGACCCACGAGGCCAGACACTTTGAGGAGATAATGTCCAAGTCTTTCTTTCGCAGCCTTTCCCTCTTTCCCTCTCTCTCTCTACCTCCCACAGGCCAATTAAAGCCTCTACTCACGGGAAAACTTGCCCAGGACTTCCTCTCCCTCCTCTTCCCCCTGTTTCTGCTTAGCAACGTCTTGTCAACACACACAGATCCATGGCATTCTCCTCACTATCACTGGCATAAGGTTTCAGTTGCCTTTTGGAATTATAATAATAATAATAATAATAATAATAATAATAATCATTTAGAAACTCATTCTGAACATGTTTATACATTGTGCAATGAGTGTAACCATGCTCTGTTCCATTCAACATTCAAAACTGCAAAAGTCTAAGTTTGATATCTGAATTAAGACTTCCAATTGGAAAACTCAATCAAGAAATTCAGTTTGGCCAAAATGTGGTGATACAAAGGGAGATGTGCCTTACCCCTAATGATTAATATTCATTTATCAAAAAATATGCATCAATTAGTCAATAATATGAAGCTGCTTTAGCAAACAATTAAAGAACCTTTTTTTTTTCCCTAAAACTTGGGGTCAGTTTTAAAATAAATCCTTTTATTCAGCAAAGATGCATGAAATGTATCAAAAGTGACAGTGTAGACAATATAGGACAATCCTGAAATTTTTATATATATATATATATATATATTTTCTAGGTTCCACAAAAATATTAAACAGCATAACTGTTTTCAACATTGAGAAAAATAAATGTTTCTTGAGCAGTAAATCATCATATTAGAATGATTTCTGAAGGATCATGTGACACTGAAGACTGGAGTAATAATACTGAAAATTCAGCTTTGCATCACAGTGAATACATTACATTTTAAAATATATTAAAATAAAAAACAGCTATTTTAAATTGTAATAATATTTCACAATATCACTTTTTACTGTATTTTTTTTATTTAACAAAATGGTGAGCACAAGAGTCTTGTTAGAAAAACGTTAAAAAATCTTGCCTACCCCAAACTTTTGAAAAGTACTTTATATTATGTAGGCATATAAATGGAACGCAGCATTAGCTTATCCTACCTGACTTAGCTTGTGTGGATAAAACTGGCTAAATCTGTTTACATTGTTGTTTTTGCTGGCAAGGTGGTCGTTTCAAAAGCGTGCTCTGCCCATCGTGTTGGCCAGATGGAGAATCGAAGACAGAGGCATCCATCGCAGCTGGCTCTGATTACCGAGTGTCTATCCGTCCTCCAGCATCTTAAGTCATACTTTGAGATATTACTCGAAACCAGGAAGATCCAATGAAGCCCAAACAGATATAAAGTTCCAGACTGACTCGATCAATACTCGTCATTTTGGCAGCCAAAACTTTGAGCGGTGCAACGCTGATTCTTTTTGATAACGTAAACGATATACAAGGTAACAAACGTGAATGAGCTAATTCTTGCTTCTCAGCACAAGCATCCTGGTCTTTACTCAATGATCTCCATCTAAACCCCTCACAAAAGAGCTAAAGGCTCTGTGACACTCTCACATTACACACATGTGAATATCTGAAGTGCTTTCGCCACCCACCCTCCCCGCCGAGAACGATTTTCTTTCCCTTTTCTCCCTCTGGTCTCACTCTTTGGACAAGCAAGTTTACGCCTGGAGGATTCGAACACAAACCAAGTGTCATTTGTCCTTCAGTTCTACCCACCCAAGTGGTGATTAGTTTGGTTTAGCTGCTGGCTAAGAAAGCAAACCAATACAGTAGACCAAACAAGAGACCCGACGCTGGAGGGCAGAGCGACGCTCTGATTGGCTGCTCTTCATTATGTCCAGCTGGAAGGTAAATAATCAACAAACACTCAATGAGGGACAGCCTGTTTCAGCCCACCACCTTAATCAACACTTAAGGAATCAAATTGGATTTGCCCTATCAGAGACAAATAGACTCCAGATTGTGTGTGTGCGCCTCTCTCTTTCATTGTAAGAGTGTCAGATATTTATCGCTGCAAACTCAAAGCTGAAAAGTACAGTGAGACATTATTTCTATCCTGTTACGATGCGATTGAAATTGATACTTAAAGGTTAATATACAAAGTGTAAATATGAATAAATAAATGTTTATATATAACAATGTTATAAATAATTATATGTAAAAAATAAATATTTTAAGTTTTTATATACATTTAAGTATATAATTTGCAGATGTAGTGAATCACACAGTGAGTCTCCCAATTATATACTAATATATATATATATATATATATATATATATATATATATATATATATATATATATATATATATATACTTAAAGTATTTCACACAAACATTTTTCTGTACTAAATTGTGCTTTTTTGTACTTAGATAGATAGACAGACAGACAGACAGACAGATAGATAGATAGATAGATAGATAGATAGATAGATAGATAGATAGATAGATAGATAGATAGATAGATAGATAGATAGATAGATTTGAAAATTAATAAATACTCTTAGTATCACTCCGTTTTGGCATGGTTTGTGATAAAAATAAACATTATAAATAAATAAAATAATATGAAATAAAAACAATAATAACCCTAGACTTATCTCTTTCAAAACATGTTTTGTGTTACATTCAAAATGTTTTGGGGTTGGAGATCATTGCAAAATGCTAATAATGGCCTTGGCTAGCAAAAATCATCGCACAACACCACATTATTTACAGCCAGTATTCAGTGCGCTTTGTGCCAAGAATGATGTTTTTTTTCTGAAAAAACAATTGATCGCTATGATTTTTCCCATAACAATGTGGAACTGCTGAGTTTGAGCAAGCCAATGTAAGTATAAACTAAAATCTGGCTAATATACAGTATGCGATGTTCTTGCATCAGTATGCGAAGTGGACGAGGAGCCTGTGTGTGTGTGTGTGTTGGGGCCGTTCTGCTGAGTAATCCTGTAGGTCTGGCAGAAGAATGCCATTTTTAAAGACATCCTCTTAAAATCTGCACCCTACTGAGGCCAGTGGTTTCCTCTGTCATTACAGAAGTGTAAACTCCTGGATGTGGGAGATTGAGGATAATTTCTTACAGATGCAGAGCCGCCTCTGGTTCTCGACATGGAGATTTAGGGATAGAGGAGATCCAGCCAGGATTCGGACGAGCTGGTCCCAATTCAGGATAGACAAGCTCTGACAACTGAGTCACTGCATACAATCTGTGACAAGCATGAATCTCTGACTGAACGCAGGTGTATATTACTCATCACAGGCTTATCTGGAAATTATATTATTGTTATTATACACAAATGTCCATGACATTCTATACCTATGTAGTCATTGGGTTTGGTGCTGGGATTTGCACACACACCCCGATAAGAGCCCCAAAAGTGACGTCTGCGTTCGTCTTTTATATTTTTTAGTGCCTTTACTGCTTTTTAATGGCAGAAAAAGAGGGGATATAATTGAAAAGCAATTAATAACCCTTGACATTTCGCTTTCAAAACATGTTTTATGCCAACCCTGCTATATTCAAGGACCATTTTGGGGTAAATATCAAATATCAGAGCAAAAATAAAAGCCTTAGCTAGTAAATATCTTTGTACCACATCACATCAATTATTCTTGTCTGTATTTTCTTGTGCTTTGTGGCAAGAGCTCTATATAAAATTAAATAATAGTAATAAAAATAATAATGATAATAAATATTTTACATAAAAAAATATTTTGAAATATTAAATCATTATTATTATTATTATTATTATTATTATTATTATTATTACATAAGGAAACAAGGGAATGGCCCACCATGTCAGCCAACTCCTACAGGCCAAGATCTGCTGTTGTTTTACATGTGCTACTGTTCCTTTTCTCATTCATTGAAGGGCAGAGGTACGATACTTTTTCATTCAGCATATTGAGCAGGTCTCTGGACAAGCCAGCCAGCGGTTTTATAGTTAATCAATACCAATCCATTCCCAGCCTTGATGTTAAATAGGGATCAATACAGGCAAGCTGTGACTGGATCTGATTTCAATTGGTTGGCCAAGCAGTGGGTTTTAATCTGAAGCTAAATCAGACAGGAGAACATAAGTCAGGTGAATTACAACACTCCTTTCCCAGCACCAGGAAACGCCTGTCATATTTTATTATCACAGTCTGGGCAGGTTTATTCACCACCTACGTTTTTTTATTTATTTATTATTTCGTTTCATTTCCACGAGAGAAAGAGATACAAGCTGTCGCTAAAGACTAGCATACAAAAAGACAAGAAAATCCTATTTCTCATCTCTGATGGAGTGGGAACCTGCAAGAACGCCTCCTTTTTTGTCTCTTCTTAAATGATTGATTCAGAGAGACCGGACAGATCGATGAAGTTCTTAAGTTCACTACGCTTCCCGACCAGAAGATCATAAGGATCACCTAATTTCTGAATTAGTCCAGCTAATTCGCAAAGATCAGACATCTTGCTCTACAAAGAGGCCAGTTATTATAGACAGAGAAGAAAATCCTACCCAGCACTTTTTTCCACTACTCTTTGAGGTGTATAAACCGTAATACTCTATTCTCGTCCTAAATGTTGCCCCTTGTCTTCAAAAAGCCACCTATCTATCTGCGGCCGATGAAATAGCAAGCTCTCCGATGAAAGGCCTGGCATGTATTCCTGTAGATAAGTGTTGTCAGCCACCACACTTTTGCTAAGCCCTCTGAAATCCCACTTTCAGGAGCGAAATCCATAAAACTCATCCGACTCAAGCGGATCTAATGAAACATGCTAGCCCCTATAGCACTGATTGATCAGCCAGCGGTCAAAGCCCTGGCCCGGCCATCCCGGTGTCCCGCTCCTCTTGTGGTCCATCTATGATGATAAATTAGCATTAGATGGAGCTTAATGAGTTTACTAAACATTTGGGATTTGCGCTAATAAACTGGCAAGCTAGCAGGCTAGCAGTGAGAATGAGCAATCCCTGAGCAGCCCCTTATCTGAGGGACATGACAGTTAAACCACGCGACCAATCTGCCATCGATTCATCATCCTGGCGCCATTGTGCATTCTTCACAAGTGGATAATTATGCAGCGACTGCTTCTGAAACGCAAGTGTTTTACACAGAGAGCGAGGCCTGGATGTTGCATACGTACCATGGTATTTACATAATACTCATGGATACTGTGCTTTTACCATATTTCGCTAGCATTAAGCTGCAGAAACGCTAAAGAAATGGAGCAAGAGCGAGTTTTCATAATGACTTTCTAATGCACATGCAAATTAAAAATGCTCACGGCATCTGTCAGCAATAAGACGCAAACTAAGATTTATCTCAAAGTTTGATTTAGCCCGCATTACAATGTACAATCGCGCAGCTAAACGGCCTTGCTTTGTGCGTGCAAACAATTTAAGAGTTAAACAAATATTTAGCATAGCTAATGATATTTTATGAAGTCGACCTACAGCAACAACAATCAATCAGCATTGCACCCCATATTTAAAACAATGTAAATTAGCGGCACCTTTGAGCCGAGTAAACGGCTGATGATGTGTGCTGGATGGCAGACGGGGTTCTGGTCGCTGTAATTGCTGGGAATGATTATAATGAGGGTTTGGGAAACTTAAGCAGAGACTCACTTATAATGATAAATAGCCTTGAGCCAGTGCGTGAAACGGGCGGCCTAACCTTTCAACTACGCAGCTCGCTGCTGACTTCTGGGCTCGAATGTTTCTGATTCCTTTTCACCTAAAATGTAATTCAGATTTCACACAGGGCAAGTGCACGCACAGATATACGTCCTCCAGTGCAAGCGAGCGCAATCTACCCTCAAATGTTCATGGGAGATTCAAAAACACGCTTGCGTTATCAGCAGAACCAACCGGTGGCCGATAATCTTTTGACAGAGGGGCCTATATTTAGAGATAACTTGTCAGCTTTAATAAATGATAGTTATTTGCTGCAGTTTTTTTGAAGGTTTCAGAGCCGATGGCCCCTCCCGGGAGCCCATGGGACGGGCGACGGCCAAGGCCCAGTGCCTCTCGCAGAGAGATGCTGATGGCGTGTGCCCAATGTCCAGATCGCTGTCCTGCGACCTCAAATTGGCGCGACCAGCACCATGTCCAATACAATCCTCACACTGTTTCCTAACCTAATCTCAGCGGTGTCACACGACAGATTGCCACATTCGGAAAAATGGGAATGGAGGTTGGGTGGGTGGCTGGGAGGGGGTGGTTTAAAAAGAGAAAAGACATGGGAGCTTTGTGTTTTTTTGAAAGGAGAGAGAGATCGGAGGGACAAGGAATGGATATTTCTTCCAAGAGAGACGGCGCGCACTCAACACCCTGATCTGATTTACAAACTGCTCCTAATGGCAAACAAATGTTGTGGGTGTGTATTTGCGAATAAGAAAAAGAGAACCGTACGGATCTACCAAGCCAACATCTACCGCAAACCAAAAGCCAGTTATCATGCTTTTACAGCCTAAAACACACACTAACACAGTGTTGACTAAATCAAACAGGACGCTCCATAAACACGCACATGTAAAATAGACAATGTGGCCGAAAGGAAACCAAACACGTCAATTTAATTTAGCACGAAAACATTCTGCTGCGCCGCAGCGCCCGGGAGCTAGAAACGACCGCAGAAGTAGTCAAAATAAAAATAAACAATTGATTTAAAGCATTGTTCGCTATGTGCGCACAAAGCAGATCTGTTTTGAATCCATCCGTGGTGTGATGTTGGAGCAAAACAGGTTGTGCTGTGGAAACGGGACACGTTGGCCGCATTCACAGAGGGAAGCGTCATGAACTTCGGACATGCATTCCAGTCAGTCCTTCCTAAACCACAACTGATTCAATTTTCCCGGTTGTTATTCAAAAGGAACGTGCACCCACGCCAGGCTATTGTGTGACAGCACACCCTCTCCAACTGCCCGGGGTGAGTTTTTGTGCACGTCTGCATGCATGCGTGTGTGTGGGATCACATTTTTACGTGTCTGATGATAATCATGCTTTATGCACGTGAGTATTTGCTGCATGTGAATCCATGCGTGCATATGCATGTGTGTGTGCGTGTTGACACGCTCAGCGGGGGTTTTCATATAGCCCAACAAAAGGGGAGTGTCGTTGCTTTGTGCGCTTAGTCAAATAAAAGGGGCTTTTTAAAGCACATATGTCCCCTCCACGGAGTCCTGATTAGACTCTCAATATCTCCACCAGACACACACACACACAAAATCACGCTGGTTGTTGTAGTAAAACTATCATTTTCACACTTCTCTTCTGGTTTTGCATCCACGTTTTCTCACTGCTAAGAGTGTGCGTGGATTTTGTTTGTCACTATAGACTCCTCGGAGCCGGCGTCTTCCGGTTACAGGGCCCATGCAACATGTCTTACAACAACACAGCGCAGGGTTCCCTCCTGTCTACACATGCTAGAGCCATTTCCCCCTTCCCTCTTCAATCCTCACACATAGACCCACATGGCACGAAAAAAGAAACGCACGCATTGCCACTTTCAGTACTATTAGCATGTAGCAGCTAGATCGAGACCATTGATGGTTCTACACTAATGTCTAGAGAATCTAAACTCCTAAACATGAATTTAAAAATAAAATCTCCTTTCAGGCACCAGAGATGGGTGTTAAAAATCACAAAACTATGCGATATAAATACAATTTGAAGCCTTCTGCTATATTTTTTGCTTGCCACCAGATGTCAACAAACTTGAATGCAAAAAATTCAATTAAAAAAAATACAATTTGCAGCAACAATGTCTGTGATATCTCTCAGGAAGGAGAAAAAAAGTTTAAAATTCATTGCATCTCCTTTAAAAATAAAGGTTCCTAAATGGCTCATTGCAGCACTTTGATTTTGTTTTTTTTTAAATTTTATTAATCTTTTTTTAATATTATTTTTGTTTTTAGAGTTGGCTTTATGGTTTTTAGGAGATTAAAAAAGTTCTTCATTAAAAGTAAGCTAGCAACAACAAGACCATGGGTTTTATTATACAAACTAATAAAACATCTTCCAATTGTAAATATGAATATAGTTTGCTTACTAAAAAAAATAAATAACTTTTTTCCTATTGAAATCAGGCTGCAAAACCTGTTTAAAAGCAATGATTATATTTCAGATATGAGACCGTTTACCTCTGTCCGTACAGGACATTGTTGTGGAGAAGCCTGCTCTTGAATTGTGTGCTGTCGGACATCTGCTAGGCCTTGACCCACTTCTACGTGTGAGCAATGTGTGGCAGCGCTAAGGTTTGGCTTTTTGACCGCAGAGGCTGTTTCTCATTTTCTGTGTGAGTGCGAGTTGAGTGCTAGCTGCCAAGGGCAGGTTAAGCTCTCTGCTTCTCCCCTCCTGTAGATCTGGCATCCCTTCAGTTCCTCGCATAAAAGGTGGCAATCTTCATTAAAACCTCTTACAGACAACTGTCAGTTATTCACAGTTAGAAAGAGCCAGCTGTTCTCACTCGCTCGCTCCCTCTCTTGATCCCTCTAGTGAGACAGAAGTCACTAGTTCATAACAGAGGAGTTTAGAAGCGTAGTCGGTTCTGAAGAGTTTCAAGGTGACAGTGTCATCCACGCTGCATGCAAAGGCATTTTTGTATATCATTATGTCGAGGAGACAAAAGAGCAATTAACAAATAATTACAAAAGATTTTTGGTCTACATTTCAAACAAGCCGGCATAAGGAGAACCTTAAGTATGCTAATGATAAATCATTTGCATACTAGAAAACACTTGCCTTTTTTCTTTCCAGTTTTTTTTTTTTTTTTTAACAAAATCCTCAATTTATTAATGCAAGCTGGATTAATATCTAAATACTTAACTGTTTATGTATTGAAAGAAAATGTTACATTTAATTTATTGCACATAATAAATGGGGCCAGAATCAAATTGCAATCAATTTGTCCAAGTAGGCCGGATGTGAAGACAATGGGTCAACCAATAACATGACTGTTTTTCCATCTATGGCAGATAGGGGGAGTCTTTAAAACTTGTTTGAATACAGTCATTATTTTTGCAATTTACTTTGCTGCCTCCAGTGGCAAAAAAATGACACTGCAAATTTAACTACTGCTCTAAACTTAGGACAGATCGACTCTAACCAGCAATTATGCACTTAAAACCTGTGCCAGACAACCTACTCCAAAGCAATACACTTGCAAGCATCCTAGTATAGCACTGTGTGACAGCATGAACACTATTCTGGTGTTATTTTTCATCCCGTAGTGGAGATCTACACTCTGCTTTCACTTTGGCCAGTATTGGACTTGCTCATTGAAGGAAAAAGCACTCTCTCTCTCTCTCTCTCTGATGTTAGCAGAGGGTTTGCTGACTGTCTCATAAATAAGGAGTTGCTGCGCACACCTGTGTACCTGCAGCAGTGAGGCTGTTACCTGGCCAGAGATATATCTGCTGTCTGCAACCTCATTAATCAGGTCTAATGGAGCTCCAGCGCTCTCCTCCTCTCACACGTGTGTCTCAGGGAACGTAAACACACATATACGTGCATACGGATCCTCCAAGACTGCTGTGGCTCTACTGGAGGTACAAGGACTTTTCGAATAAAACATTCATACACATACACGGTCTGTTGAATGTCACCTGGACAAGGTAAGATATAAATAAATAAAAATATTACTCTCGTGGCTGGAGGCAAAAGCAGCAGTTCAAGTGCCCTCTACCGTACCGCTCTGTTTCACACATCCAGCATGGTTTTATTTTCTATTAAACAGGAAGTTCGGGTGGGACATACCGGGGGGGTTGTACTTCTATTTGAGCAGCTCTTAATTTACTTCACAGCATGATTTGCTACTTACTATACTAGTCAGAGTCATGTGACATCAGGGGGAGGGACATTCTCATTTTATAGAGCATTTGATTGGACAGCAATTTAGATACTATCAGAGAAATCTGCACAAATTGTACCTTTAGGGCAGACTGTCACTGGGGGAGTACCCTTAAAAAGACAACTTCGTACCTTATCTACCTCTCAAAGGTGCATAGGAACTTAGAGTAGTAATGCAAAACCTTAAGGTACTACTATGAACCTTTTAGCTGTAAATATGGTACAAAGATACTCTTGTGGTTCATTAAATCTGCTAAATGTCTACGATTAGTAGTGCACAGAAGGTCTCAAAGCTAATAAACAAGGACTAAAGCCACAGAACTCTGCATAAGGTGGGTAGAACAGGCCTTTCTTTGTAGGAAAAAGACAGGCCGAGGAATTAACACTTAACACGGGCTTAATTACAGCACACACGCGCCTGTGAAAACCTGCCATTCAAGTACATTGGTAAATAAACCTCTCTTTACAGGTGATCCAAATGTGTCTCACTCCAGACAGCCCTCTGTTCCAGCGCTGATATGTAATTAAAATCATCTCCAAAATTCTCCTCGACAGGACGGGCCCGAGCCAAAAATGTAAATGACATTAAGGGAGACAATGAATTGAATTTCGTTTAATGTCCCTTTTGCTGGTGCTAATTTACATAGCACTTTTCCAACAAAAGCTCTGACCTTCTAAATGCTGGCATTTGCTTAGCTCTGAGAGCGGGCCTGTGCGCAGATGAGAGGGAGGAGGTCTTTTTAAGTAGCCTGGTCGGAGAAGATACAAACAAAAGGGCAAAAACACCAAGGAACGATCTGTGTTGGTTTTTAAAGATTGAAAAAACCTGCAACAGGCGGAGTACGAAGACGATTTTTTACCCGGCATATGGCTCCAGGAAGACCTATCTAATAACCAAGCATAATCCCTTCTGGAAAGGTCCTCTGGTACGAAAAATTAATGAATGTTTAGCTAAATCAGCATCGGGACCCAAATACGGTCCGAACAGGTGCAGAAGCCTCAGCGAAATGAGCTAAATAAACCGTCCTGCTACACAACTGTGTACTCTGACAAAAAAAAAAAAAAAGTCAATCTCATGAATTATTCAGTCAAGGGAGGGGGTTGGCTGTCAGAGGTCAGCATGTCTTGACCTTTCTGACAGGAAGTGAAAGGGAGACCGCTTGGCTAGGAAAACCCTGAGCGCTCTCGAGTCGGAGGGGTATTATTAGTTCTCGGACCGATACGGGGGCGGTAAATGATCCAACGCGCTTGACATGTACGTTCAAGACATCACCTACAAGAGTTCGAGTCTAGCTGTAGAACTCCTCATTTCTGAGGCTCAATCTATCTTTCAAAACTACCAATGAATAATCTATGGCGAAGCAGGGTCGTGTTGTGAAATATTTAAAGATCCGTCGAGGTTGAAATTTTGTAACAGCTGTGAAATACAACCAAGTTTTTCTCGTTTTTTTTTTTTTATTCTTCTCCTCGTGAAGAACCTAAAGCTGCACCAAAGTCCAAGAGAAATAGTATAAACAGATGTCTGGCTTGACTACAGGAAAATAGGACACATTTGGAATGATAAGTCTCCTAAACTCCATTGAAAATGCCAGAAGCGAGCGGGTGCCAGTTATTGTCCAAGCCCGTGCCAACGAGCAGTATGCCTGGCCCATGTGCCATCTGGGAGAATGTGGCTGAAAACGTTATTGATAATGGATTACCAGATCTTCTGGTCACCATAGCCCTGTTTAGCAGAACATTCTTTTCCTCTATCTATCTGTCTGTCTATCTATCTCTCCCCAGTCCAACCCAGTAAAATATTTTGATTGTAATGCACAGTCTACTTCCTGTGCACGCAAATACATGCATGTATCTTAGCTATGCATAAAACTCCCTGGTGTAATGCAATGTTCCACTTTTTCCTCAGAGACCAGGAAAAAAGATGGACCTAACAAGACATTACCCCACAGGATTGGTTTTTTGATTACAAATTAGCTTTATATCATACACCCCACCTGCACGAACACTTGAGTCATTTGAGGTTCGTGTTTCCGTGTGTTCCGGGCTCTCCCGGCCGCCTTGTTCTCTGAGCGTTGGATAAAATCATCTGTTCACAGTTGTGATATGCACACAATGCAGTCGGCTAATGAAGCACATCTGCTTTTGTGATCCAAAAGAACAGATCGCCACTCTATGAAAACGATCCTCTTGAGTCTTTCAGACGCCTCACAATCAAAATGTGAGCTTTTTTATCCGCTGTTTCAACCTACCACAATATCCCTCCTTTTTGCAGAGTATCAGACCTTCTTTGCGCTGTTCTCCTTTTCCTCTTTTACTAGTGTTACACATATTGTTTGCCAGATTGAAGCACAAAGCGCCAAGACATCCGATCCATCCACCTCTATTTAGCCACAACACAAAGCCCAGCAATTTATGGGAAGAGTCAATGCAGTAAATATCAGTGAAACCCTGTTATAAAGTGTTTGCGTTTTTTTTTTTTTTCTTTTAAAGGTAAATACATTGTATAAGCCACATCCGGTGGGGAGAATCGACTCTGACTGCCTAAGACTCTTTTCAGGATCTGCTAAGAGGAAGTGATATGTGTTTTATCTTCTGTTCAGAAAACCAAAACAAATCCTCCTCCTCCTCCTCCTCCTCCTCCTCGCCGGGACTCCTCTTTTCTTTTTTTCCTCTCGCCCCACTAGCTTTTCTTTCTCCTGTGGTTGAGTTACAATGAGTGCATGAATGTCGGTCCTGTAACTAATTACTGTTCGCACTCTGTCAGAGCTCTTCAGCACGTCTGTTTAAACAAGCTAATCATTTAATGCAAAGATAACCAAGGTTACCAGGATTGATTCACACTCTTTGAGAGTGTTTACAGAAGAAGATGTAAGGAATTCATATTCCCCTCAAAAAGGTTAAATAGGGGCTCTTTACCAAAAGCTAGTCAGGTGCCTACATAGGTAACATTTTAAGGCATCGCTGATATGAATAAATATTTAGCATTGATGCTACCTCATAAGACACCACATTTTAGCCAAATTGTAAGGCAGCATTGCTTATTCATGGACGAGAAAATCTCAGAATGCAATAAATAAATGTAAAATTTGTTAAAAATCAAAAAGTATAAATGAAAATGAAATATTTTATGCTTATTAGGGCATTGTGGAATAAGCTTAGCAACATGTTAATGTTAAACTCTTATCAAATGTGATTGAAACGTCTGTTGCTGACTATGTACAGAATGCTGCCTATGTAGAAAGCAGAAAACGAGACAGCTTACTAGGCTTCATAACAGAGCCATGGATTATGATTTAAAACAAATATTGATTTTGAATAAGCTATGTGTGAAAAAAAAGAAAACTTCTACTCCAAAAGAGAAATAATCCTACTGAATCAAACAGCCTCTCCTCACATAAACCAATTCACTCACATTATTGTGTAGTATGGCAGGGTTTCCACATTACGACCACATGACGTGAGAGCGGGAAACACTCAGACCTCCAAACACACAAGCACGGCCATAATTTCGACACACAGGGCATGAGTCCTTTTTTCTGACACTTCACACACTTCATGCACAGTGAGTGACAGCGACAACTGGTCACTGCTATTTGATTACTAATAAGAGAGATGTTCCCTCTGTCAGATACCAAACATTCCCCGCTAAGCAAACAGCTATTTCAGCAAGTCAAACATTAGCATTGCTATCCACTGGTGGCGCATATTTCGTTCCCGGCTTTACCCATCATCTCACCCTCCAATCTAATTTCCCACTCAGTGGACAGGCAAGTTCGTGATTGGGAGATAACTTTGCAACAGCTACAGCGAGAAAACAAGAGAGAGAGAGAGACTCTCGCTGCTGGTAACGCTTGCTGGTTATACATGGCTCTTTACAGCAGATGGAAACAGAGAGACTCCTGGCTTTATGGAGCAAGGTAGGCTTGTTCTAGCTCACTAATCTCCAAGAGGCCTGGACTCCAGCAGCCAGCGCTCCCTGTCACATTTACCGTTTCAGCCGGGAGTCCAAGACCTGCCCTGCCGTAATCCACGTACGTGCTGCCACCACAGGGATAATTGGACAAAAAGGAAGAAGTGTAAGTCTCGCCGAGTAAGTGTAACCTTGAGCCAGACTCACAAAGAGAAACATAAGCTGCAGAAAAAAAAAAGAAAGAACGTCAATTACCCACTCGGCGGGAGCCAGTGTGTTTGAACACGCTTTCCCTAATGTGATCAACATGCAACTGCCAACAGCCAGCCCAGAAACATTACTCATTTCCCACCGGCAGCACTACAGAGCACAACGTAAAGACGCATTTTTGCCTCAAACATGCATGCTTGGAGATGCAACGTTAGTGCTCTGCTGCGGCACGCAGTCGTGCCACAAAGCCAGCGAGAAGGCAGTGTGCTGTTTACAGAGAAGATAAGCAGAGCAGTTGTTAACAAATTACTATGAAAGAGTTGTGAATTTAAAGCCAAATGCTCTCTCTACTTGCAAGTCTCGAGGAAAGCACTTCCCTGATAACTCACCAGCAATTACACAGTCCCTAAAGACACCCCGCGTCAACCCACCTGCGTGGCACGCCGCACAACAACACGGGGCAAACCCGAGCCAGGATGCTGGGCCGCAGCGCCCTACGCTCACAGACCGGAGGCGGGAAGCAGATAGATAGTCTTACCTGTCGATGATCACGGGGTCTGAGGGCGTTTCGTTCCTGTTTCCGCAGCTTTTTTTGTCACAACACCGACTTAGGGAGAAGAACACAGGGAGAGAGAAAAGGAGACATGAGATGAGATATGAGAGAATCAGCAAACAGCTTGCATGTGTCTTTCGTCTCTGAGCACCGTGTGTTTAGATTTATTCATCTGACACGCTCTCTCGTCCTCTTTTCTAGCTAACCGCCGAGGTGTTTGGCGTAGGTTCTGGCTGAGCCGGATGGTGTTGGTGGCTGCGGTTCTCGCAGATGCGGGCGGCGGGTAAACACAGAGCCCGGCGCTGTGGCTGAAGGAGGGAAAACAGCATGTTTTTGGTATTTGTCTTAGTGCTGAGAGGAGGAGAGGGGGTGCCAGGAGGCTGGGAGGGGGGAAAGCTCTCTCTCAGCCCCAGCTTTTGTTTACCTCTAATTGTCAAGCTGTTGTGTCTGGAGAGGATGCAAGATGCCACCTTCAACCAGGATTTCTGTGGGGCACTTATTAATTACCAGCTCAAAAAGCCTCCATCAGTCTTCTACAATGTGCCAATGCCTCCATTTTGAGGCCCTGAAGATGCTTCCATTATGCTTTCTTTAATTAATGTTGAAATTACAGAGGGGAAAAAAATGTTATGCCTCTTGAATTTAAAGAAGCCCACTTGTATAATGGTTACATGTCTAAGTGAGCCAAATTAACACCATATGGTATGGAAAACACGTAAAGCTCCTTAAAGCTGACAGCTAAAGTGATTAAGGTATGTCTGTGGACCTCTGCTTGGGACTCGGAAACGCATCTGTGCGGTTTTGACGCAAGCAACAGAGTGCGATGCTAAGAACTTTCTTCATCGTTAAACGAGGCTCTGTAATCTCCTAAAAGTTTGAAGCGTTATTAGCTTGAGCGCAGAAGGCTGTGGCGTGACCTCTGCGCACGGTTCTGAATCCTTTCCGATTTGGTGGAAAATGGAGTGCTCGCTTCCATAAGCGTCGGGTTCTCTTTTAGTGCAGTTGTTTTATTTATCGTCATTTTTCTACTTTTAAAATAACCACAGGATAAGGCTTGTGCGTAAAAATCAGAACAGACAAGAGTGGCGCACGATTAAAATGCTGAGGATGAAAGGCCACTTTCCAAAAAAAGGCCCGAGTGCGCACACACGCGTCTGTATTTGAGCCGAACGCCGTGTGTGTGAATTTCAATTCATCTTCTATAGTGTTAAAAGTCCAGTGAAATCATAAGTCCGATGTCACCAAATGATCCGGTCAAATTTGTGCTTTTGAAGTAGAACTTCTGAAACTCACAGAGCAGAGAGCAAAGCGAACCGTAAATCATTACGCATAAGCCGCTTGACAATTCTGAACATTTGGATTCTTTTCAGCGTATCCAGGCAGATCTATTCAGGGATTCATTGATTTTCTGTAAGGCTGATGCTCGGAGGCCTGGATAGGCCTACATCATGTGCGTTACGCATTTATGAAAACATGACAAGACATTATGGCTGATAAAATTCAATTACGCAGTCAAATGTAATAGTTTATAATTATCTGAATGTGAAAGTGAAAATGAAGTTGTTTTTTTCTTACCTGCACATAATTTCGTGTGTGAGAAGAACTCGGCACATTTCTGGGTTTTTATCTTGCCCTTCATAAATAATAGCCTTGAAATAAAAGTCACAGTGAAGACGTTTTAAACAAGTGGATTACATAAAACATAACATTCAAAATATTAAATATAAAACTGCATTTCTTCAGCAAAAAAAAAAAAAAAAAAAAAAAAAAAAAATGAAATTAAACAAAATAATAGAATGTGGTTTTATGCCACAAAGTTCAAGTTCATCAATTAAAAATCGACAAGAGAAGGTGCGAAAATAAAACCCATTTAGCCCACATACATTGTTAAACAATGTTTTATCTGTAAACCAACACACACGCCCGCATTCTAGATAGAGATAACCTTTATGTTATTAATTTGCATAAATAAATATGATGTTTGAAATGAATATCAACACTTGGCCGGTCATTGCGATGACAAATTATATCACTTTAGAAATGAAGAGTCGCATATGCTTCTGTTTAGATCTTTGCGCTATTTATTTGGGGAATGATAATAGAAATCACATAGATGTCGCTTCTCCGACGCAGATGGCCGCGGTAAATAATACCCATAACCGTACACATCAACGCGGTTATAATCTGCAGATATTTAGGGGTAGAGTGCTAATGGGCAATCTGTTGTTTATTTTGAGCCGCTAACAATGATTTTTCTTTAGATAAAAAGCGGTGTCGGGGGGTACGCTTGAGTAATTTTTGAGCATTGGCTTTAACAGATGGCGTTTGGAGCTGTAGGTGCGCACGGGCCTTGGTGCTTTTTGCGCGTTCTGTCTCACTCTCTCTTTCTCTCTCTCCCTCCCTCCCTGTTTGCCCTGCTCCCGTTATGATGTACTGTGCAAGAGCGCACTCCAACGCGTCCTTCCGTGGGATCCGTGAGGCGCGTTGGAGTGCGCTCTTGCACAGTACATTGCAAAAAAACATTCACTTTTATATAAATACACAGTAGGCCTATTATTGGTACATATAAATGTATGAAAATTCAAGCACTGTTGTATACACATAGAAATGGAAAGAAGAAAAAAAAAACGCATGTGTAATGTGCGTAAATAAACACACGTGCGAAGATAAATTGCTTTAAATATATGAGAACTTGTTAAGTATAGTAGCAATTATCTCACTTTTGAATTTTAATTTGCCAGCTGCACGCTGAATGCAAGCGTTGGTTTGTAATTATGATGGCATTAATTCTATTAATCAATTATATTAAGAAATACCCAACAAAGAAAAAATTTAAACCGTTAGTCCAAATATAGAGATTGCAAATATCAAAATGAGCACTAGATAGAATTTATCAGACATTACTTTATGTGTCTTCATTTATTTTCCTGCCTCTCACTGAAAAAAATATACGGAAAACCATAAAGTGGCTGTTCAGCGCCATTGACTCTTTGATCATGTTCAGCTCCATTCAGAGGCGCCTCGGATAAAACCTTCATATTTTCTCTCCTGTGAAGCCAAACGATGGATAAACTAGAGATAACAAGTGCCTCAAAATCAAGCTAAAGATCCGCCCTGTTCTTTACCATGAGAGGCTGAAATGGACAATGGAAATGAGCTGAGAGTGATTTCAGAGAACATCAGAGTACAATATGAACTCAAGTGTCTGTCTCACGCCTGGAGCTTTATTTTTATGCCTTTAACCAGATCTGATTACAGCACAACAAAAGTGAGTTTTCACGTGCGACAGCGCGATATAAATGACACACTAAAATATAGTAACTGAATACCAATTAAGAAATATTGCACTGCCAGATGAAAAAGGCATTTTTTTTTTAAATTTTATTTTATATCATATGCAAAGCAGCTACGATATAAAATTATAAAAAATAATTTTCATGCATTATACATTATCAGTTTTGTGCTTCACAAGCACACGCATATGAGCTATATATTGTCTCAGATTAAAAACACGATTAATTTAAAAAAAAAAGCCTAACTGAGCGCAATACAGAAATACAGGGTTTGACAAATATGCTCCATATGCAAGAGCAAGACAATAATGTGGCTCATAAGAAACTAATCGGTCTAAATTATAAAAATAATAATAATAATAATAATAATAATAATAATAATAATAATAATAAAAATAAAAATTAATAACACTTTAGGTTATTTCCCTTTATCCTCAGTAATTTTTTTATTATCATTATTTTATTTTAAATGCATAATTTAAAAGCGTATATACATATTTTTGTGCCCTCCACCATTTCATTAATTCGCAATAAATTATCAAGCAGCTACACGAGAAGAAAAACGTGGTAATGTGATTCATATTAAATTAAATCCGCCAAATAACCTCCCCCATTAATCAGAGCAACCCAAAATACAGCCACGGCTTTACATTGCAGTGTTCGCAGTACATGAGAATACAATAAAATGCTCTGCATCTCCAATAAATGTTACATATAAAGAAAAAGATGTATTTGCTTATTTTTTATTTACTTATGGAAACATGTATACTGTAATATAAAGTGTGACCAAAGCACGTGCAACAAAATATGACACAGATTATAAATATAAATACACACACACACACACACACACACACACGCAAGAGAAAAGAAAAGTTCTTACCTGTTTTGTCATGGAATCGATTAACCGAACATAAAGATCCTGTTCTGTTCTGACGCCTGTGGGAAATTATTTTTGTTTTTCAATGTGGAAAAAGTCTGGTGAAAAAACTACACAAAGTTTCCTCGGAAAAAAAGAAAAAAAAAAATCTGAAAGTATTCTTGAAATTCACTAATAGAAAAAAAAACATCATCGAAGGTTTGCCATCTACTAGAATTACATTTGTGGAATAAACTGAACTACATTTTTAGGAAACTACGGCTCCACTGAGCGAATAAAACACTTGTAAACCTATCCTTGCTGAATAGAGAAATTTACACTTACCGTTGCTGTACAATAGTTGTAGTTTGTAATGTATCCCATTGTTAGTTTTTTCACTGTTAGGTTCCTGAAAATAAGCATTTGTTTGGGGTCAGATTGGCATTATTGGGTTGTTGAGAATTTTATTTTAGTGTGTTTATGAAATGCATGCATTTTTGTCTGTATGCATGTTCCCTCATGTTTACGCTTTTATCCAGCAAATCTATTTCAAGGTTGTATTTTAGTAGCTTAATTCCTGGCAATAATGTGTATAATGCATAGCTATTTTTTGTTTGTTTTTGTTTTTTTTTTTCTGTGAAATCCGTCAAAACGGTTTAATGGCGCACGTGTTTCCAAAGATCTAGAAGTGTGGAAGTTTTAAGGTGAAAATTCAAAGCAGTATTCCAGAGTGGCGCTTACTTTCTCCTTTTCCACAAAGTCCACAAAAACTGTCCTTTCGATCTCCACTGGCTGTCCCTGTCTGTCATAAAGCGCCAGGACGAAGTGGAAAAAATTGGATTTTCTGAGGTTGGATGGCGGTTGTTTCTCATAGTGCGCCCGTGCCAGACCAACTCCACTGCGGGGGAAAACAAGACACCAGAGTGGGTTAAAACAACAGGCGTACACTTGAGATATAGATAGATGTAGATAGAATGAAAACATGGGAGAATTCTTGATTTGTCACTTAAACTGTAATATGATGTAATGAACAGGGGAAAGCGGCGAAGAGGTGCATGGGGAGAGTGTAATTGATACATGGCATATTGGGGATTTAGGGGTCGATCTGAGAAATGCATTAAAAAATCGGATGATTTGGCAAACGTACCTCTGGGCGGCCGTGTTCGCATCCACCACCCCAGCCGTGTGCATCCACGATCGGACCGGATTCATGCCACTGCCCAGCGGTTCCTCTTTCATAGTGGTCCCCCCTCTTGGTATATTTTCCTGAATCCCAAACATTAAAACAGTTCGCGTGCAACCCACTTCCAGCCAAAGAGATGAAATGAGAGTGTGAGCGAGGGCGCGTCGTCTCTCCAAGAGCCCCTTCGGATAGCCGTGAGAGTTTGTTTGGGATTTGTCGAAAAGAGAAGAAGAAGAAAAGAAAAAGCAGTCCCGACTCCTTCTTCAGTCCGTCCTGCGTTGGCACCACATGAACGATTCAGAGCGTAAAGATTCTCAAGCCTCTCCAAGCAGCTTGTTTGGATAGATGGAGATCCTCCAGTGGAAGAAGCGAAACGAGTCGCGCAAATAGCAGGGATATTAGACTTGTTTTAATTCAGTTAAACATTTCTTGCAACTTTCTGTTGTTGTTGTTGTTGTTGTTGATGATGATGATGATGATGATGGTGATGATGCTCTTAGCTTGGTGGCATCCTATAACAACAGCATCAAAAAAGGCTTCGGGACACTGCTGAATCCGCCACTTCTGGCTCCAAAAGACAAATAAACGCGTAAATGATCACCGTGGAGGTGTTCCCGGACACGGGAGAGGATGATGAGGGGCCTTTAGCGCGTCTTTGCAGAATGGATGGAAGCATACAAAACTCAACCCTCTATCCCCCAGGACTGGAACCTTTCCCGGGAGCCAAAAACTCCAGACCCACGGGATCCACGCTGTCAGAGGATGACGCGCACCTGGGCGTGGCTTTGCCCATACATGGAGAGGATTGACGCTTCCTGTCGCTGAGCTTTAAGCTTGGACCGTGAGTACTAGACTAGACTAGAGTCGCTGCTGCCGCTACTGCTTTTCCAGTGCGCGTCGTGTCAAGTAATCATCAGAGAGGAACAAAAATGAATGATAATGAAAGCCCGCGAATAAAGCGCGGCGCGCGGGAACTATATATCCTGAAAAACTGCCATGCAAGTTCATAGAGTGCAAAAGAGCACTGACTGACCACCCATCCGCTGCAACTGGTTTCCAGAATAAAAAAAAAATTATTAAAAAAAAAAAAAAAGTCTTACTGGGCCATCATCACAATGACAGCGCGTGCCTCCGAATCGATTCACTTTGATTACTCTCAAATCAGGAAGGTGCACTGGCATTTTAAGACTGCATGCTCCTTATAATAAACACCCTGGGCATCTGCATAATGGCGTAATGCGCGTCTTAAATTATGGCAACGTTGACTGTTCGAATCTAAAATCCAGTTTGCGTGCGTGGAGCGAGCCGAGGCGATGTCAAACTCCTAGTCCTATCGCATACACGCTTAATTTTGTAAATTATTGCAGAATTACACATGAAACTGTGAACGGACTCGGGGGAAACATTGCGTCCACCCTCTCCTTCTATGCGCAAGTAGTACGATGTCTTTTGTAATAAAAATATAATCATTTATCAAGACAATAAGGGTCTTTTTTTTTTCTTTCATTTCGTAAGGTGCTCATGCTCCGATATTGGCAGACTCTGCATGTTAATATTTGAATTAATGGGAGAAAATGGAAGTCCGATGTTGGTTATCTGGGGACCCTGTGCGCTGGAGGGAGGGATGGATGGATGGACGGACGGAGAGAGGAGAAGAGAGATGTGTTTTACACCGCAATCTATTCTGCTAGTGTTGGGGGTTAATGACTATTGCCAAAGATAAGTGAATTATCAAAGCTGTTGCTCTTGCCTCGACTCAAAATCCATCACATTGCATCGTCGTCTAATTAAATACGTAAGTAATAAAATTATATTTTACGACAATTTAAGATTGATATGTTTTTTGTCTTTAATTCGCAATGACTTTGATCCATGCATACACTGAATGCCTCTGTGAACTTTAATGTTAAATGGCACTCTAAGCAGCAAATGTTGATAATTCTTATTTGTCTTAATCACGAAACAGTTGTTTTATGTTTCACGTGAAATGTGCTTATAATTACTGTTATCAAAAATTCGAATACAATTACGCGTGTGCTAATAAATAAACCGAAAGTTTTCGGAGATCTATTTGGCAAATGTTATCTTTTTACTTTTTTTTATTTTTATTTTTTTTAATTTTTTTTTTAAGTAGTATTATTTTTATTTTATCCAAACCCTGTTCTAATTTGCCATGATAAATATTTCAGGTTTGCTAACCCTAGGCCTAATCTACAGTATCTCTAATACAGATTACACACCAAAGCGATTTCAATCTGATTACCAAATTAGGGTTTTAGTCTAAATCCCTTTAAATCTGATACTGTTGACTAGAGAAGTTCAACAATCCCATCGCGTAGGTAACGATCCCGTCCTAAAAAGGAGTTTTAAACCTTATTTGACAACAAATGCAGCTGCCCCTCTATTTTGGAAGATATTAGGCGAAAATGAATGCAAATCTGTGTTCAGAAGCCATCTGGCCGGAGACTGGAGAATCAGCTGCTCGCCTGAATCCATCTCGGCTCATTTCTGAGGCTCATCTGGAGCCCGGAGCCAAAGCGTGCAAAATGCGCTCTTTAATTCACCAACTTTCACTTTCATTCCTCGACGTTTGAAAATGAAATGCGGGACAAATTTATGACACAAAAAATCCGGCGTGTTTATTGTGATAACCGCTTTAATTGCGTTTTACATTTCAGTGTCAGATGTGTCAGTTTTTGTTATGCAAAAAAAAAAAAAAAACATAATAAAAAAAAATTAAGGCGCAGCTAAAAGATCTACTGCATGCAAAATGTTCTATATAGGAAAAACGACAGTTTGCAACACAAAATGGCTTATAGGAATCGCAAACACAATAATAATAATTGAAAAAAGAAAATGATGTACGCATTAAATGTTTAGACCTTTAATATTATTCGTTGTTGACGATAATAAAAACTTGCTAAATTATAGGTTGTTCAGATCAGTGTTTTGGTTCATGGGTTCTTTTTAGAAAACCATCTTTCAAAAATGTTCTACTATGACACATACAAGCTTTTTGCTTCTAACTGGAACGTTTATTTATTTATTTATTTATTTTTTAAGTGAACGCTGCGGATTGAGCTCTATTCTGTCTGCCCATGTTAGATCTTATTTGGGGAGATGTACTAACCGAGAGCGCAGGACAAAGGAAAAGTTAGTCATGCAGAAGGTGTGTGTGGGTTTGAATAAGATTTGTTCGGTGTTGCCAAGACCTCCCGAAGAAACGACCCTCCTCCTTATTGTGTGTGAAGTGTTCCTTTTGTGTGAATTTACGGGGTGAGGCTCCAATGATCCCCAACAAATTTGCATTTAAATAGCGACATCAACCGATTCGCGTGCCACACACCAGTGGCTTTCCCAGATGTCAAGGCAAAGTCAGTCAGATGGCCAGTGCCCAGATGTCCCCTCCACGCATCATACCAGCGCACCACGACTTTCCTATTTGCATCTTTGCGCACGGCCAGATCATCCAAAGCCCAGTTTTAATCTTAAAGGTCTGGAGCAGAAATGGCACCTGCAAAACTCTAGAGAAGCTGTAGAGGTGAGGAATGGCCGTAATAAAATTGCTTGGAGAGAGTGAGGGCCTGTCTGTCTCCAACATCACAGAAAAGCGTTGACATGTGCGTTCGGGCTGGTATTGGCATTGAGACATGAAATTAAATTAGCAGTGCTGAGATTCTGGGTGCCTAAAATCGGACAACTGACCACTCAGAGAGCACGTCATGTAGTGAAAGGCGTGAACCAGCTCATCATAACTCATGCAGAGATGCTGAAAGATTATTTACCTTCAGAATATCAATCCAAGTGCTCGAGTTTCTATGTTTTAAGCGGATGTACCAGCTCCAAACGCTCCAGTTCTTTATAATATGGTGTTTTCGCGCATCAAATATAAAGAACATCTATTTGGAAACGAACGAGGATCAAAATTTCAAGTGTTACATTTCATATTTACATGCTTTTAAAACCAAGTCCTCTTATATTAAGACTCGAAAATATTTTTTTTTTACATTTGAAGTGGGTTTATCTAAAAGGGAATGTGGGAGAGAAGGAGAGAGGGAGAGAGATGGAAATCAAAGATGCGTAAACGTCAGTGCATGACAAACGGTGAATCAATCATTCGTCTTTGCATTTTTAAACTGTTGCATATGTTCTCTTCGCCTTAATCATGACAACTAATTACATCGTTAATGATCAGAAAAGGGAAAAATGAGGGCAAATAAAATCTTGATGAATTATGTGCATTGCTATTAGAGTCAAGTCATCATTTTTCTAACGGTTTATTGATGTTATTGGCGCTATTATACAAAGTTGTGCATAGGACAAGCGCAGATATTGCATAAAATTATATCGACCGTTTTATTAGATGTTTTATAATGAAATAAGTTAAAGTTAATATATGTGTGTGTGTGTGTGTGTGTGTATATATAATATAATATAATATAATATAATATATATATATATATATATATATATATATAAATAATCTCAATTGTGGATCTGTAGCGGGTTGAAATAAAGCCTAAAAACCAAATAGCGTTAAATAATAAAATACATAAATAATAAAATGTGAATAAATAATACATTAACAGTAGAAAAATAGACAAACAATATGCTTAATTATTTACCTCATCTAAAATATCATTAACAATATGACAAATCTCAATCTCTCCCTCAAAAAAGAATGTGAGCATCAGCTTAAATGAATAAAACGTGAAAATATATTAAGTTATTTTCCGGAGGTAACTGCAGGAGCTCTTGGCGGAGCAGCTTTTAATCTTTGAGAGAAATTTGATGAAGAGCGCCTCCTTTCGACGCATCTGTGGAACAGCGTTTGAGATCACAGCACAATTAAACGGGGAAGAGCACTAATCAATAGCCTAATATCGGTCAAACATGAGCCAATCAGTTTCTGATTCTCTTTTAAAGAGTGCCAGAATTTATCACTTCACAACTGTCGTGCATTGGATGTGCTTGCAAACATCAAACAGTCTGAATTTAAAAAGACGATGAGAAAGACTTAAAAAACAAAAGGCGAAGTCTGATATGGTTATCAAATTTTAAGGAACAAATTATAAACCTTATTTCGCAGATTAAAGTGCCCAGCATAAACTAAATTCACATAAATGCATGCATTTAACAAATAAATATAACATGGTGTCGCTGCAGAAAACAATAAAAACACAGTAAAAACTCCAATAAAAGTATTGTATCGCGTGACACGCCGTCGTGTCCAATATCTGCTGATGCTTTTATTTGCAGACAAAATAAATAAATATATAAAAATCTCCATATCCAGCAACATCTGTATGGTGCAGAAGCACAAAGTGCATGTGCTGCAAAATGCATGTGAAACAGATCGTGCTGAGGGCACCTTCACTGTGAAAACAGGTTTCGATTAGGTAATTTTAGATATTGTAATTGGCTTTAATTAAACATGTATCGCGCTAATTAACTCAGATTTTTGCTCAGCCGCTGGGACTCTCGTGTCGGCTTTGATACAGTCGAGCAGATGTCCCAATACAACTCCAGTGACAATTACAAACTTCAGCTCTATAGTTGGCTGGAAATAACTTCAAACCTTATATGCTGCCTGACGACATTAAACAGGTCACCATTCCTTTACGTCCATATACATTTATTTAGTTTAATTATAAGTAATATTTATTTTGAACTAGTTTACGTATGTATTTCATCTTTATTCGATATTTAAATTTGATGTTTTGAACCTAACATTTTAAATACACACTGCACGAGTCCAACTTGTCTATAATTTGCCTTATAATATTTGCATGTATAAATAATACATTATTATTGGCTTTGTTTTTATTACTGCTGTTGTTAAAAAAAAATACAATTATTAAAAAGTATAGCTGAACAATAACAATGAATGACGATACATATTAATAGAATTAAAAGTTACAATTATAAAGTACATGAATTATAAATCTATAAAACAAGTATTTTAATGATTACACACCAACAAAACTACTACTACTACTACGAATAATAGTTGTCATTATTAACCTCAAGTTCTTTCTTTGTGTGTCAGTGTAACAAAGATCGTGATTCACAGCTGATTTTAAATGAAAACAGCAGAACATGTGAAATGGGCTGGTTATGTCGAGGTTGCCATATAATAATTAGCATTTTCATTCTGCTGCTGAAATGAAGAGGAAGAGGGAGAGAGAGAAAGAGCCCGAGGCGCAGCTCCAGGCAGCACCTATAGAAAGAAAGGAGCGAAGAGCCATTCTACACAATTAACATGTAAAATATCCAGTGGAAATGGGCGCTGAAAAGAGACGGAGCGGGTCAGCTACACCTCATTTCGGTAAATCCCGTAAACTCTCGTGATTACAAAGTTTACCGTAGTAATTACCGTCAGCTGCACCTGCGCTCGGGGCCCCTACACGCACACGCAGACATACACCACCAGTGACAGAGACAGAGATTTCATGTCTCGGGTTTAAACAGCTCACCCTGCAATGAGTTTGTCACCAGCAGCACGTCCTTCATGAGACGTGATTGACCTACTTTCTCCCAGTTATTTTCTCAAATCAGACGCTCGTTGGGAGTTTGAACATCTGGTAACCGAGAGGAAGAGCCACCGGTCTGTCTATTCAGGCCTTTCTATAGGCGCTCAGTCACTTCTGCCCCTGTAGGTGAGACTATCTCAGGCTTTTCTGGCACGGAAAGGAGCATTATGTGGTGCCATTGCCCCACCTACAGGCCTGAGGCCTAAAAAAAAATAAAAATAAATAAGAGAAAAAGACCCTGTAGTCGGAGTCTGAGGTCAGAGCCTGCATCTGCTGGAGAATAGAATAGAATAGAATAATTAAAACATCAAAATAAAACAGGACATAAATACATTCTTAGTGCTTGCTGCATGTGTAATTTTAATTTCTCTAAAATAAGCTATCTACACTAAAAAAAAATGTGTAGAAACCATTTTCACTGAGAAATTGCTAGTAAATTTGACAAATAATTACAAAGAATTAGAAATTAACAAATTGAATTAAATGGGAAATTCTGAAGTAAAAGACTGAAATAGTATTGCTTTGTGTTATTTACAACTTTGAAAAAAAAATTATCAGTGTGCAGAATTAAAAATATATTATTCAAGATATTATTCAAATCCCTTTCAATAATGCAATCACAATAAATATATATATATTTTCTGCCATGCAAGTGTAGAAAAGTTAAATGCTTACACATGAAAGCAATTGTTTATAGCCATTATAATCTTTCTATTTTCCACTTAGATAATTTGCCATTTACTAATATTTTTGTTTTCTGTAATTATTCATTAAACTGTTTAGGAAGGGCTTCCCTACTTAGGTAAAATGCAGAAACTACAACACTGGAACTAAGAAAAAATGGCATGCACATTTTTATTTTCATATAAATGTTTTAACATATTTGAGCAAAGCCTGTCTCTCACAGGACAGATCATAGTCTAAAAACCAGGTTTTAGTCATAATCCAGTTGACAAAATGTGTATATACTCAATTTCACCTTTGCATTGCAGAATGGTTCAGAGACAAAAGGCGCATTTTCAAATTGTGTGTCGATTCATACATTTTCAGTGCTGTAAAAAAAAAAAAAAAAAAAAATTGAACTGCATTATGGATGGGTGTTGATGGTTAAATCTTTCTTTAGGAAACATCAAAATTTTACTTTCAGATTAAGCTGCCAAACAAAACTAATTCTCACTCAATTGGACACTATTGTGATGCAACGAGACTACTAAATGTAGTCCACAATTTATCATTCGGAACTTCCTGCTATTTCCTGAGAGCACATCACCCAAACACTCCACATGACAGAGTCAAAAAGGTCAACGCTATGAAATGAAAACTACGGAGGAAAGAAATTGAAAATGTGAGAAATGACAACTCGTAGCACGAAGCGGGACTGTTAGTGACTGCCTTGCTGTATCAAAATGAAATTCCCCAGCTGCCAGCTCTAATAGGGAGGGTCAACAGGTCAAAGTTCACACAGCCCCTTATTGCTGTGTTACATTGCAGTTTAAATTCCCAGTGGCACTGGCATAAGAGCGGAGGCGCACACTCACTTAGAGACGTGTCTTACATCCACATAATGGCAGGTCAGATTGTATCCAGGTGCATTATTAGCCCATAAATTTTTAATTGAGTAGCCTTAATATTGATATAGAGTCTGGTAGTTAATTCTTTTTTGTCGCTCATTGTTTTGATGTCATAATGGAGTATCAAGCCTGAATTGTTTCAATACCATTGCTTTGAAAAACAATTTCACACCCAAAAGGGCCATTTAAGAATTGAAATCCTAAGAAATCATTCTGGATGGTGAACGAATAGTTTGGTCTAGAATCAGACCACAGTAGTGACAAGTCCCACGGCTGGGAAAGCAGTCTAAATGTGTGTGTGCACGTTTTACACCATGTGGGGATAACGCCGTCTTCTGTGGTTTCTACTGTATCTCTGCCCTGAAAAGATTCACACAGTTTCATTCTAAAGATGCTCGACGCCGCCCACGTGCATAACTGAACCTTTAATCACACAGAGGAAGCAAAAAAACAGCCCCTTTAATGATATTCCTCAAAAGATGGAGATGAAAACAGCTGGTGGAATTATTTATTTCCTAAAAGCAACATTTTATGCATTTTTAAGTGCAACACAAAACATTAGATGTGGATTCCTCGATATTACCAGACGACTGCTTTTGGGATGCATTGCTCTCACATATCTTTGAGGAACTTTAGTGGAATAGTGCCACTCCAAACTGTGAAAGATATTGGGCAAAATATACAGTGGGGTCCAAAAGGCTGGGGATTTGCTAATTTAGTGCAAAGCGGAATAACAATTTTATGATTTTCAGAATGTCTTAGTATTTCGTGTCATCTACTTGCTTTAATCACAGAAGCACACATGCTGACAAAAAAGCAAAACAAAACCTGATGATCATGATCTCCAGCAGGACTTGAGAAGGTCGTTTGGCATATTAACGCCATGCTATTTTCAATGTGAGTGACAAGTTGAAATAGTACAAAAGAGCAAACCTATAACAGGTTTGTAAACTTTGGTTTAGATAAAAACCCTAAAAAGCATTCAGGGTTGACTCTGTTAAAAATTTCTTCGAAGGTGTTTGCCTAGTAATATAACTTCCTAAAAGCCAGCACAATTTAATAAAATATGTTTAAGAGATACTTGATGACGATATGAAGAGCATAGTGGTGAATCTTCATTTAATATTAAGAAGGTGTGTGTAATTCTGGAATGTTGACACAGAAGGTTCTAAAGAATCTTCTAAGAAAAATCTGACCATTTTGTTGAATCACATGATCAGAATTAGAAAAATGCCCAAAATTCTAATATTTTCAATATGCTTTCAGAGTTTTGGATCCCCCGCTCAATCTACACAATTTCCACAGTTTATTAATGAACGTCGCTCATAATATTTTGATCCCTGAACACAAAAATGGCTTAACCATCAAAATGTAGTTGTGTGGTCTTCAAATTAAAGCTTTTTCACTGGATGTTTGTGTTTTTGTAAGGCTGTATGCAGTAGATTTTGACACATGCTGTCAGAGAATCTAAGAGCTGCAAAGAGAAAGTAAGAAAGGAAACCTGCTCAGATGGAGAACGTGAAGATCATTCTGATGTGTGAACTCTACATTATTAACAGACAGAAAGATGAAGATGCAGCCGTGAAAAAAAAAAAAAAAACCACCAAGTAAATGCTTAAAATAAGTGCTGTCAGCTCGGCACTGTGTACCGGGACCACAGAGGTGAAAAAAACTGTGAAAAAATTCACAGAGCTTTAAATTAAACAGTGAAATGCAACATCTGGATTCAAAAACCTTTTACCCCCAATTTCACATGTATTGTTTTCTATTTTTATTTAATGTGTGTGTGTGTGTGTGTGTGTGTGTGTCTATGTACGTGCAGAAGTTTTAAAAGATTGTAGGCACTGAAATGCTCAACTCATTTCCACTGATTTAAAAACCTAAAAGAACGAACAACGAAGTGATTGTGCTGAACACATTGCCTTGGTGAAGAGCCGCCCTAGTTTCCTGAGCTGCTCTGCGAGGAAGAGGGTGTGTTGGAAACAGCATATGGAGGGCATGTTTGTTAGTGCGCCGCTGATAAATGGATTAATTGCTTAGATTAGGCTGCCAAAGCTTTGATCACAGAGACCACGCAAAGAAATGTGTTTATTGTTTATGATGATTTTGTTCATTGAGCTGTAGCATGTGCTAAATATGCAATAAATAAAAATGATGCACTCGTGTGTACTTGTTATTTCCTGTTTGGAGCAGAAAATAAACTCATAACTCATTGTGAAATGGTTTTGAATTTGAAATATGGGCCGTAAAAGACTTCTGTTCTCAGAACATGCCTCATTTTAAGGACTTTTTACAGAACAATCAACTAGAATGAATACTGAAACCTCATTTCACACATCAATTGGATTATAAACAAAATAAACTGCTCAGATCATTTAACGTGCCAACTTCAACTTGCGCAAAAACACAATTTCAAATCTGCAACTTAAAAAAAAAATGATAAAGAGTATTTCTATAAAATGATCCCACAGACTTTCAGTGGTCAAACTAAGACAGTGAAATTTAATCAATAACTTATCAGCTTACAAGTGTGTGTCAGCTTATACTTGTGTTATTTAACCACCGTTTATTCTGTTTTTTGTTTTTTTTTGTCATCACGTATCTTTCATTAATCCAGATGGGATGTTCTAGTGTGAGACAAACCATCTAATGCACCAAAACAACACAAAATTCAACAAATCCATCATTTTACTCATTCATATTTGTTGTTGTTTTCCCTCCAAAGTGATGTCACTTCCTGCTCTGGATGATGATGCTGTCATTAGGAAGCGTCTGTAATTTAAAAGGATTTTACAGAAGAAATTTTAGGATGTCAAGTGATATTGAGGACACATAAAAAAACCTATTAATTGATTATCACTTGACATATTCCCAAGAAAACATGTTTGTTTGAAACATTGTGATAAGAACATTTTGAGAAAATCATCTGTATTAATTCATAATAAATAGTTTCTTATCAAATTAAAACTTAGTACATAGCATTTGGGTGGGGAAAATACATTTAAAAAAAAACAATAATAAAAAAAAAAATAATAATTATATATATATTATACTTCAAACATATAACATGCTAAAAACACAAACTACAGTCTTTTTAAAGCAAGCAAATATTCACACACCACCCCATGTGCCATTCTGCAAATATAACTCCCTGTCTCCTTGTTTTGCCCTGTAAATTATTTATTTATTCATTCATTCATACAAAAATCATTACTAAAAAACTGTCAATGCAGCAGATATTTTGGAGAAAGCTAAACGCTATCACTCGCAGGTGTTTTCCAGCATTGTACGCTGCCTCAAATTTATATTTCAAGCTAATCAGTGAAGAGCCAGCAGCAAGTTTATCCCATTTGGCTGCCGGAGGTGAGTAGAAAGATGTGAATTGAATCTGCACGAGTGTGAATCGACAGGCCTGTCATTGCCAGGAACTGCAAAGTTTCCTCCCCAGCAGAACAGCGTGCGTCTTAATTCTCTTTACCTTTCTGCGCTTCCTCAGGGGACAGGCTGCAAGTTCGCCCCTCTTTGACTCGGATTTGATTTAACCTTTAACGCCAGGTGCACGGCTTCCTCTGTAAACATCTTCCGATGTATTTACCACAACTGCTGCGTAGATACAAACAAGACAAGGGGACTGTGAACTCGGCATGCATTATTAATCTAGATTATGCCTTATTTTCTTTATCAGGAGGGTGTGAGGAGATAAAATGCGAGCATTAGCTGCTTTTGTTCCCTTCCTGCATGACAGACGTGGGCTTCGATTCCTTTTGTTCACTTCAGTCTCTTCTGACACGCAGCCTGGCGTTAAACAGAGCGAGAGAGGCCTGTTTTTATGTGTGTGTGTGTGTGTGTGTACGTGCTCAAACACTTCCAGCATTTCAACTGTTAGCGGCGTCTGACTCCTGACTGACAGGTCGACACGGCAGCGCTACTCTACATGCTTTCATGGCATCATGTATGTTGTGTGGGTCTGTGGGGAATGCTTTGAGCGCCTGGAGAGCTTCGAGCACTGTCAAGGCTCACTAAGAGCCACAGAGGTGATCGAGGCTAAGTAAAAAGCCTTAAAATACACCAGCATCAGTTGTGCTATTGTTTTTTTCACTGAAGGGAAAGAGGTCTCGCCGAGGTCTCCGTTCCCAAGAGATGTGGCTTTCGAAAAATAAAAGCGCATTTTTGCATGACTTGATGTGTGTTTCTTTCAAAGCACAAGCAACAAATTTGCACATGGTTGGTGACATATCATCACACACACAACAGATAATTCAGTAAAACCAATACAAATATGGTGGCATTGTTTTGAAACCTGTCACCTGTGGGAAAAAATACAAAGAAAATGAAATACACACATAATCCTGAATATGATTTTCTATTATCTGCATGAATTCATATGTATGACTATTATGGCTGTCTATCACAAATCCTTTTAAGAACATGTCCAGGCCATATATGAACACCTGTTATGAAAATTAAGCACTTTCTGCTTTCTAGTCATTGTATTATGCCAACTCTCATTTTCATTACTGTACTGCCAAAAAATGTTAAGTGCTATTATCTAAATTGTAAAGTGCACAACATTATTATCACAAAGGCATCATTTTCCATTGGGAAAATATTATTTCTTATTTTATTGTTTTATATATATATATATATATATATATATATATATATATATATATATATATATAGGTATATATATATATATATATATATATATATATATATATATATATATACACACATATATATATATATAGATATATATAGATATATATAAATATAAACACATTTCTGGTCATATTTGGTTATTTTATAAAAAATAATCAAATATGACCAGAAATGTGTTTTTGTGAGATCCACAATAATAACCCTTCATCTTGAGCTGTTTTTATCATCCACTGACCTTGACATCATACTACGAGGCATTAATATTTGATAAAGATGTCCTAGACACCTTTATATGATTACGTTCAGCCCATGAAGAGTTCTCAATGTAGAACAAAAGAAAACCTTGGTAATAGTTTCCTACATTTCACATCATTTTTGAAGCATTACAATGATTCTTGTTATTTAATTTCATGATAATTAAGAGGTTTCACCACATTGTTTGCAGCCAGACTAATTTGTGTGGTTTGATTATTACGTTCCAGTGACGTTCAGGCCTCTGCATCCCACATTTTTCCTCTGAAGATGAATAAAACATATTGGGGAAAGGTTACACATTACAATATCTCTCTGCGATGGGATATTGATTTGATAAAAATGAAATAAAGAAATAAACAATCCAGCGAATCCCTTCCAAATCATCCATTTATGAAAGCGATTTAACAAAAGCCACCCCACCAGTCCTCAAATGCATATTAACGGTCTATGAGAGCATTGTCAGGCATGATTTTAAATGGATGGATCTTAAGATTTAGGACAAAAGGCTTCCATGAAAGTCTGAATGAGGCAACCGTGAGGACACAATGAATCAGTGCCCCACATTCATGTCTCTGAGACTCTCTTTAACAGATATAATGCAGACACCTCCACCGGTCTTTATTCTTTCCCACAATGCGCAGCTTTCAGTCCATTCATAAACAGGAAACATCAAAAGATTAGGCCGAAAGATGTAGATATCTTAACAGTGCAAAATGGTCATATATACACAGGTCACCCGCGTGGTGCATTTACACTTTTCACTCCCTTTATGCGCATTCAACGAGTTACGCCCTTTATTGACGAGGGTTTTGATAATGCGCCGTTATCTAGCAAAGTATCTTTAAGTGAGTGCAGAGGTAGCAAATTTGACTCATTAAAGGAGCATAAAATTGTGTCTTTGTGCATGACCTTTTGTTCAGCATCTTTGGAGAATTCTGTTACTAAAGAGAGCAGTTTTTTGAGAGGAGAGAGGAAAGACTCCACGAGTATTAGGTTCCCGTTGGGAACAATGCCGACAGGTTCACCTTGCAGAGCATGGGTGTAACTTAGCCTAGAATATTGTGGATCAAAGCCTCATAAACAAAGTAGGTGGAAATGGTGTAAGAGTATATGAGATCCAGAAAAGAACACAGTCATGAAAGAGACGGGCCTAAACTTCAGGAAGAGGCAGGGGAGAGACGGAAATTTTGTCACTGCTGTGTTTCGACCTTTAGACTCTTTACATTTACATTTATGCATTTAGCAGACGCTTTTATCCAAAGCGACTTACATTGCATTCAAGTTACAGTTTCTACATTTTATCAGCTCTTGCTTTCCCTGGGAATCGAACCCATGACCTTGGCGTTGCTAGCTGAGATCTCCCATTGAGCAATAGAGAAAAATCCAGCTTTTACGAGATTCTCGACTCTAAAGAAGAGCCTGTGTACAACAAAAGCTCCTTTTTATTTGGTTTAATGACCAGATAATGGCTATGTCTGGAGAAGCAATACAAATATTCTACTCTTCCTATTTTTACAGTAAATAAAATGTGTAATGCACAACGCACACATTTTCAGAATGCACAAAGCAGTGCTTCTCAACCAGTCGGTTGCAGCCAAAAAATGGTGGAGTTAAAGACAGCAGGGAAATAGTAAAATCCAACTAGGACAGCAAATAATAGACTAAATATTTTTTAAAAAGGAGGAGAAAATGCTTTCCCCTTTTTTGACATCAAAGGCCATGCCTTGAATTTTAGGATCTATTTGGTTTAATTGCCATGAAAAGTCATATTTACACAAATTACACTGAAAATGTATGCAAAATACCTTGTTTTATTTTTAAACTGGTTATTGAAAAGCATTCTGACACAACATGACAAGGTCATGTGACAACAGTGTAGCATACTACCGTTTGAAGTTCCACTGTGTGGAATAATGTATCCTACAGTGCAACTGACTTAAACTGGTCTTCCAGCTCCTGCCTAGTGGATGAATGGGAAGTGATATTACCATTACTTTTAACTCTCTCAACACCACTCATATTCACTTTTTAGCATTATTTACAAAAAAAATAAAATAAATAATAGTATGTAGTACAGTGTTAGTCTTATTCAGCTAGCTAGTACACTCTTAAAAATTAAGATTTTTTTGTTGACATCAATGGTTCCATTCCATGGATGTTAAAAGTTCTTCATTGAACCATGAATGCCAATAAAGAACCTTTATTTGTAAGATCTTTGTGGAACCCAAGATGGTGCTTCAGTGGCATTGCTGTGAAAACCCCTTTTTGAACTTTTATTTTTAAAGTTGTATTCCATTGTGAACATACACTCTTTAAAATAGTTCCAAAAGGGTGTTTTCATCATGGAAGAACCATTTAGGAACGAGAGAACCTTTCAGTGATCATTTCTTAAAAGGACCATTTTTTTATTTTCTTTTTCCACTATAAAGAACATTTGGAATGTTTCCATTGATGTTAAAGATTCTTCAAGGAACCATCAGTGTCAATAAAGAATCTTTATTTGTAAGAGTGCAGCCTGCATTACTTTCATCATTAATACGCATATATAATCAAGAAAGCAACTAGTCAGCACGTTAGAACGCTCGATTGGTTTTCCTCCTCCCTGCTGACAACGAAACCGAACCAGAAATTTCCCCTGCATGTGCACACGGTGTATCCTGACCTCGCTGATCTGTACAATAAACTCATAATAGCCCTTTGTCTCCCTAAGGAGAACACACCGGCAACCTGGGCCACTTAAGGGAAACCAGGAGCAGGGCCACGCAGCGTCAGGTCACAGCGAGAGCGGAGGGGGCTGGAGAGGAAAATAATAACTCATCTATGAGGCCGAAAGCACCAACATCTAAACAAACATATATGTGCACCTGTCACAAGCGCTCGGAGGGACTACCGTGTTCATATCCACTGTGTCAGATAGCAGTTGTCAGGCTTGACCGGCCTGATCTCCTCGTCTTCCTCCTCAGCATCTCATTACTGTCCATATGAAAAGCTCTTATGGGCCGCACTTGATCTCCAAATATGAGTTCTGAAGATGAGTTGTTGTTTTCCCTTTTTTCCCCGCTCGTGCTCTCACTCCTCGGCCTCCTTTATTAGCAGCTAAGCTCTTTACACTTGTAGCATATTGCAGTAGGTTATAGGACTAAGCTTTATTGTCCTACATTATTGAAAATCTAGGCTCTGAGAGCCGGCCCCTAGAGGTCAAGCTTTGTCTGAACGCTGCCTCTCATTTCTCCACCGACAAAAGCTAACACTGAGGGAGGGTGAGGAAGATTGAGCTGGTAATATACTTAAATCCATCTTGGTTGACTTAGCACAAACTTCGACCCGTCCCCACGGCTCCTCCTGAGCTGAGGTAATTCCTTTATAACTTACAGGAGCAGAAACTATGACTTATGAATACACGACCACTCTTATAAGTCTCTTGTAGCAGAAGCTTGTTTTATGAGCTGGGCCGCAGCTTGAGGAAGTCATATCTGCGAGAAGAGTCGCTCATGTCAAAATAAGTATTAAAACTTGCTGTCTGAGGGGAATAGCTGATACATGTCTTTGCTCCTCATGGAAAAAGCATCAATATGTGGTGCAGGTGTTCTTCTTATTAATCAGAGTCATTACTGAGAAGATAAAACTTCATTAGAAGTCCATTAAAGGTGGGTTATATATGCACGAGGCGCAGGATGATGAAGTGAAAACAGAGCATGTATTGTAAAACCTGATGTTTTGATTTCAATAAAATGCCACGGATATTTCAAATGAATTAAACGCAAAAAACAGATGTACGGTGGTACCAAATATTTAAAAACTGGATTTTAAACACTAGTGACTTGTCCAAGTCCCCCTGGAAGAAAACTGAATGGGACACTGCCATCTTGTGTGCACTTTTAGGAACAGCGTGTATTGATTAAAAAAAAAAAAAAAAAAGCTTGAGAAAAAAACAAAACACAAAAGCTTTAATCAAATTAGACTTTATGCAAAATATTCTGGATTGGTTTAAAAAAGGATAGAAATAGGTTAAATCACGGAATACACCAAAATGTGTTCTACAATCAATAAGGTTTTAAAGGAAAACAAAAGATAAATCTACTGAGATAAGAACAACACAGTGACAATATATCTACGAAACTGTCCTTCAAATGAAGCTGGCATGCATTTTAGGACATTTAACGACCAAATTAAATGCAACTGAAATGTTAAACTATGAACATACGTTAAAAAAAATAATAAAAAATCTACATGTGAAATAACATTTAATCCTGAAAATTCTTTCATTATTGAAATTTTTTGAAAAATAGTCTAAAAAAGATTATTTGTGCATATAGTTTCACTGACTTTGCTATCATTGCATTTTCAGCAGTAATTCCTTGCAACACTGAAAAATGGACAGTGCAAAAATCTCAACACACTTCACTAAAAGTGTGATCTAAACCATCATTCATGGCCCTTTTAACCACCGGAGTGTTCTTGGTAATGTAAACCTCATTGCTACGAAACAATAATAGGTACTACTGTAGGTAAAACAGTACTATGTGAGGCGAGTTGGAAACTGCAGATTGCTTCTCTGCATCAGCCATTTATTCAGTTGATTCATTTTCTCCAGGAGTCATCGGAAATCTGATCAATACCTCATGATGTGGTTTATATGGCCCTGTCAGAGACACAGAGAGAGAGATGTGACACAGGTCAGCTTCACTCAACACTCTACGCATTGTATGTATAATGTTCATTAACCCTACGTAAATTGATATTCATATATGCTGACTGTTCCCGTGTCGTAGTGGTTAGATCAGCTGGTAGGTACTCTGGCCTGCGGGAAAACCGTTCAAAATGTGCATTTCTTTCTCGTCATGAATAAATATTGATTTGCAGGAAGTACAAAATTTCCAAAGGCAATCATATTGCTTGTATCAACTCCGTCCGGTGAAAGTGCTGTGGGTAGATTGAGTGTGTGTGTGTGTGTGTGTAAAAACTGCACAAAAGAAAATTGATGAATGTGTCATATTATAAACAGTGGCATGTTATCCACACACATTTTTGACATGAAAGAAGAAGTGAATATTATTTGTAACCCACAAAGAAGAAAACCAAATATTACTCACAGGTTCACCTGCCATACACCTGGGGCAATACTGTCCTGCACCACGTCCTGGGGCAGGTAACACCTGCTGACAAACCCAAACACATCAGAGATTAAAATAAAGATTTGCAAATAGATATGCATCATTAAACGGACATGCAAGAATATGATTACTATAAACTGTATTTTCTGTAGGGATCAGTATTAAACAAAATAATGTTACTTTAAATGTAAAATCAGGGTTTCTGCAGGTTTTATGAAGGTAAATTTAAGACTTTTAAGACCTTTTTAAGATCAAGTAAAGAAAATTTAAGGAATAAAATTAAATGGAGCACAATAAATCAATATAGTCACAAAAATTTGTTACTAAATGCCTTGTATTAGCAATGCTTAAAACTGTGAAAATACAACTTCCAACAGATCTGCATTACTTTAATTCATTTCACAAAAATAAATAACTAAAAAAAAAAAAAAAAAAAAAAAAATGAAATAAATCAAATAATCAAATAAATCACCGTTATTTTTGTAATTTTCCAGTTCCAAAATTAAATGAGTTTGATTAAAACAAGAATGAATATTTACAAATGGACTCAGAAAAATCAAAAATTCAAAGGGAATTTTCATTTCACACTGACAGATGTTTGTTCTTGTTTTAAGCATAAACTAACTTTATTTTGTTCAAATTTGGATTTCATTACGTTTAGATAACAAAAATACTGAGGGAGGTGAAACATTTAATGCCATGACTTTATGAATTTAAGATTTTCTGCTCTGGCTTAAGACCTTTTAAGGTCTTAATTTGTGAAAGGGTGAATTAAGACCTTTTAAGACTCACAGAATACCTGAAAATTTATTCAGTACTAGTATTTTGGGTTCCACAAGATACTTGTGGAGAAAATTGCAAGAAAATTATATACACAACGAAATATTACTTTTTATAGACAACAACCATTATTATAGTATTTTATTTTTATTTATTTATTTATTTTTGCCTATTTTGTTACTTTCTGTTTTAGTACACTTGAGTGTACAGTGAATTAATCATAACTGTTATTTGTATTATGTGTATACTTATTTTTGTGACCTATATGTATATCTTCTTATTATTGCTATTTGATTGTCCTGAAATAACACCTTGAAATATTTTCAATCACTTCAGTAAATGCAAAAAAACTATTGCAGAGACAGTGCAATAAAACAGAGCGCCTAATAGACCGTGACCTTTAACCCCTGCATTCCTCATGCTCCATAAACACAAGAACAGCAGATAAGAGTAATATGCATGTTCATCACAACACTGTAAACAAGAGAGATGGAGTAAGTCCAAGTCATATAAATAAATCACAGTTTGAAACCAATCCTAAAGGTTTTTTTCCTTGACATATACAACAGACACATTTGATCCAATTGGGAACTATATGCAGAAAAGATCTAACTTGTTTTATGTGCATTTGGAATTTTATTAAAAAAAAAAAAAAAAACAGAACAGGCATATGCCAGATTGTATACCATGCCGGGGACATTGGCGCTGTGTCCATTTTGAGGGCTGTGATTTTGGGCATCCCACGTGTCCATTGGAGTGTCCATCACCGCACCATATTCAACCTGACCACAGCCTCCCTGTCCATTACACAGCCTTTTCTGTGAAGTTCAAAAAGATTAACATGCATTAAACTGTTTATAGCTTGATTATGTAAGAAGATGCCAATGGAAGCAAATGTGGCTGTCATGCCATGGTGCAAAACAGCTATTTTCAGTGATGATCAGATGGGTTTATATAGATGCACTAATAATAACTCATAACTCTTTTTGTAAAGGGCAACAACCTGTGCAAATACTATCAAAAGTAAACATATTAATGTATATTTAACATGTTTAAAGCATGAATCAGGATTTAGTGAATAAGATTAAGTTCATTTACCGGCTGGTTGTGCCACTGTTCCAGTTCTCCACTATGTTTTCTCTTATTCTGGATGGGACTTATGCAATCCATTGATTATTTTTCAGTACTGAAGCCCGCAGAGCGTTAATTCAAACACTTGATGAATTAATACAATCCGCCCCAAACTCCCTCATGGATTAATATGCAAAGTCACAAACCCATTGTATTAAGCAGTCAAAGGCGGGCACTTTTATCCATCCACCACTGAGGCATATATTGAAGTATTATAAAAAAAATAAAATAAAAAGAGAAACAAAGCCGCAGTATTCCCATGCGACTCTTCATGCCCTGCTTTTATTCCGTATTAGAAGTTCCTGTATCGTTCAAGATGAGTGACATACAGTTGCGCCAACCAATCAGTGTACAGTACGGGTTAATGAAGGCGGGGCTACGTCAAATAGAGCATTATTATTGGACGAGAGGGCACTGAGCGCGAATGAGTCAGCCAATGTAATTTAAAGGAGTAGTTCACCTCGAGATATACTAAAATTCATTTATAATTTTCTCTCGTTCTCCCATATTGTAATTTTTTCCCCCACACTTGTTTTGTTAACCCAGGGTCATTTTTAAGCTTACTGGTTATCTTGTTGCATATTTCACATTCTCAATACTTTTACAATGTACATTTGTAAACCTTCGGTTAACAAAAGTGAAATAATTAAGATGAATGGGGACTGAGAAGTTATAAACGACACAAAACTATCATAAGCATAGTCCGTATATGATTCATGCGCTATACCAAGTCTGAGTCTTTTGTGCAACAATTGTAAGTACTTAGAATAATATTCAAATGAAAGATACAGTGCGGGATACTATTTCAGGTTATTTGTTGCCACATACTGTTAATTTCACCTCTTAAAGTTGGAAGAAAGCGGGAAAAGGTGACTTAAAACGTAATATGTTTTGTACATAATTCAAATGTTTATATATTTAACCAACGACTTAAAATTCAACTCAATAATTCTCCCATAACTGTCTGTGTTCGATGTTAGTCGTCTCGTGTATTGTTTAGTAATGCTTTGCTTCAGTAGAGTGTCCTGATGGAGGGTTCGATGATCGCTTAGTAATGTCTGGCAGCATGGCGAACCTCACGGACGCGACATCGCTGCAGCAGTTTGAGGAATTATTAAAAAATAACAGCACGTAAGTGGATAATTCATTATTTGTCAGGTATGTCACGAAATACAATTCCTTTCGAACAGATATTTAACTGATTTAAGACATATGCACGGGGATAAAACGTTTATAGAGACCGTTTTGATCCAACAGAATGAAATAATCGATGGCCTGTTCAGATAAACTCAAGTAAACTGAATTAATATGAACTAGATGATATGATTGTTTTACTACTGCATTCAATTTCAGCTGTCTTTAATATTTGTCTATTTGGTGTATTAGGAGAATTTTAGAAATTCATCATGTTCAGATATCCTCGTTGCAAGTCTACTGTTATTATTATTATTATGAATATTGTTGGTCTTTCCTCATAATCAGACCTCTTTATAGAGTACAATGAATCCTTCTGGATTTGGTAGTCAGTATCAATCAGTGTCCCTCGTGCCATTCCAAACTTGAATCTCAAAACTGAATTTGAATGGGTGTTTGACATTTTTAAGCAAAAATGGCTTGATAATAATCACAGACCTTACTATGACTTTAACTAGTCTGCATCAACAACCGTCCCCAGTCTGCTTCCACACTTTCAGTTTCGTTCTTCATTTTATACTGGTAGATCCTGTTTATCTGTTATCATTGAAGAGGAGACTTATGAAGTTACAAATAATTAATTAAATGATTCACTGTTTGAGGTAGTGCAGTCTAGTGTTCATGATCTGGGCTGGTATCAGTAAAGGATTATGTTCAAACAAGTGTTCATACATGTAGTATCATCTTGTATCAAAAATGCTCCTAATAAGTCTGCTTTAGGGCATTTAGATCGGTCATTAGTCATTACTTCTGTGGTAATTTTTTGTTCCTTGTCTTTAATGTCAGATGATTAAAAAAAAAAAAAAAAATCTACATCTATTTGCCATAAAGATCTACATGGATTTGTCGTCCTCCCTAACTCTAGATCTCAGTGTCTGTGATCCAAAGCTCATCATTCCTACTCTGTCCTTTTCAGGTCCCTCGCCGTTGTCCATTTCCATGCACCATGGGCTCCGCAGTGTTCGCAGATGAACGATGTGATGGCAGAATTAGCCAAAGAGCACAAACACACCATGTTTGTGAAGGTATGGGGACCACTGACCCTCACAGCAAGACTGAAAATCATTTCACCAATAACATTCCTGTTTAATTTGTGCAAAATGTAGTTAAATGCCATTGTGACGTGTAGTTTCTGTATCATTAGCAGAATTGGTTAAAAAGAAAGCTTGTTTTCATGGGAACACCTATGACTTAATAGTGCATGCATAAAATATTATAATTAAATAATAATTATAAATAAGCTGCATTGTATTTCCATTTCCATTTTTTTAATTAAAGTCACCTTTTTATGGAATATTGCAGTGTAAAAAAATTATTAAAGTATTGTTAAAGTTAATTATTTCCAATCCAATGATCCAATCAATTATAGATGGACTTTGCTTTTGACTTTTTTTCCCCACCAGAAATATATTTTTTTTTTCTGTGATTATTTGGTATTTCTTTCCTAGATAAATTTAAAAAAAATAATTTTTTTTTTTTTTTTTTTTTTTTTTTTATTAAATGCTTTCTCTTATCCCAAATTAATGCAGTGAAATAACTATGTGTAAGTCATTCCTAAAAAGTGTGAAAATGTTGAAAATGGCCATTATTCTTGCAAATGTTCCTGTGTGCACTGGGCTCTAAATGATGGCGAAACGGCTCTAGCTCCAGTAACACAGATCCAGCTGCTCTCCTCTCTCTGCTCCAGCTCTCAGTGGAGTGCATTGAAATGCCTCAGGCTCTGAATGACTTTACCTTCCTCATGGCCTTAAACCGGCAGAGAGAAATCTTTCCTTCTGTTAAGGGTTAATACTGTCTTTCATCACATAGTCAGCAGAGCAGAAGAGTTCTTCAAGCAGCAACTGCCCTTTTATAGTCTATATGAAATAAATTGTTAAATTCCTTAGAATACATTCAGAATTGGGTATTTTTTCTTTGTTTTTAATTTTAGCTTTTTTTAAGAAATTCATTTTTAGGTACAGTTTATTCGTCCACAAAAGTAATTTCAGTCGTTTAATCAATATCAGAAGCAAATTCAACATGAAGTGTGTCCAAACGTTTGACTGTCAGCATTGGCTGTCATCATTTTATTGGCTGTCATCATTTTATATGTCATCATTAGTTTTCAATGTCATGTGAAGTGTTTTTTTTTGTGTGTGTTTTTCTGTCTTAAATGGGGTTTTACAGCCAGATAAACTGTCAGCCCGTGTGTTATGTTTGACATGTTGATGTGTGTGATGATTTATTAATGTGAATTATAAAGAATCATTAGTACAGTAGTTTTCTCTCTCTCTCTTTTTAGCTGGAGGCAGAGGCAGTCCCGGAGGTTTCTGAGAAGTATGAGATCACTTCAGTTCCCACCTTCCTCTTCTTCAAGGTAAAACTTCCACATTTGACTTCAGCTATGCTCAGGTTTACCTAAAATTATGGTAAAATTATGGAGGCAAGGTTTTTAGAGAGTGGGAGGTTAGTTCAATCACAAATAGAAAAAAATAATCATATATATGATTAACATGCTTTAAACCTTTTAAAAGTTTGGGGCAGGTAAGGCTTTTTAAAAAAAATTATTATTATTATTATTTTTTTTTTTTCATTTGATGAGTAGAAGGTTAGAAAAGAACAGCACTGAAGTTTAAATCTTTTGATCATTTTAATGCAATTGGATTAATAGTGTATATTTTTCCTTGGATAATTTCATTTCCTTGCTCTGATTTCATTGCAGAATGTTGTGTTCAATAGATGATAAATCTACAGCATTAGTGGCATAATTTTAATTACCAAAAAAAATAATTAGACTTCCTGAGGTTTTTATAAGCAGAAATGTGAAGCATATTTTAGGTGAAGCACTTGCATGAATTATTTAGTTAAGGGTTTGCTTGTTTGTTTTATTAATTTTTACTTTTTACTATATCGCTGTTACTCAGAAATAAACCTTGTTACCGAAGTAACCTTCAAACAGCAATTCATACTAACATGTAATGGCTTTCACAAAACATGGTGACTTATTATATAACTTATTAATTATTATCATTTGAATTTTATCAGATTGTGAATGTTAGGCTATAGTATCATTGGTTAAAATTAGTTTTTCCCGCCGACTCAGCCTTAATTACATCAGCAGAAAAGTTGTTTCAGAGGTGGAGAAAGTTAAAACATTTGAATAAAAGATTGTGAAAATAAAACATATTATTTTGTTTTAGAATAATGTGCACTTAAGGCTGTCGCCTCTGGCTTGCTCAGTTGGGGACACTTAATTTCTAGCGATTATCGTCGATTTGATTGCACAGATACTATTTAAACTAAACTGAGCTAGACAATGACATCTCTGAATTCAATAATGAAATGCCTTTAACTGAAAATTGAGTGTTTAATCTTATCATTATACATTACTGACACTCTATCCTCCAATTTGATACTGTTAAGTGCTTTGACACAATCTGTATTGTTAAAAGCGCTATATAAATAAAGGTGACTTGACTTGACTTAAGAACCGTGCAGAATAAATTTAAGACCAGCAAAATGTATTAAAGTAATTGAGCCCGTTTAATTTCCCATTTTCTCCTTTTTATGTAGTATGAAGTTCACTACTACACTTGTTCTTTATGTTTCGTAAAGCATGCTGATCTATGCCAGATTGTGTTTTTCTGTACACACAGCTTTTATTTATGTTAGGTGTGCTGCGATAGTGTTCTGTATTTATTTAGCAGAGGGAGGCGAGGTTAGAAAAACTGAGCCTGTTGGGAAGGTTGAGTTTAACGATCAAGTAACGTGAGCTGCAAAATCTCCTCATGTTAGAATCAAGCAACTGAGAAATAATCGGAGGTTAAACAAACACACGGCTTGGCAAGACTTTCCCTCTCTTGGCGTAACATGTCAAAGAACCAGGAGAGCCTGCGGCCTGTTTTCTCTCTCTCCCTGCAAACAATCTAAACAAACTGGCAAGCATCCTAAAAAATTAATGCTGTTTTTTTCCTCCCTCTCAATCTATCACTACTCACTCTTGAGTGTTTTTTATTTATTTATTTGTTTACCAACAACCCTTAGGGCGGTGAGAAGATTGACAGGTTGGATGGTGCGCATGCCCCTGAGCTGACCAATAAGGTGCAGCGGCTGGGGTCCGGTGGGGGCGGGGCTGCCAGGGCGGGGGACGTCCCTAAAGAGGATCTCAACGAGAGACTGAAGAAGCTGATCAACGCCGCACCCTGCATGCTCTTCATGAAGGGATCGCCCCAGGAGCCTCGCTGTGGTAAACACACACGTATACACTCGCTCGCATAAATTAACACGGGGTCAGCAGGTTAGTTAGAGCAACCGTTGGCGATGGAGTGAGACAAATCAAGGTTGCATGAACGGGACGGAGAGAGAAGCACATTACGTCTTTCTTAAGTGCGAAGGACGTCTGTATGGATGTGCCGCTATATCACAGGTACCCTTTTCTACCAATGGCTCGGTTTGACCCAGAGTTTCTATGATTAAAAACAACTTGTCTATCTAAATAGCTCCCATTACAATCAACAAAGATTCTGCGGCACAATGCAGTGTGCATTCAGTTAGTGTCCTGTTGCATCGCTGCTTTCACAACTTTATGCATGTTTTGTGCTGTTTGTATGGCAAGGATTCCCAAACGCAAAACATTTTCTTGAAAGTACCAACTGAAATTTTAAGTAAATATTTTATTAGTTTAACAACACATTCGCATACTAATGGTTCTCTGATATTGTTTAATATGTTGCATGACATGCAGGTAAATAAATAAAATATTTAATTTACATTAAGGCTGTTTATCCAAAATGATTTATGTTGCATTCAAGGTATACATTTTATAAGTACATTCATTCCCTAGGAATCGAACCCATGACCTCATTGTTGCTAACGCCATGCTCTGTTTGAGCTACAGCACATTTTGCACATTCTTATTATTTAATTATTAGCTTTTCGGCAACTAAAAAGTACTATTTTAGAGGTTTAGTTGGGTAAACCTTTATAGTGGTGATCGGAAAGTACATCAAATGTACTTGTGTTCCCATTCGCTCTAATAGCAATAGAAAAAAATCCAGCCGTTGCATTAGAAACACTCACTCGGTGTAACTAGTTTTCTGTCATTTAATGTATAACACAAAGTATAATGTTATAAATGTACATTAATTTCCTTTTCAATGAAAATATACAAAACTTTCTTGATTTATGATGTTAATAACTCATCATCACAGTCTGTGAAAAGGGTCTGTATTTACTTAAAATTCACTAAAACTGAAAAGAGACATTCTGTTGACAAGGCTGCAGGTGGATTTCAAAGCTGACACAAGGGTGAACAACCACTTTTGTTAATCAAACATATGTTGATATGCAGTCGCTCTAAAAAAGGAACATGTTCTGCTTTTGTAAGTCAAAGTCATACTTATTAAATCCTCACAGTGACAGCTTAATCACTTAATAGCGTTTTAGTCTTTAGTTTGTTTAACTTTAGGCTGTCAGCTTCATCTTGCTTATTTCTGTTTGATTCACTGATTTTCTGGCATGCTTTTTTCTTCCAACTTACACTTCCTCCTCATGTCAAAAATGCGTGGTTTGGCGTTGGAAAACATCCTCGAATTAATTTCACCCATTCAAAACAAAATACTTTCGATAGTTCAAAGTGCATATTTTGTCATGGACTGAGGCGCAGTTTAGCGCTTGACGTTTTGGCTGTGTAAAGAGGAAGGTCTGGGGGAAAGCTGGCGTTTGCCATCCTGAGATCAAAATAAAAACGATATTGAACTCTAATCTCAAACGTGATGTTGGGCTTTCAACGGCTGCCAGCTCCTCCAGCTCTGCTTTATTAATAGAAGATCCTCAGAGTTTACGCCGCTTTGTCTCTGAGCCCGGAACCTGTTGCTCGGCGCCGTTGATGTTATTTGAAGTCACGCTAGGTGTCAGTGGGTCGGTCCGGCTCGGAGATATTATAATGCTGAAACTTATTGATGTTCTCATTCGGTTGGCTGATATCCAAATCAAGAAATAATGCACAGAGAGCGAGCCATGCCTGTCAGTGGCGCGCATTGGGTTCTAAACGTAAACGCGCTCTTTTGTTCCAATACGAGCGTTGAGCCAAATGATCAAGTGGTCTGCTAACGCTAACTCTAAAGCAGTTATGCATGTCAAATTAAAAGGTTAAGGGTCCGCGTATCAGTTCGGATCTCTCAGCCTTTCTCACTCTGAGTGGGTTGTCCTTCAAAAGAGGAACAAGGCTGTAACATCGCCCCTCTCCTGGAGCGGAGTCGGCCAGAGCGAGCGGTCTTCGGCCCCTGTAGGTGCAGGCATAGAGGGGGAAAGAACTCTGCAATCAATGCAGCATGTCTGGTGGAGTTCGCCCAGAGCCAGAGAAAGCAGCTGCCCGCCTGTTTGCCCGCTCTGATAGAGTCGAGCTAATATACCAGCAAATGCATAAGCACAAGTGAGGCGCCTGGAGCTGTTTTATAATGAATTCCCTCATGAGCCACACAAGATGAAAATGGGTGTTTTACTGCAGGGGCTACACAGACTCTACACATCACCTTGCACGTCTTTCTCTCTCTTTCTCTCCTGATCTTGTTTCTTTCTCTTGCTCACTCCTCCTCCTTGTGCGCCCTTTCTCTCGCTTCTAGTTCTCTTTGTCTCCTCCCATCTAATATCACGCTCTCTCTCTTTTATCTTCTCTCATTTTTGGCTTGTAGTCATCCATATGAACAGAACTGCTACTTAAAATTTAGAAATCAGGACATTTTATTCTACGATGTCGTGTTGCCCAATATTGCATAGTATCTAAAAATGGACAAATGAGTAATTATGATTGCAGATTTTACTTAACTCACTGTGCGACTAAAAACGTACAAAAAAAAGAAACAACTTTTGTTGTCAGTGTAGCAGGGTTTACTAAGTGCATTGTACAGACATAAACATTTATATTAATACATTTGTTTTTTTTTTGCTTTAAAAAATATTAGTTTCTCCAAACTTTAAAACAGGTGCAAGCTAGTATAATGTACACAGGCAAACCAAACAAAGTAGACTTATTTAAAAAAAAAAAAAAATGCAATGATAAAAGACAATTTTGGATTGAATTTTGATTGAGGTATTGAATATGAATAGGTTTATTTATTTACTTGATTTGCTTTTATAAAATAATTTGTTTCTTTCTTTAAAGCTCTAAAATAAGTGCAAGCTAGTAAAAAGCACAGGGGCAAACTAAACTGAATTTGATAATTGCTTAATAATAAAATAAATTCATTTTAATTTTGCAATGCCAAATGAAAACATTTGTTGTTATTCTAGTGACATTAAAAATATAATACAACAGTTTGGTTTTAATAATTTAATTAAATATTTTTTAGTTTCTTCAAAGCCTTTAAACAAGTGCAAGCTAGTAGAAAGCATACAAACACGCTAAACAGATTGAACTGCTGTAATTATATCCTGTTTAACCTTTAATGCATTTTTGTTGGATTGTTTGCAGGTTTTAGTCGTCAAATTGTTCAGATTTTGAAGGACCACAATGTACAGTACAGCAGTTTTGACATTCTATCAGATGAAGAGGTCAGACAGGGACTCAAGACCTACTCCAACTGGCCCACTTATCCGCAAGTCTACGTCAGTGGAGAACTCATCGGAGGACTGGACATCGTAAAGGTACGAGATACAAGAAGAAACTTTAACAATATTGATTGTGTTCAGTGAAAATCGGTGTGTAGCAGTGTAGTTTTTTTTTTTTTTTTTATAAATATTTCCCTATTTTTCCAAACACAGATTTCTTCATCGCTTGATGTTGTGCGTTTCATCACATGCGTATTATCTTAAGTGTTCATGTTTCAGGACTTTTGACAGCGTGTGTGTTCTTGGCTAGCTGTTATTAGCTGTATGTTGCTCTACATTCCCAGCGAGCTCATACTGCTTAAAGCAAGCAGAGTGCTCCTGCTGAGAGAGGAGGGCTAGATTAGCTAGCATCCATCCTCTTTCCCCTCTCTCTCTTCTCTCAAGAGTCCTAGAGGCCCTTCCTCATTAAGATAGTGAATTTACCTTTACAGAAAGGTAAAATATCTCAGCAGGGAGCTGTTAGTTATGAAAGGAGAGTGTGTATGTGTGTTGAGTTCAAAGGGAGTTTGGATTCAGAGATATTTTATATCCTCCACAGGAGTTGGTCGAGTCTGGAGAACTTGAGAATACTTTCCCCAAAACTGTCTCACTGGAAAACAGGTAAAGACAGATACACGCTCGCTCAAACGCCCCCTCTGTACGACTGGACTTGTTTAAACATTGTCTTCTGACAGGCTGAAATCTCTAATCAATAAATCACCCGTCATGCTCTTCATGAAAGGCAATAAAGAGGTGAGTGAACTTAAATACTCTTTTTCTCTCTTTTTTTTTTTCTTCCTGAAACGCAGTTTAAAAGAGTGAGGAGAAAGCAGCGGATGGTAAAGGGATAAATCACCCAAAAAATTCTGTTTTATTTATTCATCTTCGGGTTATTACAAATCCATATGCTGTTATTTTTTCTAACAGAGCGCTTTTTCATACAACAACTTCATAGTGACCATGTCTCTCATGCTCCAAACATACTGAAAAAAATATATATATTTCAAGTCAGCTTTATGTGAAGAACAGACCCAATTTTAAGGAGCTGGTTCTCAGTTTTAGTTAATCTAAGAAGTTTGTCTTTTAGGATTCACTAATGGCTGGTTAGCATGGGTCAACTAGCTGGTAGATGCTTTAACTACACCATTCAGCTGCTAAAAAGCATTATTTCCTTCTTTTTTACATTGAAAGCTGTCCAAAAGTAACAGTATTTTAAACTAAACTAAGCATTTATTTTATTTGCGCTTATTTAGCAAATATCAGATATTATTATTAATATTATTATTCATTACTTCTGTAGGTTTTTATTAATAATTTGGATTAGCTTTTATTTTTATATATTCAGTTTTCATTTATTTTTTTAAATAAATATTGGTTTTTATTTTTTGTTTGTTTTTAGTTAGTGATTTTTAGTTGCCAAGGCAACAATTATTATTTTTTTTACTTCATATTTACATTTTACTTCTGCTTTTTCATTTAACAAAGATGTTTTACTAGTTTTTAGTTAATAATAACAACAGTTATTGTTATTAGAATAATTAATAATAATTTTAAAATAATTATAAAGTCATTCATTTTAAACCATTGTAAAGTAACACTGCATGAACATTCTGCTAAATTTCTTCCTTTGTCTTCCACTGAAGAGAAAATGTAACATTTAATTGTATTTTCATATTAGATGTATTGATAAATTATTATAATTATTAAAAATTGAAATACATTTTAAAATAATCAAAGTAAAATAATTATCTAATATTATTTTAGAACATTCTAAAGTAATATTGGTGCGAAAAATTCTGTTAAATTTCTTCCATTGTGTTCCACTGAAGAAGAAAAAGGCATGTGGGTTTGAAATGACATAAAGGTGAGTAAATAATTACAGAAAGATCTTTCTTGGGTGAACTTGTTCTTTAACGTACTGTAAAAGAAACCATGCAGGGGTAAAACGGTGCTGGAAATCGATGCCAGGCGGCTCTGGCACTGATAGAGCTGTGTTCTCTTTCTTTAATGGAGGAGAAAGACCCCTCACCTCTCTCCTCATAACTGTATTGATCTTTAACACTCACACATGAAAGACATTCTTTGCAGTAGTTTAAAGTTTTTCCCCACGAGACCTCTCTCTTCTCTCGTCTGACTGGCTTCTCCCTCTGTCTCTCTTGTTCTATTACCTCCTCTTTCTCCCCTAGTTATTGAGACGCACTTCAGAATATCTTTTGTAGGTGGTTGTAGTTGTAAGTTTCTAAATGAAAGTTTGGTTCTGTGCTGGTTTGGGCCCAGAGGAGCTGCTCGTATCTTATGTACTCTGTTCTTTGAGCTTCTCCAGTAGTCTGCGTGTGTTTTGGTGGAGTTAAAAACTTGCTTCCTCTGATTGGCTTTCAAGCGCAGGGTTTCGCTTCACTGCAGCCTTTCATGATGTGAAAGATGTTCTAGCGTTTTCACCCTCTTAACTTGTGTCTTTGTGAATACTCAGGCTGCCAAATGTGGATTCAGCCGTCAGATACTTGAAATAATGAACAGCACGGGGTGAGAGACTTTTTATGATTCCAAAATTTACACGTACAGTGTCATTTAACTAAGACTGGAAGCTCTTTTTGGAGAATGTTCTTAACATGAATTATGAATTACTGAAAGACTAAATGTCTGTTATTAAAGTAACATGTTTTTTGTTAACATTTCAGAGTTGAATACAATACGTTTGACATATTAGGAGATGAAGAGGTGAGAGTTCCTTCAGTTCTAAGTTTATGATTCTATTTTTGGTAAATGTTGTCTTGCCAAAGGAACTTCAAGAAAGACTTGTGTTCCAAAACCTAGTGAGCTCCTTACATACTGAGAACTGAATAATAAATCAACAATTAGACAATCATGTTTAGATTATGATTATATTTTATTACATAAATGCCACTAATTAAATTGTTTGTTGTGTTTTTAGCCAAAATGTGCACTTCTGATTGTCTCCACAGGTTAGACAAGGACTTAAGACGTACTCCAACTGGCCGACGTACCCCCAGCTGTATGTTAAAGGGGAACTAATTGGAGGCCTGGACATAGTCAAGGTGAAATGCATACAAGCATTTAACATGAATCTTCTTACTATGATGATAAAGATAAATTTAGAATTAGGCACTACAAACAACATAGCATTTATAATGTTTAATTTGTAATGAATATAAATAATTCTAGACTTCAGGAATATAGTACAGTATTTTCTTTTTCTTGAAGAGCTAATATTTAGTTTTCCATTTGAATATATATTAAATTGTAATTTATTCCTGTGATGGCAAAGCTTAATTTTCAGCAGCCAGGGTTGAAAAGTGTTGAAAACAGTTCTACTGCTTAATATTACTGTGGAAAGCATAATGCAAGATTCTTTGATGAATAGAAAGTTCAATAAAAAAAAATCCATTTAATTGAAATAGAAAACTTTTGTAACATTATAAATGTCTTTAATGTAACTTTTGATTAATGTAATGCATCCTTGCTGAGTAAAAAAAAAAAAAAAAAAAAAAACAGACCAAACTTTTGAATGGCAGTGTGCAAGACATATGATCTGCCTGTAGAGATCTACTGCAGTTGGTGTTTTACTCCAGCAGAGGGCAGATGAAGCTCTCTACAACTAACAGGCAGTATGAAGAGAGCCTATGCTGTCCGAATTATCTCTAAACCTAAATGTACAAAAGATGAACTGTAGTTGATGAACTGTGAAGGTGTTTCATAACGGATGAGAAATGTTTATATTGTTAAACAGGAGCTGAAAGAGAATGGTGAGCTGGCATCTGTGTTGAAAGGAGAAAACTAAACTACTCCAGCACTGAAGAACATGTGGATCACATTGCTGATATGCCTGTAACCTGGACAGTTAACCTCAGGAATGGAGTACTCCGATTAGACTTATTCCATCCAATTTAGCATTTTATTAGAAAATTACTAATTTTCAAAAACAGTGTTGATCCTCTGCTGTAAATCCAATAAAGCCAATTCTGTAATCTGTTTTTGTTGCACTGACATATTTTAGATCTTGTTAATACCTGGGATTTACATCCGTCTCTGGTGATCTGATTACAGGTGGTCAACCGAGATTTAAAATGTACACCGGGTATTGACACGTGCCTTAAATATGTCTGCTGTGACCACAAATTTTTGCCCAATCAAATACTTTTAGAATGAGAATGTCCATCCCATTGCAACCAATTTCAATAAAAAATGGCATTGGACAAAATCCAAGACTGATGCATGTATATGTATGGGCATTTTTTAATTATTATTAAATTGCAAGTATTTTAGTTTGTTAACACAAAGACAGGTTAGTTGGGTAGGTGATCCTTTACTGTTTTCTGGGATGCATCAGTATGCATTTACCTTTATATTTAAAAATGCCCTTCTGACTACTTTTCAGTGTGGTTTGAATCAACCATTTTTTTATTTATTTAATTTTTCTTTTACCTATATTTAGCGCCATCCACTTGTGATCGGATATTCCGGACTAGATGTGTATATCATGTAAACTTGGCCTTAATGTAAATCCTGTTTTTTCTTTAATGTCTCTGTCAGTCAGAGCCAATGATTTGGCATGTAAAACCATCCTGTGTGAATCTGTGCCCTCATTAAAGAGCTCATCCAACTGCTTTTAATTGCAGGTTGTTAGATTAGGCCAATTTTTGCCACCTTTATTTGAGTTTTTATCCTGGATATGCGACCCCTTTAATGAGTGTGGGAATGATGGATGTACCATACACAATCACTCGCTTTAATTAATGTGATTCTTGAGCTTTTCAGACAGAGTGACTCTGCCAAGCTCTTGGGGACAAGAATAACTCCCTTATTGTGATTAAAGATCCATAAATATTAATCAGCAGTCGTTGGTTGGGGGGAAGTCGACCCACACCTCATCTGGCTTTAAGCCGAGAGCATAGAGTGGCCATTATGTTCCTCTCTCTCTCACACACACACACACCCACCTGTGGTTCTGGGTAACTGCAGCACTCCCATGATAACCTGACGGTTGTGCTGAGGAAACCTTTTAAACATTTCAACACATCTCCCCACAATAGCATACTCAAATGTTCCTTGAGGCATGAACTGAAACATATGGCAACCACTGTTCATAGGCATGCATAATCACTGCAGGTACACAAACTAACACAGTTTCATCACACTGCCTTAAAGAGTGGGAACACACTGTGGAGGCTCACTTTAGCATAGCATCAGGATTAATAACAGTAGTAGGTCCAATGGTGTTAAAACTAGCAGGGTTACACATAGTAAGTCAATTTGTGAAATAAATTAATCAGATACACCTGTGCATAGTGTATATCTACAATGGCACTGGTAAGTTAAAAAAAAAAAGTTTGCATTTTCTTTTGTGTACTGTGAGTTATGTCCACTATGATAGCATATAAGCTTGGTTAAAAAATGTCTTCAAGCAATATTCTGAGAAAGTTACATTGCCATTTTAAAGCAGAGCTTCTCGGCTCTGGCCCCCGAGATCCACTTTCCTGCAGTTTAGTCTAAAACTCACCTGCCTGTAACTTTCTAGTGATCCTGAAGACCTTGATTAGCTTGTTCAGTTGTGTTCGATTAAAGTCGGAGCTTAACTCTGCAGGAAAGTGGACCTTGAGAACCCCAGATTTAAAGGATTTGCAATGTCTTAATAGAAATGGAAATGTTTAAAGAGCACAATAATGAAACGCATACAATAAAGGTTTTTGTGTACAATGTACATTTCTAAAGTCTGCCTGGGGTGTCTAAATAAATAATCTTTGTAATGTATGTCATTGGTAGTGTAACTATTAGACAGATTAATTTATAAGCCTAGCTTTACATTGAGAGTGTGAGTAGACTTAATATAGCATGTTTTCTGCAATGTGTGTGCAGTCTCTTGCATTAATGACTATATATAATGCCAGAGGCGTCATGTCCATTCAAAGTGCCCCTTCATATTTTTGAGCCAAGTGGATTTTGAATGCAGCTTCCAAAGAAATAGCCCATTAATATTTTCTATATTTAATTCAATCACACTGGCGTGATTAGAAAGTTCAGTGCGTCATATCATCAGCTGCTAAATTCACATCTGTGTTCGCTGGCTGGCGCTGAGCCAGATACAGACGCGTTTTTACAGCACTGCGCATTATAACCAATCACACACCATTCTGTTGAGCTTATGAACGCAATAGCCAATCAGAGGCGTTCAGATGAGTCATCGCTAAAATGCCGGTGTTTTCTTCACTTGCTCGCTGACTGAATACTTCTGGCGAATTTTCTTGGCAGAAACAACAAAGTGCAAATGTGTGTACGAGTCTGTAAGATATTAATTTCATAGCGTAAACAGCTTCAGTGATTTTAATGGGAGTTTTTGAGAGTGCTTGAACTAGACTGTCAGTGAAAATGTTCTTTGCTAATGTAAATGTTCTTTGCTCTCTTTCTGTACAATGAAAGTGTTATGATTAGTAGCCTAACTTGCAATACTTTTATTCACATTAACTTTCAATGTTAAATTCACATTAAATATAAAGTCAGTCGCATTAAAAATATGTTATGGCATGACACCTATAAACAGACAGGATTTTATGCATAGTTAATAGATTACATTAAATTACTTTGACCATCGCCCATAGATCAACATAATCTTTAAAGGTGAGAATCAAGATATTTCATGATATAGTTAATGTGTTTGGGAATGTTTCGAATAAAAAGGAAAAAATAAAACAAGTGCTGTTGTGGCTGCTGTGTCATTAGTCATTGATTATCCAGCTAAGTGTTAACAGGTGACCTGCATTTTATGCAATTGCACATGTGAGCTGATTGGACAAACAGACCTATAAAAGATAAATGCCTGCTTCTGCCTATGCATAGGTTTATAGCTGGTCTGATTTGGAGAAACAGTCACTTTTAAACAAAACATTTTTTGTGTTTTTTTTTTTTTTTTCTTTCTTTTCTCTCTCCCTGCTATGGCCCTGGGGTGGAAAAGGTTAGTTAAAGTTTAAAATCTTAGGTTGCCATGTTCTCATGTTTTGTGTATTGTGCAAAGACTTATGATCTCTTATTTAATCTTTCTCTAGGGGCCGCTTATTATTGATCCTGTTGTTTTTCTTGAATCATGCTGTTGGACATAAAGGTGAGTATCATGTTAATAAACAAAATGGGGCCTTTTTAAAGGTGTCACCACCATATTCATTTTTTTTTTTTTTTTTTCTCTATTCTGTAGATTGGATTTCCCAGAATGTTCCACTCAAGCAGAACTGGCCTGTCCACAAGCACTTTCTCTCTAGGGGAGACCAGTCTTCTGTGTTGGTGGCTCCAGTGAATGGAAGCAGTCCTGTTGAAGTGGTCCCTAATGTGTCTGCTGGGAAAAACCTGAATGCCAGCAGGTCTCGGTTTTCCCTTTTTCATCAGTTTGCAAAAGGAGGCTTTTCCAGCAGCTATGGATCTATGTCTAATACCCAGAATGTGCCAAGTGTCTCTGACAGACTCCCTACAACTCCAGGGTTCCTCCAGCCCAAGTGCCCAGAATATAGTCAACCAGTCTGCTAGTGGACAAGTTTCCTATAGCCGATATGCTCTCTCTTCTCAGCATGGCTCTGGGCTGCAAGGAGTTTCTGCTCAACGTGCATCTACATCAGTAGGAAGTGGTAGTTCCAGTGGCTTGTCTATCCAGTCTCAAAGCTCCTCTAGTCTGTTGACCCCCGACTCTTTGTCAAAGCTTAGTTTTCAGTCTCCTGATGTTTCTAGCCAACCCACAGGTGATCAAAGCCCCTCAAACTTATTTACAGGAAGCTCTCAGAACAGCTCTGGCCTTCAGTTGGGAGGAGCCTCTAGTCAGGTTTCTACTACGGAGAGTAGCTCTACCACCGGTACATCAGCAAGTTCCCTTAGCCAGTTTACTTCTACTTCTCGGGGCATCTCTGGGCCACAACTTGCAGAAGGTTCCAGCCTGCTTGTTTCTACTGAGGGTGTAAATGGTTTGTTTGTCCAGTCTTCAAGCACTGAAAGTCAGAATACCCCTGGGGCTTCCTTATATGCCAAGCTTGCTTCCTCACCCCTAGGTGTTAGCCACTCTGCCAGTGGTCAAAACTCTTACAGCCAGTATACATCAAAATCCCAGAGCAGCGCTGGCGCACAGCTGGCAGCTTCCCATCAATATGTACCTGGACAGGGAAGTAGTTATGGTTTGTCTGTCCAGTCTCGAGGTACCACTAGCCAGTATGCTCCAGCTCTTTCCTGGGGTGCTAAACTGCCTGTGTCCAGCCAGTACTATCAAGCAACTCCGAGTGCTTCTGTCTCTCAAAGCCAGTCTTCTCCGAGGTGGCAGCCTTCAACCTCTAGGATTGAAGGGTTTCAGGCCTCTAGTACAGCAGTGTCACAGAGCAGCTCTTGGCCTCCTAGTAGATTCTCTTCACTATCCTCTGCAGGAGGATCCATCAGCTCTATTAATGGCTCTTCTATGCAGGCTGAAGGTACCTCTAGTCAGAATGCCCCTTCTCCTTTGGATTCAAAAGTGCCTGTTTACAGTCAGGCCGCTTCAAGTGGACCCTCATCGTCTCTGAGCCGACCATCTCAATGGCAGCCTTCCTCTAGGTGGTTACAAGTTAAGACATCTGGTTCAGTGGCATCACCGAGTAGCTCTCAGTCTCAAGGCTCTAAGGCTCCCAGTATTTTCTCTACCCTTACCTCTGCAGCAAGTCCTGGCCAATTTGCCTCCACACAAGAAGTAAGTGGCAGATATAGTGGCTTATCCAACCTGTCCCAAGGTTCCTTGAGTCTGTATAGCCTTGAATCCCCTGCATATGCCCAGTATGGCTCCTCCCTCCTTGATGTGTCTAGTCAGTCTGCAAGTGGTCAGGGCTCCTACGGCCAGTATACATCTGGCTCTCAGAGCAGAGCTGGCACTCAGCTGGCAGGCTCTAGTCCTTCTGTGCCTGTACAGACCGTAAGCACCTCTACTGATAGCTCCTCTCTCCAGCTGCAAGGTATGTCTAGCCAGTATGCACATGCTGCTTTAAATGCAAAAGTGCCTGTGTACAGACAAGCTGCTTCAAGTGGTTCCTCTTTGTCTCTGAGCCAGCCGCCTCAGTGGCAGCCTTCTGCCTCTAGATCGCAAAGTTTCCAGACCTCTGGTACAGTGGCATCACAGAGTAGCTTTCCATCTCAAGGCTTTAAAGCTCCCCTTCTGTCTTCTACCTCAGCAGCAAGTCCAGGCCAATTTGCCTCCACACAAGAAGGAAGTGGTAGATATAGTGGCTTGTCCAGGCTGTCTCAAGGTACCTCAAGTCAGTATAGCCCTGGGTACTCTGGATATGTCAAGCTTGCTGCTTCACCCCTAGGTGCAAGTCAGTCTACCAGTGGACAAAGCCCTTACAGCCAGTATACATCAAGCTCCCAGAGCAGAACTGGTACTCCGCTTGCAGGCTCTGTTCATTATGCACCCGTGCAGGCAGGAAGCACCTTTACTGATGGCTCACCTCTGCAGCTGCAAGGTACTTCTAGCCAGTATGCCCATTCTCCCTTAGACGCAAAAGTGCCTGTGTACAGTCAGGCTGCTCCAACTGCTCCCTCATTGTCTCTGAGCCAACCATCTCAATGGCACCCTTCCTCTAGGTGGTTACAAGTTAAGACATCTGGTTCAGTGGCATCACAGAGTAGCTCTCAGTCTCAAGGCTCCAATGTTCCCAGTAGTTTCTCTTCTCTTACCTCTGCAGCAAGTCCTGGCCAATCTGTCGCAACGCAAGAAGGAAGTGGCAGATATAGTGGCTTGTCCAGCCTGTCTCAAGGTACCTCAAGTCAGTATAGCCGTGGGTCCCCTGCATATGCTAAACGTGGTCCAAACAATGTTTCTAGCCAATCTAAAAGTGATCAAAGCTCTTCTGGCCTGTATACATCAAGCTCCCAGAGTATGGCTGGAACTCAGCTGGCAGGTTCTAGTCATTCTGTGCCTGCTCAGACAGGAAGCACCTTTACTGGAGCATCTTTCCAGTTTCAAGGTACCTCTAACCAGTATGCCCCTTTGTCCTGGCAATACACGCAGGCTTCTCCAAGTGGATCCTCCTTGACTGGCTCAGAGGCATCTCGAAAATGGCAGCCTTCAGCCTCTGCTTGGAGCCAAGCGTTTCAGGCCTCTGGCACAGCTGTACCTCAGAGCAGCTCTTCCCCTCAAAGCTCTCAGACTTCCAGTGGATCTGTCTTCCTGTCAGCTCTGAGCCCTTCTGTGGCCCAGAGTTCTCTCTCTAGTTCTCGAAGGACCTCAAGCTTCTTTGGTGTAGGACTCGGACCTTCTAAGCTGTCAACTCGGGCTGCTTCTGGCTCCACAATCAGTAGCCAAATATCTCCTGGTCCATCTGCTTCAGTTCGCTACCCCTCAGACTCCATGACTTCATCTCTAGGCTCAAGTGTCCAAGGAGGTTCACAAGCTATATTCTCTGGTCAGTCCAGTGACTCAACATCAATTATCTCAAGTAGCTATGGTTCCACCTATGGCCAGAAAGCTTCAGGCTATTCCAGACCTTCTCAGGGTTCCTCTGCTACAGGACGATACTTTTCTTCTGTCAAGGGCTAGGGACTGCCATGTACTTTTGTTCTGTGGATTAATGTCAGTGCTAAATGGTGTAAATGTGCACTCTTTTATATGAATGTAATTTTTGGCGCAATAAATTGTATTTAATGGAAATGTTGTTTCTTTGTGATTTATTTTGAACACTTATTCAATCTGTTTAAATCCTAGGCTTACTGCTGCAGGAAGTGACAATTTTTGTCTGACATGTTTCAGAAGTGTTCAGGGCCAAGTAACCTCAGAATATTTATCATGGTTTAGTCAATATGATTATGGGTTTTGGTGTAGCTTGGTTTGAGGAAAGGACAAATTCTGTAAATTATACACTTACAGCCCATTTAAAGTGACCATTTACTTTTGTCAGTTAACTTGTTCTCCTAAGTATCATGTATGGTTCCCAAAACTAAATGTTTAAGGGCTCTGGTGGGCAGGTCTTTAGGATGGGGGAGATATAAGTGGATTTTGTTCAAGAGCAAGCATATCAGGTGACCATGACCTTGCCCTGTCTTTGCTCTGAGCGTCTTTAGTGAGCCTCATTAAACCCAAGAGAAGATGAAATGCAGTTTAATATTCCTCTGTCAGAGAGGGCAGTAAGTCCGCAAATGCCCACCAACCCCTTCCCTTTTCTTTCGCTGTCTTGCTCTTTCTCTCTGACAAATTCAGTTTAGTGTGACTTATTGGTATGAGGAAATATGTATTTTTAAAGTGTTACAGTGTACTATGTACATTACTGCAAAAATAAGAAAAAAAAAAATGCATTAATATAATGGTCAATGTCCGAATGATAACGTTTGTGTATCCAGCCCCATCAGCTGTGATTCTAAGTACAGTAAACAGATGTTTCATATCATAGCCTTTTCCAGTCATATATTTTAGCTGTATTGACCATCTAGGATTGTAGAACTGTTATCCAAATAGTAGGCATGCAAGTTATTACTCTGGCAAGGTCATACAGTCACTAGTTTCAGATTTAGGCAGCCTGCCCACAGACTGTCTACAATCTGTTCACTGACCTAATAGCTAGATTTGCCAAGGTTAGTTGCAAAAGATATTTCGAGATTTATTTGAGGAACTCAGTAGCAGGAAAGTCCGATAAAGAAATAGAATTATAAATTCTGTTTAGGTTTTGAGTCATGACTGTGAACTAATCTTTATTCATTGCTTTTGGATGGACAGCAATTCTGACTAATTTCTGACAACATCCCATGTTTTTTTTTATTTTTTTATTTTTTATTTTTTTTTTGTTATCAGCTATTTCATGTGAACCCCTCCCTAATGGCACTTCTCGTGTTGGTCAGACCAAAGGATCAAAGTTTGGTTGGTTTGGTCAATGTTGTAAATATACCATCTATAAATAATGTCTATGGTTGTTTTTATTTTTATTTATTTTTTTTTTTCAGATTACAAATCACATGCTTTTCAGGAATAAATTTAAACAGATACCTTTCTTCAGAATTATTGACCTTTTAGGGTCAGACTTTACCTGTCTACTTCAGCAGTGGTTGGCCAGAATAAGATGCAGCTGGGACAATTTATGCTGCGTCTTTTGCTTTTTCCTTTCTCTCTCCAGCCTTGCACAGCTAGTGGATCTTTGGGACCACCTGCATAAATATCACTGTTCAAACACTCAACAGCAGAAATCACAGGGGCAGAACAGATCAATACTTCCATTTTCTTCTTGTTAAAGAATGCACTAAATTGCATTTTTATCTCCTTGCCGGAGATGCTAGGTCCCCTTTCATTATCTCAAATAACGGCAACAAATTCCACTCAAGGTGTACCATCTCATTTTGATTGGATTACCTTGAAGCAATACAATTCAGCGTTTAGCTCCATGACCGTGGAGAGAGTGGCAGCCCCTAGGTTTGACAGAGCAGAGTCGGGTGACTAGAATGCGGTCAGGTGATTGACTTATATCCATGGATCCATGTAGTGAAGCATGTAATGAGCTCCACAAAGCCATCAGCAATTCAGTGACTTTGATCTTTAGAGGAAGTAAAGATATGACCAATGTTGGACATGACTATAATGATACCTGACTCCCTGAAGATCCCTTCATGTGTTAGAGACAGCACTGAGGCGAGAGGAAAGGACTCTACCAGTTTTGTTCCTCAATTTGTAGCATCATTTGAGATGAGAGACAGCCTTGGAGGTCTAGATGGCAGTGTGAATGTGTATGCATGTTAGCATACTGTGAATTGCTGATTGTGTGTGTGGTTTATTATATTCATGTGGACATTGGGACAGAACCCGACATCATTTCTCAAAATGAAGCTAATCTGCTCTGGAAATAATGGTTTTGATTAATGTCAATGTTCAGAGAGGAAGATATATTATCTGTAATTTTCATGATAAAAGAGAAAGCTTGATTTTGGTGCAATATGATTACACGTGAAAGTCCAAAAACAAATTAAAATGCAAATTGCTGAATGATGTTTACAATATAAAAATCACCTATAACATACCAAGCCTTTATGGAGTATAGTAACAGCTGATATTTTCAACAACCTTGTTTCCAAGTAGTTTGACCATTTATTTTCTTCACAGAGAAAAACAAAACAAAAAAACAATTAAGAATCCAAACCGATAAGCTCTGAGATGAATCAATTTATTTTTTTCTAGTTTCCATATAATATTCTGCTTCAAATCAAAAGTAATAAAACCATGCCATGAAGCATCGCCAATGACCTAAACCAATAATAACAGTACAATGTAAAAACTAACTTGTTAATTATGAATATAAACTATATATTTACACAAAATGAGGCTTGATTATGCAATAATTTGCTTTATGGGACAAATATTTCATTATTATGATATCTAAACTGTACATACTGGGCAACTAATTAGATACTAGTTTCACTAGTCACTTTCTTGTCATAATAATAATAATGATAACAACTTGACTATTCATGTATATTAGTTATTTTGTTAAGTATTTAGTGATGTAATGTACAGTAACCCTGCCATTTTTGCAAAATAAAGCTCTTCAGGATGATACAAGACCTGGTGACCCTGTCGGGGTGTATTTTGTGATAATGACCATGATTTTTCATTATCCCATACTTAAGATCTGTTCGTTTCATGCTGATAATCAAGGCTTTATTTAACACCCTTCTGCTTTCAACTCTAGTTTTTATTTTTTATTTATTTATTTTGATTTTTTTCATCAGTGGCCCTCAAAACACAGAATAACCTCAACAGAGACTCTCCTCTTTACATTTCAATCATCTCCCTTCTTTTAGTTTTGTCTTTGGAGAATGGTAGAATTGCTTTTCAGATGAGAGATGGATTTTTCTCTAGTGTTAAGCAACCGTTTAGAAGGAATCAAATTGGAAGCGGAGAAACCCGCTGGAGATAAAGAGTAAATAAAAACAGAGCTTTGTTTTCTCTATGTCCTCTAGTAAAAAGCGAGTAGTACACTCGTTCCATTTTTTTCTTACCACTGTATGGCGCCAGAGACTGTGCTGTAAATTATCTGTAGTACCTCAGCTGACCTGAAGAGAGCAGTAGAGACACTGCTGATATTTGCCTTTGGTCGAGCCATCACTGGTTTTGCTTCATCATCACCCAGTTTGTACACACTACCAGGAATGTTGATTACCACTGGATGTCATGTTATCCTAGATATTGTAGTCTGTAGTGTCTTCTTAAGTTTTGTTCATGTTTTTTAAGCATGTAATGCAACCTTTCTATGTCTAATTTACCAAGTGAAAGAGTGAAATTGGGACTGACCAAAGCATTGTTTGATTGAATACATGGTCTTTTGTAGTGTATATATCTGATATGCATAGGAATATTTAACCTATTAACATGTTTATTTACAGATGTCTCTATACAGAGAGTCCAACATCATCTGTAATGATCCTCCACCAAAAAATGTCTCCAAAAACTTCTACAAACTTCATGTTGAAGAATTTCAATCTTTCACTTTCTCCCATTCGCTGCTGTTTCCAAAAGGTTGAAAAAACCAACAATCGTCTGCATTTGTTTGTATCTAATGATGCTGGCTATTTTGAATATATTTTCCATAACTTATAAAGTTCTATAAGCAAGAGACTTTGTCTCTTCTAATAAGACGTCACAATCTTCTATCATAAAAGAAAGTCCTTTGTAAGTCCTTGAAGCTGTACAACGCTCACAGCCTTCAAAGCTACATTCTCCTTTCTTGTTCTAATGCTAATAAATCCACATCCTTGATTTTTACTCTACAAAAATCTCTCAGACAGCATCATTGAGTTAAAAGCAAACTAATGTACCTTGCTTTCAAGAGTGACCCCCTTTTTATGTATAAGACATTCTAGGTGCACTGTGCACTTTGTCAAGGGGATCTTGACTAACGTAAAAGCGTACAGCATAAGAGACTTTGTGGAACAATTGTTCTTATATAGAGGGTCTCCTGGTATTAAATCTGAATAACCGCTTTAGCATTAAACATAGTTTGACAATAACACACTTCAGTCTTAATAACTGCATAAATGTTTGGGGATGTAATAAAAATGTCAGAAATATATGGAAAGTATGATGTTTGCTACAGAATATTGGCATGGGGGAGTTGTTAGGCACAATGTGCAGTAAGTAGATTTCAGGAGATTGGAGGTTGAATAACAGTAGATTAAAGACGTAAACTGAGACCTACTATAAATAAAAACAGAACATAATTATCATAAAACATCTTGCTTCTCCTGCACTTAAATCTGGCGTCTAATAAGCTGGTGTGAAACTTATATATTTGAATCGTACTGTTGTAGTGAAGAGTGTGAAGCAGAGCCTCGTACGCAAGACTTTCCCTGCCTGAGGTGTGTTTGTTTCTCAGTGTGTTCATTTCTCTGTTTGAACATTTAAATGTTTTAATCAGTATGTAATTAACAGCAGCGTAGTAGTACTGAAAGAAAACAATCGTAATAATTCACAATATCATCTATCTATCTATCTATCTATCTATCTATCTATCTATCTATCTATCTATCTATCTATCTATCTATCTATCTATCTATCTATCTATCTATCTCATTTCATCTGTCCATAAGGCCTATAAATCTTCATAAATGTTTTAAACTTTTTTTTTCAAAACATTCAAACAAGACTTTTTAAATATATATAAATATATATAACCCCCCCCCCCCCCCCCCCCGTAAATTTGAACTGCTAATTTGAACATTAAAAATTCAGCAAATGAATTTGAACATAAAAGGTTTCCAGAAAAGTATTAAGTAGAACAACTGTTTCCAATATTGTTAGTAATAAGAAATATTTCTTGAGCAGTAAATCAGCATATTATATTGATTTCTAAAGGATCATGTGACACTGAAAACTGGAGTAATGATGCTGAAAATTCAGCTTTGAAATCACAGGAATAAGTTGCATTTTAAAATATATTCAGATAGATTTTTTTTTAAATAATATTTTACAATATTTCTGTTTTTCCTGTATATTTATCAAATAAATGCAGCATTGGTGAGCAGAAGAAACTTTTTTATTTATTTTTATTTATTTATTTTTTTTTAAATATTACCATAAACTTTTGAATTCTTGCTTTTATGATGCAATTTTGGACCTGGATAGCCTTTTTTTTTCACTTTGTCTTTGTTGTATAGAAATAAGCAACTTGAAAATTTCTCAAAACATTCTCCTTTTTGTGTTCCACAGAAGAAAGAAACACATGGCTTTGGGACTGCATGAAACGGTGAGTAAATAATGACAGAATTGTAATTTTTGCCTGATCGATGCCCCAGTGCATTTTTATCCTGCAATTTATTCTGGGGCTGATATTTGCTGTTTAATGCATTTTCATTTCTGTATGGGTTGCATTTTTAAAGCATTTCCTGAGAGCTTTAGCTCATATTGTTTTTCCAGTGCACGCCGTGCTCATGAGGTTCCACGCTGGCAGTACAGCAGCATGTCATTGAATAGAAAATAACCATAGATCGTGCTCTTCCATTCCCAGTGGGAATTCACCACACATCTTTGGTGTGCAGACACCTACTGAGAATTCAAAGCTTTCCAAAGGAGATTCAGAGTCCACCTCCTCCACATGTATTCCTGTATGCCTTGTATGACACATGAGGGGCCAGCTGATGGAAAGCACAATGATGTCAACGTGAGAGCTGGGGAAAGAATGTTTAGCCACAAACAAATCAATTAATGTTCTGCTCCCATGCACTTCCTGTAGAAGCCTCTTTGAAACGTCTTCTCCTTGAACTAACGTGCTCCCAGTGGGTAAGAGGAGTGGATGGCAGGGTTTCAGGGTGCAACGGACCATGGAGATGCAAAAAGGCTTCAAAGAACCATGTTGTTGCTCAGAATGCAGAGTTGAGATCTTAGGAATGCTGGAAAGGAGGCGTGCAGGAGCCCTTTCTGTCCAGACATTATTTCTTGTGCGAGACAGAAGATGGAAGTCCTAGATGTGTCAGGGATTGAAGGTGTAGATTAATGGTGGCTTTATTAGCAGCCACCCTTTTAAAGAGCAATGTTAAAGCTTCTTGAATGCTCACACTTAGGTGAATTCACTAAACAGATGTGCCGTTTTAACACATAGTATTTCTGTGCAAGAAAACTACATGTTTTTCACCACCCATTACTCAAGTCATAATTCCTTAAAGGAATAGTTACCCCAAAAATGAAAAGTTGCTGAAAGTTTACTCACCCTCTGACCATCCAATAGATGATTTTGTTTCTTCATCAGAACAGATTTGGAGAAATCTTCTGGGTGCCGTCAGAATGAGAGTCCAAACAGCTGATAAAAACATCACAATAATCCACAAGTAATCCACACCACTCCAGTCCATCAATTAACATCTTGTGAAGTGAAAAGCTATATGTTTGTAAGAAACAAATCCATCATTAAGGCATATTAACTTTAAACCATAATTTTTAGTCAAAATTCCAGTCCATAATAATGCTTCCTCCAATGAAAAAGTTCATCCCCTGTTGTCCTCTCACATTAAAACCCACCAGCATATTTATTTAGAACTGGTTTTGCTTGTAAACAGTACTTAATCTGTGTATATTTCTCTCCTGATTCAAACGAGATGACTTTTTCACTGGAACAGTGCAGTCTTTTTTCAGTTTCCCACAATATTATGTATAGAAATCTCATATTTTTGCCTGGAAGCAACTGTTTGAAATTTTAATGATATGATATTAATGATATTAATGATAGATTATTGCTTTGTTTTATCAGCTGTTTAAACTCATTCTGATGGCACCCATTTACTGCAGAGGATCCATTGGTGAGCAAGTGATGTAATGCTACATTTCTGCAAATTCGTTCTGATGAAGAAACAAGTTTAGCTACATGTTTTAAATTCAGCTACTATTGCTTTAAAGGGATAGTTCACCCAAAAAATGACATTTCTGATTTAAAAAAAAAAAATTAAATAAAAATTATCGTATTTTATTTCTTTAAGTGAACTGTGCCTTTAAGTGAATCAGGTGCTAAAGCTACATAGACAGCGCATACAAATTAATATCATTGGGCATGATTCATTCTTAGTGAATTTCCCCGTGAAAGTAATCGTGACAGACAGGACTACCTGCAGGACCTACTGTAAAGATGTTTAATTATGGTGCTGTCAGTCAGCTTCTCAGGACTGACTACAGATCTGCATTCAAATTAGCCAAGTGTTCAAAAGCAAGTGAAATACTAGCAAATTCTTGAGATGGCATAGCAAGCTGAGCTCTGGTTCTTTTACCATTTCATGTTATTCTTCTCTACAAAAGTGAAACCCTGAGAACTTTTCTCCAGGCTTTTTTGTTTTATCTTCATTTGAAGGTTCAGTAGAAGTTCAGCAGCTGCTAAATCCAAGAGCGAGAATCTACGTGAATCATATTTGCCATGTATGAAAGGAGCAGAAAGCCACTGTTGGCAGCTCATTTTTACTTATTAAATATGAAAAGTGAATAAAAATGGGGGTTTTTAAAGAAAGGAGTTGGAAAGGAATTGAAAAAAAAAAAAAACAGACATAATAATTTTCATGCACAATGAAATCTAATCACAAGCGTTTCTTTTGACCCTGTGTGTATAGTTTTTCCAGTGGCCTCTGAAAATTTTTGCTTTATTTTGTTCCAGCCTTCGGCCTTCTTAGATTTTTATTTATAAATCATTATTAGAATGTAATTACTGTGTATGCTGCAAGTCGAAGCAACTGTGGCATCTTTGAGAACCCCTACTGCTTCCCCTGCAGTTTCTGGTGCTCACATGATTTGAGTTGAGTTGAGTTGAGTTGAGTTGAGCTTTATTGTCATTCCGCTACATGCGGGGGCATACAGTGGAACGAAATGTCGTGCCTCACAGAACCACGGTGCTACATAATACAGGCATACAGCAATGAGGTAAAACAATATAAACCTATACACAAACTATCCTACTGATAGATTTTGACTATAAATATACTATCTATATAAAAAATTTACCTATACATAAACTAAAAAATACAAACTATACAAACTATACGAATGCTTCAGATAAATACTGTACATGTGCAAAGAGAGACAATGTGAGTTCAAGCAGCTGGCTGGGGAACAGTGCAGGATGATTTGTAGTGCATGAGCATGTAAACATACATATATTACTGATATTACTGAGTCTTTTTGTGGGATTTGTGTGCACACAGCAGTGTGTGTGAAAAGTGACTAGTGCGCATAGAGGAAGAGAGTGTGCTACTATAGGTGGTTTGTACAGGCCCACTCACCTGTAGCACTCTTCGATTGCACAAACAAAGTTCCATAAGTTCCAGATTGTCCATGTTTCAGGAGGTAGGGGGTTTGTATGGGGATTCAGAGAGGGGCGGGGTGACTTGAGTTCAGGGCTCTCACAGCCTGGGGGAAAAAGCTGTTGAGCAGTCTGGCAGAGCGGGCTCTGATGCTCCGGTACCGTCTACCTGATGGTAGGAGCTGGAAGAGACTGTGGGAGGGGTGTGTGGAGTCCTTTACGATACTGTTGGCTTTGCTGGAGCATCGTTTGAGGAAAATGTCCAGGATGGAGGGGAGAGGGGCACCGATGATCCTTGCAGCTGTGTTCACTGTCCGCTGGAGGGTCTTGCGGTCTGCTGCAGTACAGTTCCCGTACCAGACAGTGATACAGCTGGTCAGCACACTCTCAATGGTGCCCCTGTAGAAAGTGGTGAGGATGGGTGGGGGGAGACTTGCTCTTTTCAGCCGGCGGAGGAAGTGTAGGCGCTGTTGTGCCTTCTTGGAGAGTGACATGGTGTTGGTGGTCCAGGTGAGGTCCTCTGTGATGTGCACCCCCAGGAATTTAGTGCTGCTGACTCTCTCCACAGGCGAGCTGTCGATGGTCAGTGGGGGGTGATCAGCGGAGTTTCTCCTGAAGTCCATCACAACCTCCTTTGTCTTCTCCACATTGAGGGACAGGTTGTTTGCACCACACCATTCAGCCAGCTGTGCCACTTCCTCTCTGTAGTGCGTTTCATCGTTGTTGCTGATGAGACCTACCACTGTTGTGTCATCAGCGAACTTGATGATGTGGTTGGAGCTGAACTTGGCAGTGCAGTCGTGGGTCAGCAGCGTGAAGAGCAGCGGGCTGAGCACACAGCCTTGTGGGGCACCTGTGCTCAGTGTGGTAGTGCTCGAGGTGTTGTGGCCGACACGGACTGACTGAGGTCTTCCGGTTAGAAAGTCCAGAATCCAATTACAGAGGGAATTGTTAAGGCCCAGTAGGTTTAGTTTATTTGTGAGCTGTTGTGGGATTATTGTGTTGAATGCTGAGCTGAAGTCAATGAACAGCATTCTAACATAAGAGTCTTTATTTTCTAGGTGGGTAAGAGCCAGGTGGAGGGTGGAGGAAATTGCATCGTCTGTGGAGCGGTTTGGACGGTATGCAAACTGGAGCGGATCGAGTGTGTTGGGGAGGCTGGTTTTGATGTTGTGCATGACTAACCTCTCAAAGCACTTCATTATGATTGGAGTCAGTGCTATGGGACGGTAGTCATTTAGACAGGACACAGCTGATTTCTTTGGTACCGGTATGATTGTTGTGGATTTGAGACACGTGGGGACGACTGCCTGGCTCAGCGAGGTGTTGAAGATATCTGTTAGGACATCTGTCAGCTGTACAGCACAGTCTTTCAGTACACGGCCAGGTATGTTGTCGGGACCCGCAGCCTTGCGTGGGTTAATCCTAGATAGGGTCTTCCTTACGTCGGCTGGAGACAGACAGAGCGCCTGGTCGTTGGGAGGTGTGGGCAGTTTTTGTGCAGGTGTGTCATTCTGCATTTCAAACCGTGAATAAAAGTGGTTGAGTGTATCTGGGAGGGATGTGTCATCATCACAGGCCTGTGGCGGGGGCTTGTAGTCTGTGATGGTCTGAATGGCTTGCCACAGACTCCGTGTGTCTCTGCTGTCTGTGAAGTGATTGTTGATTTTTTGAGCATATGACCGTTTTGCATTTTTGATGCTGCGGGACAGATTGGCTCTTGCTGTTTTGAGGGCTGCTTTATCTCCTGATCTGAAAGCTTCATCTCTGGTCTTTAGCAGCCCACGAACCTCTGCTGTCATCCATGGTTTCTGGTTGGCGCGTGTGGTGATGGTCTTTGTGACTGTCACATCATCTGTGCACTTTTTGATGTAAGCAGTCACAGTTTCAGTGTACTCCTGTAGGTCTGTGTGGTTGTTGTAAGTGGCTGCCTCTTTAAACATGTTCCAGTCTGTGTCCTGGAAGCAGTCCTGCAGTGCAGAGGTAGCATTTTCTGGCCATACTGTGATCTGCTTTTGAACCGGTTTGGTGAGTTTGAGAAGTGGGCTATATGCTGGGATTAGCATAACAGAGATGTGGTCCGAGTACCCGAGGTGGGGGCGGGGTTCGGCTTTGTATGCGTTCTTAACTGTTGTGTAAACAAAGTCCAGTGTGTTGTTTCCCCTTGTTGCAAAGTTCACATGTTGGTAGAACTTTGGCAAAACTGTCTTTAAGTTTGCGTGGTTGAAGTCACCGGCTATGATGAAAAAGCCGTCGGGGTTATTTGTTTGTTGTTCGCTGATGGCGCTGTACAGTTCGCGAAGCGCGTCCTTAGCGTTTGCACACGGAGGAATGTAAACCGCGACAATAACAATGGCCGTGAACTCCCGCGGCAGATAGAACGGTCGACACTTCACAACCATAAACTCCACCAGTGATGAACAGTGTTTAGATACTACCACAGCATTGTTACACCATTTTTTGTTGACGTAAACACACAAGCCACCCCCGCGAGTCTTACCAGACAGTGATGAATCTCTATCCGCTCGGTAGCAGGTTAGGCCATGCAGCTGAATGACGGAGTCCGGGATGTTGTCGTTTAGCCATGTTTCAGTGAAAACAAACACACAACAATCCCTTGCCTCATGCTGTGTAGATCGACTGAGTTGAATTAAGTCCAGTTTGTTTTCCAGAGAGCGAACGTTTGAGAGCATGAGTGTTGGAAGAGCCGGTCTTGTGGGGTTAGCCCTCAGCCTAGCTCGTATACCTCCGCGCTTGCCGCGCTTCCGTCCTCTCTCACACCGCTTGCGACGCCGCCTTGTGCGGGTAGCGTCAGTAGGCGAGGCCGCGGTCTCGAGGTCCGGCTCCAGCAGTAAACAAAGGCCTCGTAGCTTCTCAGTATCCGCCGGCGAAAGTTTGTGTTTGTATGTGTTGTCGATATCCAAAAGGCTTTGGCGATCATAGATGTATCCCGGAGTGATCTCCCGATGAATTAGCGGTAAATTGACAGTATTTGGAGACGAACAGACGACATTAAAAGACATAAAAGCACCGTCTTTGGGATCTGGAGAAGCCGCTGCGTCTGGTCGCGCCGCCATCTTGGATTTGAGGGGCTTTAATGTTTCTGAAGTCTCTTATATGCTCATCAAGGCTGAATTTATTTGCTAAAAATACAGTAAAAATAAACAGTAATATTGTGAAATATTATCATTTAAAAAAAAAACTTTCCTATTTTAAAATATTTTAAAATTAAATTTATTCCTGTGATGCAAAGTTGAATTTTCAGCATTTCTCCAGTCTTCAGTGACACACGATCCTTCAGAAATTATTCTAATATGCTGATTTTCTGCTCAAGAAACATTTTTATTATTATTAATGATGAAAACATGTGCTGCTTAATATTTTTGTAGAAATTTTAATACATTTTTATTTCAGGGCTCTTTATAGAAAGTTCAAAAGTACAGTATTTATTTGAAATAGAAATCTTTTGTAACATTGACTTTTGATCAATTAAATGCTGTATAAAAGTATTAATTTATTTAAAAAATATTACTGAATCCAGATTTTTGAGTGGTAGTGTATGTACAATTAAAACATATTGAAAAGGGCAAGATATATATATATATATATATATATATATATATATATATATATATATATATTATTTGACTGTATTTATTTAAGTATTTAAAAAGTGGTGAGACACATTATAATTCATTACAGTCTCTCATCACACACTAATAATTAGGCCTAAAACCTGTTGCAACATGAATATAAAGATGCATGCTTTTGTCAAAGATGTCTTTTATTTTCTTCTATTATGTTTGTCTTCTCGCCACAGGAAGTTTACTTTCTGTCAGCAGCTCAGCACACAAGCTGTGCCAGGCGCGACTTTGGTCATGAATATTGATTACATTATGTGACGTTTCCTTGATTTGCTGAACAGCAGATGTTGGTAGGTAAGTACTAGTTGTGGGATTATCATTTAGTGCTTACATGTTTGTTTTATGGAGTCAGTTACAAATTGTCCACTATACATGTGACCAATGCAAAAGTATAATTATTAATTTACAAAAAATGTATAAGGGGAAAATTGTGTTATTTCTAAAAATGCTTTCTCCATGATGGATGGATGCAAAGTTTCCTTAGAATTTGGACAAAATTAGGTATTTTTTTTCATGTCAGGAGTGCCTATAATGGCTCACAATGCTGTGTAGGTCAGAAGCTTACTGTAGGTTTTGGAAAAGAGCTACTGTATTCAGTAACTGATGTGAACATGGGGGACATTTTATTTGTGTCCTATTGGTTTCCACTGCAGTGAAAGGCACATGACATCACAGATCCCATTGAGTTTGCAGGCTCAGTGAAGTAATGGTTTCATTTATGACTCAAAGCTGTCTTACAATAACATTCTAAAACTGGTTTCGCTTATAGGAAACGAGGCCAATGCTGCTATACGGAGATAAGACATAACTATACATTTTCCCTTTGACATGGGAATACAGGAGCACAATGCTTTCTTGGACTCTAGTGACAGTAGCTGACTGACTCATGTACAGCCAAGACTGAAAACTAGAGGAGTTTGTCCCTTGTCTTGCACTGTCACAAAGCCATTAAATGTCTCAGGTCATTCAAATTAAATGTGTCAGAATGCAAATGCAAAACGGCCTAAAATTAATTGAAATAATAATAATAATTTGAAACATCTTTTGACTCTTTTGCATTTCATATATCCTAAATGGAGACAATTAAATAATATATATCTGTTGTCTCCTTGGTAATCAAGTACAGGTACAAAAAAAAATGTTGATTTAAATTTTTTTAAATTAATTTGAATGAATGCTTCACACAGTTAATATAGTTGTTTTTTTTCATGGAGGTAATCATAATTTAAAATGTAATTCATATTTTTATGATTGCATTTTTAAAAATTATATTTTATGATTTCATTTTTAAAAATTATATTTATGTGATTTCATTTTTTAAAAATGAAAGTCAGGGACAAGGGTAGAACATTTACTGTATAAAATTATAAAAGTCTGAAAAGTATCAAAAATAAAGGCATTTTAAAAGTAAAAAAAAAAAAAAATTGAAAGCTGAAATTTGCTAGTTTTCATAAAAATCAATTCATGGGATATAGAAGTACTTGTAGTTTTTGAGGAATGGCTTTGCATGTCTTGAATGGGATCAAGCCGGGTTAACAGCTGGTACAATGAGATGAATAACAGCCTGTGATCTATTAGACTCTTTAAGTCAAAGTGCTCAGTTCCAGCTCTTAAGTCCAAAGGCCATTTGCCTTATTACATTTTTCATTATAGTTTTTTAACTAAGCTTATCACAGTAATAGGGATTCTGTCCAGTCCACATGGTTATCAATGGGGGATTTGTTAATTGGAAAATGAAGATTGGCGCTGTTCATTAGATTTAATCTTATTATTCCCTTATAGACCATTAAATTGATGATGTCATATTGTCAAGAGAAGAAATCATCAGGAATGAGCTGATCTCACATGTTCACACTTACATTGATAATGAGAGGACTTGACACAAGTGTGGAAGTGTATGGAGAAAGACATTTCAGAGAGTTTGAGTTTGAGTTTGATTCATCGGATGGTGCTTGAATAGAAGATTTGTTGTCAGGTTCTACAAGTGACAGATGTGAGCGAATAACTCATATGTCATGAACGTTCACTTGGAAAATGTACAATTAGTTTATCTTGAATTACGAACATTACTTTTTTTGTCCCATCAGAACATCATGCAGCATCACATATGTGGAATATTCACATCATGAAGCCTGAAAACCAGTGTATGAGGAACAGACTCACAATAGGTCAGTTAAATAATGCCACCGGGACAAACAACCATATGGCGATATAATGCCACTGTTGAAAACAACTATATGGCAACTCAGAACCATAGAAGGTCGAACAAGCTTGAAGGTTCAACAAGGCTGAACATACACATCTCACAACAGAAAAAGGGTATACAGAGAAAGAACAAAAAAAAAAGTGCTTGTACATGGGTAAAAAAAAAAAAAAAAAAAAGTAAAAAAAAAAAAAAAAGTTATTCTTAACTTATTTGTTTGTGTTTTCCAGGCAAAGCCCCTGGTAGGATATGTCCTCTGACCAGAGATGTTAAAAATTATGGCAGATGCAAATAACATCCAGTGGTTAATTGGTTTATTTCTGTACTAGCAAGTCAAAATAAAGGCACATCTAATTTAAAAGTCAGGTAGATCTAAATTTAGTGTGTTTTCTAGACACGAGTTTTTTCTCTGTTCTTTCTCTGGAGACGTGGTGACTACAAGAGAATAACAAGTGAGAACAAAGTGTCTCTACATGATCCTAAATATATTTGTACTTTTCCACCAGATCAGCACTAATGCAGGAACTTTTGTGAAAGCCAAACGTCAATAGTTTTGTAATCTTGCCTTCTAATTGCATTTTGTCCCAAAACTCTACATATAAATTGATAGCTGAAATGTTTTTGCAAAGCAGGAAGGAAACAATTGGAAAAAAAAGCTTAAATATTTATAAAGTTCTCCAAAACTTATTCAAAGTTTTTGAGAAAGATTATCCGAAAGTTTTTAGTTTATATCTTACGTCATAACCCCTGTCGCAAATAATTCATAATATTATCCAACAAATGATTCACCATATTAGATTTTTCTATCAAGGGAAGAAGTCACAAAAGAAGCACTGGAAACCTATTGAACTCAAGGCAGAATAAAATCAATATACTTATTAATTTAATTTTGCAGGTAAAGAGAGTTGTGGTCTTATATTCTTGAACAGTACATCAAAAGATTTCACCCAAAAAGAAAAAGAAAAAAAAACTTTCAATTATTTAGTTTGATTGACCTCAGTGGATAAAGTTCACTCTGTAACTTTGATTTTTGCATCAGACTAGTTGTATTTGATCAAATACATTATTTATTATAAAATCCAAAGTAAACATAAAACGGCATTAGCCCATTTTAGTTACTAAAGTTACTTTTTTATATGAATTACAAGAAGTCTTTCAAACATATTAAAATGCACAGATTCACTTTATTTCTTATGCAGGAATTGCCAATATTTTTTATTTATTTTTTTTATTAGCTGAACCTCTTTCACCTAATATATTTTCTTAAAGTACCTTTTGAGATTTTGAGGTAATAAGTTAATAACACATTTGCATGTTCACGGTTCTCTGATATTGGTTAAAGGTCAAATGCATGCAGGTAGACGAATAAAATATATCTTTTTTAGTAAGTGTTTTATTATGACTGTTGTTATTTTAAAATTATTTTCTTTTTACATTTTAATGACTTAATTATTAGCTTTTTTTCTTAAACTCATAAACACCCTGCAGTCCTTTCATGAACTCCAGTTTAAGAAACCTTGACGTAATGTTTAATGCTCTTCATGATGTTAATAGCAACAAATGGAATATATTTTCATTCTCTTTGTATTTTTATATCAGTATAGTACAATATTATCTTATTTAAATCAATGGGATAAACAAGTTAGGTCACAAGTAATCTAAAAGTAATCAAAAAGTAGTCAGATATTTCCTTAAATGTGTAATGTAACTATGTACAGTAACTATTTTTTTTTTTTTGTGTGTAATTTGGAATCAGTAACAAACTATAATTTGTAAGTACTCTACCCAGCAATGCAGACAAGTATGTATTTCTTTATCAAACTTGAGGGATGCAGTTCACAGCAGTATGGTAAGGTGAATCCTGGCCTGAAAAGCAAACACTGGACTTTAGGAGGGAAGCATCTCAAGGGGTTTGAGAGAATGTTTGATGTGTTTTTCTGTTGCAAGTCCATTAAAGTTTCATGCATATTTAAATCCTCCAACATTTACATTCTTGGATCAAACCTTCATTTACATAAGCCAGATTTGAGGCTTGACTAACAATTTAAAGAGATGTTAAATCTTTCATTTATTATTAATTAGAATGCTGATAATTAAATGCACGTCTAGTTTTGCATGTATAGAATCTTTTTGGCTTCTTTTAATGAAGGAAATGCAAATGCATGCTCTGTAAAAACACATTTTAATTATGGTATATTTGCTTTTGGATATGAAAAGCAATGCTAAAATCTTTGATTTTGCATTCACGCAAACCTCTACTTCACATTGCACTTTTAGACTTGATGATTAACTGTTGTCCTTGAACCTTTCTAAAACTGGGAAAATTAAAAGGAAACATTTTGTGTTCAGTGGAAGCAAGGAAGTCGTATACGTTTGGACTGACATGAAGGTCAGTAAATGATGTCAGAATTATTATCAGAAGTTTTACCATATTTACCAGGTTGTATTGCAATGCGGCAACGTTTCACTACAGATTTATAGCCAATATAAAGCTGAAATGATCAGAAGAGCATTGGACAAAATGAAACTTTGCAGTAGTGAGATGTGCAGCTCCCAGTGGAGCTGTTTCTATGACCCTCAGTCGTTCCATTCTGCTGATCTTTCTTTCAGAGATGCTGTTTTCCTGATAGTTCCCCTGGACAAAGCCCACTATTACAGTAGATGAAACCTGGCCATCCATGCTCGCCTCACAAGTGATGTCTCACCTCTGCATAATGCTGGAAGAGACTGGGCTGAGATGATCTGTCTCCACCGGCCCGTCGTCGTCGCTCTCCAGGGAGGCTAGTTATGGGATCGAGAAAGTCAGATCAACCAGATATCATGACAATGCTTTGTTTTCATGAGTTCTGTGAGGTAGGACAAAAGTGACATTGGAGAATGATGTAAAGATATGGGATAATGTACACTTGGGCTCTGTTCCAAACATAGTGAACTGACTTGTGTAACAGATTTGGAACGTTCTACATAGACAGCATAGACTCTCAAAATATACAAAAATGATGGAAAATATATTAGCTAAAATATGTTTTAAAATATATTTATAATATTTATATATTATAAAATTAATATATTTATAAAAAATAAAATTTATTTATGTAAATATATTTTCTACCAGTATTTTTTCCTTGCCCCTGATATACATTTTGAAATATATTTTTGGTTCATGAAGTTTGAAATGAACTATTCTCAAAACTATATTTCTTTGAGCTGAACTGTTTACAGCATATATTTAAAATATATTTTGACCGGATGCCCACGTAGGCAGTTTACTAGGATTTGGAAAAGAGACTAGATCTGAGATAAATTTGAGATATGATTCTTACTGTTTGTGTGAATTTTTCACTGTAGATGGAAGTATAAAGGTCTGTGCAAGTGATAATGTGAGCAAAAGTTTAGATTCCTTGAGCTCTCAGCACCTGTTTGACAAGATAGTTTCACATAATATTTTTTCTATTTTTGCCTTAATTTTTTTCAGTTCTTAGTCACACTTCAGACGTATGTGTGTGCGTGTAAGTGCGAGTGAGAGAGAGAGTTTTATAATCATCCTAATTTAGCTGCTCAGTTATGTGTGGAAAAGAGCACTCACAAAATCCATTAATGTACTTAGTCTATCTCCAGAGATAATATGTATATATTTCATAGAGTATATATCTGAGAGTTTGTGCCTGAAGTAATTCAGAGAGGGATATTTTATACACAAAGAGCAACTAATGAGCGGGGAAATGAAAAACATTGAGGAATAACTTTAAAGTTGCACTCTTTATTTCAAATTTATTTTATTGGATTTTTCAGCACAGAACATCAAATCAACAGATACAAACTTGGATTTTATGAAATTAACATTCTGCACTATTAATACCAATAAACACCTCCCTCAAACAACTACCTACAACTTTGCCCATGAAAAACAACCTAATGCTAATGCCCTAAAAAGCAAACAAACTTTAAAAAAAAAAATACAAAGAATAACATACACACACACACACACACACACAAATTCTTGTTGGGATGCTTAAACAGACTCCAGTTTTACCCTACAAATGGTTTACTTACAATTGAAAATTAAAATAAGTATTTTTGTATCAAATAAAATTACACACATCACCTTTAAGGAATTATATTATTTATTTATATTATGTAAATTTCCTCATTTTGGGGCTAAACATTCACCATCTATTCAATGTGGGCGTTTCCATCTGGACCAAGTCATTTTTATTTAGTATTCAAGTATTTTCTCATCTTCAATATGTCACTAAAATATTCTCTGTCAGATTTAGAATGATTTGTAGTAGGTGTTTTTGAATGTTTATGAATTAGAATGCATAATAATTCACTCTTTGAGATAATTGTTAGATACAACATATGCTTTACAGATGATGCAGGCGATTTAGCAACTTACAGTTCAAATGTTTGGGGTCATTTTTGATAAAAAAAATAAAATAAATAAATAAATAAAAAATATTAAAAAAAAACAGTAAAAACAGCAAATGTGAAATTATTGCAAAATAAAATAAATGTTCAGTTTTAATGTTTTAAAATTTAAAGTGTATTCGTTTTTTATTCATTTTATTGTTTTCCTTCTTTTTATTCTTATTTTTTTAAAGATTCCTTATGATTCTAGAAAATAAAAAACAGCATTATTTGAAATATAAGTCAGAATAATTTGTTTGAATAATTTAATGCATCCTTGCTGAAGAAAAGTATTAATTTCTTAACAAAAGTAAATAAATAAATAAATAAATAATAAAATAAATAAATAAATTTTATATATATAATAAAAGATTTTTGTCTTTGCAGCTTGTGGTCACTATGAAATGATGCATAAAGATTCTCCAAAAACCTAATAAACCACTGTTACTCAGTCATTTCACAAGTTAGAAATTGAAGTTAGAAATTGATCATGTAGACTAATTTTTTGTTTTTTGGAGAAGAATCCTTCACTAACTAGTACATGGACCTTGGGGGAAAAAGGTAAAATGTCTGATGTGACCCTTTGAAAAGAAAGCCAGCTATGGAAACCTGTGGGACACCTGCTGTAACTCATACAGCACAGATGAATTCACAGACTCTTTTTGTGTGTCACTGCCTTTCAGATGAGGTTCATTTCAGACAGAAGAGGTAGACAGGATTTCTGAATCTTCAGCTTATGTAAAAGCTTCTTTCTCTCTCCGTCTCTCTGTTTCTTCCTCTTTGCACAGGCTTTGTTCTTCAACAGTAGTTAGTTTCATATCTTTCCAGGCATAGCTGTAATCTATGAAAATGAATGTATTAGGTTGATATCACATCATGTGAGGATGCATTTGCTTCAGTTTGAAAGAATCATTGTTGTGGTAATATTTTATTTTGTTTATTTAACTATGACAGTGAACAGTTGGAGACAGGAGAACTTGAGGACATCATGAATGTATTTATAGGTGAGACTGCTGTCACACTTTTTTACTCCAGTGAATCTCAGAGTATGATCGTTCAGCTTTCTTGAAAATGAATGGCTTCTGGTAGCTTTGTCACTACAAATCAGTGCCAGCATGAAATTAAAATGGAGTCTATTTGCTTTCATAATGCATGTTTCTCGTATTATTTTGAATGATTCATTAGTGCATGTTATTCCCAATAAAACAAATTGTTATGTGAAATGACTTTCCCTTTTGGCTAATGGCTTTTACTTTTTAACTCCTCCCATTCCCACTTCCCTTGATCCAAGGTGAATAAAATAAAACCATGTTTGGGTGTTTCACATTAAATTTAAACCCAGGGACATTTATGTGCAAAATAAATGGGGTCCATTATGAAATGACCAGGTCAATCCATTGTCATATCCTGAGATTCCTCTTGGGACACTATAACTGTTTAAGGGCTTTGTGTGGGTGGCGTGTTGAAAACCTTTTTTTTTATAGCGAAATAACGATAAATCCTTATGTTTGTTTTCTTGCTGTTCTAGGAAAAAAAGAAATGTATTTGGGCTACCAGACTGTCTGAGTTTCTCACAAGAATAGCACAGTCCCTTTGAAAGCCATAAAAAGATTTTGTTTTGATCAGATCTGGTCCTTTGCAGTTGTATAAACAGATACAGTCACACATATTTCCATACTAGCTCAGTGACTGACCCATGAGTCGGAACGGAGAGTTCTTGTTTTTCAGGGATTCTATTCCTGCATCCACACGTCCAAACCTGATCTGGTGAGAAAATCATCAAGTAAAATGTATACTCCAGCATGCAGAGTCGTGTGTTCCTTTGTGTAAAAAGTTCAGGCAAAGTTTACTCAAAGTTTAAATGTGTGGACGAGTCACTTAGTACATGATTTTTCTTTCTAGGCCATGCTGTGAAAGTTCCAGCACGACAGGGAACTATCAAATAGGTCTTTTTGTCCTGGAAGCCTGTGCTTAAGGGGACATTATTGGCTATTTGGCTGCAGGAAGGAAATGGTAAGAACACTGTCATTTTTCCTCTTCAGTCATCAGCATGCACATGTACTTTACCCATCAAAAACATTCTGATGACCAAGACAGCTTGAAATTCTCAACATTTGTTGTGCTTACATGAAACTAGGTTCCATGTAACATGACTATAATTTGGTTATTTACTGTTTTTATTGATCAATTTAAAATAATGATATGAAATAAAGGTACACTGGAGTGCATTTTTCCAAAATGTATGTTTACAAAATCCTAAAAACTTTGTTTAGTTCCAGGATTAAATGCCAGATTTCAGACTTTGGGTTTTATTTTGATTCTGTGCAAATATTTTTTTTACTTTTTTTTAACTAATATTAATGGAAATGTATATGATCCAATGATAATTCAGCATTAATAACACTGATTGTGTGTTGTACATCATCTCAGACTGACCTCTAGAATCAGTAGGTGAAAAGGGGATGTGTCTTTACATCTTTCTGTCTGCTTCAAATAGCATGATTGACCTATCTCAGAATTTTCTGCTCAGGTGAACTGAACACAAGGACCCTCGGGTGGGTGTCAAGAGTCATGGGTCAGAGACAAAATGTTTTTCAGAGTGACATTTGAAAAACAACACATAAAAACAAAGTTCCATATGCACCGTTGTCCAACTGTTTTAAAACTGCATGGAGAGCGGACTGTTTCTCTAATGCTCACCAAGGCTGCAATTATTTGATCAAAAACACAGTAAAAGCTGTAATATTGTGAAATATTATTACTATTTAAAATAAATGTTTCCTATTTGAATATATTTTAAAATGTCATTTATTCCTGTGATTGTAAAGCTACATTTTCAGCATCATTACTCCAGTCTTCAGTGTCACATAATCCTTCAGAAATTATTCTAATATGCTGATTTTCTACTCAAGAACATTTTAACATTTAAAATGTCTTTACTGCCCCTTTGATCAGTTTAATGTGTACTTGATGATTACAAGTATTAAAATAAATATGTGGTACGATAAAATGCCTCTCATATTGTGTGTGTGTGTGTGTGTGTGTGTGTGTGTGTGTGTGTTTTAAACACTTAGTGCTCCATGCTGACCAGTGGCTGATTCATTTCCTTTGTGGTGAATCTCAGCTTGTGAGAATTTTGGGTTGCACAATATGACTGCTGCAACAACGGCCATCTAATGAGGAACCAACAGGAGCACTGCAGCTGATGGTGTGTGATTTGTGTGTGATAGAGAGAGAAAAAATGGTTATACAAAAGATTGTCTGTATGCAATTCCCTTCAAGTTGTGGTCAAAATGATCTCATTACATGTGTGATCTCTGTATAAAATACATAATTCTAATTATTTTTGAATACTTGTAGAGCTGAACATGCATCACTGCACAAATGCACAAACTTTTGCTTACGTAGATTTGTGGAAATATGGGACTGTCCAACTTGATAGCTCTTTTTTGTCTTTCAGCTCTCAGCTGTTTTCAAAATGAAAGATTTGGCATCTCAGATGGCCCTAGTTTGGCCCAAGATGGCATAGTACTCGGCCAGTGAATGCAGTGATATGCTTAAATTAATAGAGTAAATTAATTAGGAACCCTTTGGTTTCCAGCACATGTGGGAGTGGATGGAAATGTGGAAGTTGATCACCTAGCAAAGCAAGCGCTGAAATGATCAACTGTAGAAATTCTGTGAAGAAATAAAGGCCAAAATCATAACTGTTATAGAAGGAAAATGCCAAGAACTCTTGAATGAGGATCTTCATATTCAGAATCAAGTTGGGGGTGAAAGAGGGAGTTTCGATTGAAAAGAAGACACAATCATTACCAGACTTCGCCTTGGACTCACAGCTATAAATTATTCCCTATATAGACTGAACAAATGCAAGTTTGGGAATTGCATTATTTATGGGTCAGCAGAAAATGTAGAGCATGTACTAATATATTGTACTGCTTATGAAAGAGAAAGGGCATATGTGTTGGAAGAGAAATGGGTATAGTATCTTACACTTAAAATACTGTTGCATAATGGATTGAACCATCACAGAATATACAATGCATTAATGAGATACTTAAGAAAAGTAGGTCTGTTTAATAGGATTTAGGGGTTAACGAGAAGTTTATTTATTTTTATTTATTTTTTTTTGGTTTTTGTTGTTTTTTTTTTTCCCTGTTCCACACTCCAGCCCAGTAGGTGATGGTAATACACCCATAGCTTATTTGCCAACTGCCATAACACACCAAAATAATAAGAAGAAGATGGCGTAGATATGGCATCTACCAGCAGGGGTGAAGTAACCTGTGAGAGATGACATCATGATCCAGGAACTGACATCAGTTTGGAGGAAAAACAACACAAACATCACCAGTAAGTATCAGCAACAAACTTTAGTGAGGTTTTGTTTCACTGTTAAGTATCCATCCTGTTTGATATTATATCTGTGTTGAGACTTGCTGAAATCGCGTTTGGTCTCGTACTGTATCGCGTACCTTGTCAGTGTCTGCGGTTGCTTGGCTATTTGTTGTGAAAAACAGGAAAGTGTGTTCAAGCGCCAGCGGAAGACAGTGTAAAGAAATACTCTTTGAGAGAAGCAGTCTATCAGCAGAAGTTAAAAGCAGCTCGTAAGTGTATTTACTTGTCTCACTAGTGTTTAGCGCAGTTACTAGGAAACACTTGTTTTGTTTACTGTGTTGAGACGTGCTGAAATCACGTTTGGTCTCGTACTGTATCGCATACCTTGTCAGTGTCTGCGCTTGCTTGGCTATTTGTTGTGATAAACAGGAAAGTGTGTCCAGCTGAATTCAATTTCCGTTTTGTCAAACGGGTATTAAAAAGGTTAGTATACCGTGGAAGCCCTCATGTGAAGACTGAAGACTCTACCATGCGACTCCACCGGGCAGGGACACTGGCAAGGGATATAAGTATCGCTTTTTATTTATCCTCTTTTCTACTAATTGTTTCACTTCTGTTTTAGTTTTCTTATAACCAGTTCTTACTATGTGTTTCCAGATCACTACTATTACTACCACTCGCAGACCATGCATCACACACTGTAGGCAGCGCAATCCTAACAACCTGCACACTTTGCCAATGTCTGCTAATACACTACTTTCTTTTTCTATTGGTCTCTGGAATTGTCAGCCTGCTGTCAACAAAGTTGATTTCATTGCTTCCATTACTAGTCATTTAAGTCTAAACCTCATGGCCCTGACAGAGACCTGGATCAAACCAGAGGACAATGCTACACCTGCAGCACTCTCCAATAATTTCTTGTTTTATCATTAGTTATCATCTCTTGATGCTAACAGTGCTACTGATACTTTCTGTTCCACTCTGACATCTTGTTTAGACACTTTCTGCCCCTTATCTTCCAGGCCAGCCCGTACCACCCCTTCTGCCCCTTGGCTATCTATGGTTCTCCGCGAACATTGTTCTAAGCTCAGGGCTGCAGAAAGGGTATGGTGCAAATCACAAAATCCTACTGACCTTAATTTATATCGATCACTCCTCTCTGACTTCTCTGCTAATGTCTTCACTGCTAAAAGGACATACTATCATGACAAAATTAACAATTCGTCTAACTCTCGCATGCTCTTTAAAACATTTTCCTTCCTCCTTTGTCCTCCTCCTCCCCCTCCTTCATCAACTCTAACAGCTGACGACTTTGCCACATTCTTCACAAACCTCACTGCACAATTCTCTACTCCTCAAACTGTCAAACACATCTTACCAGCAAACATACACTTGTTCACATCCTTCTCTCCACTCTCTGAGGCAGAAGTCTCTAAACTCATCATTTCCAGTCATCCTACTACTTGTCCGCTTGATCCTATTCCATCTCATCTCCTTCAAGCCATTTCTCCTGCAGCTGTACCTGCACTCACTCACATCGTTAACACATCCCTTCACACTGGGGTTTTTCCCTCAGCTTTTAAACAGGCTCATATAACCCCACTTCTTAGGAAACCCCCTCATAACCCAACTCTTATAGCGAACTATAGACCAGTTTCCCTTCTACCTTTCATTGCAAAAACACTTAAACGAGTTGTGTTCAACCAAGTCTCTGCCTTTCTCACACAGAACAACCTCCTGGACAGCAACCGATCTGGCTTCAGAAGTGGACATTCAGCCGAAACTGCCTTGCTCTTAGTTGTTGAAGCCCTAAGACTTGCCAGAGCAGCTTCCAAGTCTTCATTACTTATCTTGCTGGAACTGTCCACTGCTTCTGATACAGTCAACCACCAGATTCTCCTGTCAACCCTGTTGAGAAAGGGCATCTCAGGAACCGCACTCCAGTGGTTTGAGTTTTACCTCTCAGATAGGTCCTTCAAGGTATCTTGGAGAGATGAGGTATCCAAGTCGCAATATGTATTTACTGGGGTGCCTCAGGGCTCAGTTCTTGGACCACTTCTCTTCTCTGTCTACATGACATCACTAGGTTCTGTCATTCAGAAACATGGCTTTTCGTATCACTGCTATGCTGATGACACTCTACCTCTCTACCTCTCATTCCATCCTGATGATCCGACGATAGCTGCTCGCATCTCAGCATGTCTAACAGACATTTCTTGCTGGATGAAGGACCGTCACCTTCAACTCAACCTACCTAAGACAGAACTGCTTGTAGTTTCAGCAAACCCATCACTTCATCACAATTTCACCTTCCATGGTTGACTCATCAACCATAACTCCTTCAAAAACAGCCAGAAACCTTGGAGTTGTGATTGATGATAAGCTGAATTTCTCAGACCACATTGCTAAAACTGCCCGGTCCTGCAGATTTGCTTTATACAATATTAGGAAGATCAGGCCCTTTCTTTCGGAACATGCAACACAACTCCTTGTTCAAGCTCTTGTTCTGTCCAGACTTGAGTATTGCAGTGCTCTCTTGGCAGGTCTTCCAGCCAACTCCATCAAACCTCTACAATTAATCCAAAATACCGCTGCAAGATTAATCTTTAATGAACCGAAAAGAACGCACGTCACACTTCTGTTCATCAATTTGCACTGGCTACCAATAGCTGCTCGCATAAAATTCAAGGCATTAATGTTTGCCTACAAAACCAAAAGGGCTCTGCACCCCTTTACCTAAATTCAGTACTTCAGACCTATGTGCCCTCTAGAAGCTTACGTTCTGCAAGTGAACGACGCATTATTGTGTCATCCCAAAAAGGTACAAAATCACTTTCACAGACTTTTTCATTCACTGTTCCCACCTGGTGGAATGACCTTCCCAACTCAATCCAAGCAGCTGAATCCTTAGCCATCTTCAAGAAACACATCTCTTCCATCTTTATTTGACCCTCTAACTCTATCACTCTCTATTCTAATTCTATTTTATCTATCTGTCTTCTTTTTATTAAAAAAAAACAAAAAAAAAACGAAACACACACACACACCCTTGACCCTCTATCAATTGCGTATTTATTCTCTAACTGCTACTTTTTCTTTAAAAACAAACACTAGCTTTCTTTTTTCTATTATATCTACTTTTTTCTTTAAAAAAATAAATAAAAATTGCTATGTGTTCTGCGTTAGGCTAACCGAGACTTGTCATATAGCTTGCATGTTGTTGCTCTTTTATTGTTTTTGATTGCTTCTATTGTCCTCTTTTGTAAGTTGCTTTGGATAAAAGTGTCTGCTAAATAACTAAATGTAAATGTAAATATTAGAGATGGAAGAAACTTTGAAGCTTTGAATCAATTGAACCAATTGTTTTGCAAAATGATTCACTGTTTTGAAGTCCTCGAAACACCACATGCTGATGACTCCTGCTGTTCAACCAGCATGGTCAAAATATTAATAAAAAAAAATATCTCAAAATTGCATTTTTGAACAGACTTCTCTGTATTTGTCGATTCCTACTCATCATTCTCTTTCTTTTTCTCTCTACTCCAGTCCATAACTCTGTCTCTCCAGGGCTTTATATGTTGTCAGGCAATCAAGCGTTTATTTGGGCCACTCAATCTGCAGGTAAGACTTTTCATTGCATGTCTATAGCCTTTATTTTATTCATCTGGGCACATTTCACAGAGGACAGCTGGTTAAAAATTCATCCTGTCTCATGCACCTTGATTCCTGGTGTAGGAATGAGAATGTCAGAATGAAAGAAAGTGACAATAAAGCCATGATGTTTCCCGCTGAGGCTTGTGCGCTTCCGAGGCCTCGACTGATAAAGCTCAATCATTCATGCAATCCGTAGACCAAAATACAGCAAGCTCTCCAAAACAACAACATCACTTAATCAACGGCTTCCATTCCTGGGTTAGATATCAAAATTCTGACAACTCAGAAGATCACTTTTCAAAGCTAGCAGCTTCTGTGTTAGATCAGCCCAGCTGTCATTTTACCTGCGGTTTTTGGGCCCGCGTGAACCCGTCGACACCGCTTGCGCTTGGTTTGTTACCCGCGCGCTTTTTCAGACGGAGCAGAAAATAAATGTGACCTACACAGACGAATGGATAAACTGTTATTGTGCACCAGCAAAGAGAGACGAATAAAGCAAGCATAGATGACAGACTCTGTAAATCAGGGAATGATGGCCAATCATTTTCTCAAAGCTCTTCTCAGTGGAACGACAATGGACCTTTTTGGTGAGCCGTTATGGTCAGTTAGCTGTTTTCTATTTGGAAAAGGCATTAACACTCTTCATTGTCACAGGAGAAGCTATATGAGACGAGAAGCCAAAGATAGCTAGAACTCTCTATGTGAAAGTTTACTGCAGTGAAGAGTTTTGTTTCTCTCCCTGAAGAGGCTGGTGCGCTCCTAATCGTTTGATACAGTGCAGGTTGGAGTGTGTAGAGAGAAAAACCTTACGAGGTGATTTATCTGTATGGATCGGCTGTCAAAGAGATAAATCGAGGGAGGCACTGGGTGGAAACATCACATAGTGCATTGTATGTAGCAGGTCTGGCTCTGACATCTGGATATATTGCACCATAACTTTTACAACCAAAACATCGGCCTCAGCTTTTGTAAACTGGGAGAAGCCAAAGTTAAAAACATAAAATGCAAAACTGTAACATCATTTGTATTTTGACAGAAATTGTTTCTAAAATTTCTTTTTTGTACAGCAGTGTTGTTATTAACTAAAACTATTAATTTTGAGTAATCTAATTAAAGCTGAAATAAAATAAAAAAATAAATAGATGAAAAACGTAAGCTTTAAAAAACTTAAATGTTTTGGCAAATAACTGAAATATGTTTAAATTGAACTGAAATAAATAAATTAAATCTATATCAAAATATATTAAAAAATTAAACTAAACTAAAATTAAAATTAAAATAACATCAAAGTGTGGACATTTTCTAGAACTTAACAATTTTTATTTACTTTAGAGACACCCAAATTTTAAACTAGGAGAATCATGAGTCATTTCTGTGAAAATAAATAAATAACATGATTCCTGAGTGTACTCTAACAGGAAATAAACTGTTTTCGTTTCAGAATGAATGATGAGAGACATCGAGCGTTGTTGACTTTTTAAAGTACTGGACATGAATGATTTGGTAGTCAAACTTCTGACCAGGGCAAATGAACCTTCCGCTATATATGGCGAAGTCACATACAGCAGGCTGTCATAATGATGGATATCTGCTCTTATAAACAGGAATGGTGAAGCACAGAACAATCTGTTTATGCTTTTTTCATTAGCAATGGCAGCAAAATGTATTATACCTTGCCCACATCTTCACCTGTGTAAAACATCTCAGAGGGAGGAACCTTTTCTTGAAAATAGACAGAAAGTTTGTAACATTGTCTGTTAACTATAATGCACTTTTTATGGTAATGTAAAATTGTGCTACTTTATCTTGTCACAAATAAATGTAATTGCATATTCACATATTTTCCAATTCACATATTTTCCATCTTAAACAGCATGCAAGATTAGTATTAATGTACATGCATAGTGCATTGCATTGATAATGGTACGCCAAATGTGTCGGAATGGCAATATATTGCACACAAAACCTCATTTTGTGTTCTATGGAAGAAATTTTAGTCATGAAGGTTTAAGGGAGTAGTTCAACCAAAAATGAAAATTTGCTAAAAATATGCTTCCCCTCAGGCCATCCAAGATGTAGATGAGTTTATTTAGCATTCCATCACTTGCTCACCAGTGGATCCTCTGCAGTGAATGGGTGCTGTCAGAACGAGAGTCCAAACAGCTGATAAAAACATCACAATAATCCACACCATTCCAGTCCATCAGTTTAACGACTTGTGAAGTGAAAAGTTGCGTTTGTAAGAAACAAATCAATCAAGGCAGATTTGCTTTAACTTGTCGTACATCTGCCAAAACATTAGTCCATAATCAACAATAGCTCCTTATCCAGTGAAAAAGTCTATCATATGTTGTCCTCAAAATCCAACCAATATTTTAGTTTAGAATTGTTTTTGTTTGTAAACAGTTCTTGATATGTGCAAATGTCTTCAGTTTTTTCACTGGAGAAAACAATATTTTGGATAGAGGGCTCGCAATGTTTCACTTCACAAGACATTCATTGATAGACTGGATTTGTTTTGTGGATTATTGTGATGCAAGGATCCATTTTTGAGCAAGTGATACAATGCTAAATTTCTCCAAAACTGTTCTGATAAAAAAAAAAAAAAAACCTTTAATCTACATATTGCATAGCATGAGGGTGAGTACATTTTAAACAAATTTTTAGGTGAGCTATTGTTTTAAAACAACATGAGGGTGAGTAAACGGTGACACAATATATATTTTTGGCTAAACTATTACTTTAAGTGTCCTACTTTTTACCGTATTCACCCTGTGTGAACTGGGATTGAGACCAGGACCGAGACACAATGGTCTAGTAGGCATGTGGATCTATATTGGCTGATAAGTCACTTAGTAAATCTGTTGCCCTTCAGGAACATTTAAAGAGACAGATGAGTTTGCCCTCAGAATACCCTCAAATTGATTATTAGTAATGCAGTTAGCTAACTCTGTGATGGTTTTAATTACATGGATATGAATTATAATCAAATTACAGTGAAATGGAAGCAAAAAGCTTTACGTGACATTATGAAATAATCGAAGATGAAATTAAGCAAGTTTGAGTCTCTCTCTTCTAGCCTCCTTTTTGTTCTCACAGCTCTTTAGGGACACTTTTGAATGCCAAGTACATGCTGAAAGAGGCAGAACTATGAGGCTCAATCTCCTTCTGCTACTTCTCACAGCATGTAATTTCACTAAAGACATGCTGGCAGTTTCCTGGGAACACAAACCTAACTTAATAATAATAATACACTCAATCAAATATATGCTATATGCCTATTGTTTTGCCTCGCAGGAGCCCAGACATATTGGAGAGTCAATGCTGCTTTAGTTAAGTTTATCTTTATTGCTCTTGTGTTATCCGTGTAATTCTCTTCTTAAAAATTAATTTTATACCTTCCATTTCAGATTTGGTTTTAACTTTTTGATTTATCTTAAACCGCTATAATAAGTGGATTTTATGGGAGGTACTCCAAGGAGGAATGTTGAAAAAAATGCAATGTTACTGTACGAAAAGGGCCCTTTTTTATCTTTTATTCTCATTAATTTGGCTGAACAGCAAAGAACATATATTGTATTCATAACTTTGCTTCTTTCTTTATTTATTTTTCTGTAGCATATTAATAATGCTATGTTTTCAATGTTTTATGACCAATTATCGACTAGGGACCAGATAAATCATTTTGGATGATTATGATTTTCTTTAAGTCTTTTATGCTCATTATGGCTCCATTTATTTAAATATATATATATATATATATATATATATATATATATATATACACACACACACACACACACACACACACAGGTGCATCTCAATAAATTAGAATGTCGTGGAAAAGTTCATTTCAGTAATTCAACTCAAATTGTGAAACTCGTGTATTAAATAAATTCAATGCACACAGACTGAAGCAGTTTAAGTCTTTGGTTCTTTTAATTGTGATGATTTTGGCTCACATTTAACAAAAACCCACCAATTCACTATCTCAACAAATTAGAATACTTCATAAGATCAAAAAAAAAAAAACATTGAAACATGAAAGTATCTTCATTTACTGTATATATACTCAATACTTGGTAGGGTCTCCTTTTGCTTTAAATACTGCCTCAATTCGGCGTGGCATGGAGGTGATCAGTTTGTGGCACTGCTGAGGTGGTATGGAAGCCCAGGTTTCTTTGACAGTGGCCTTCATCTCATCTGCATTTTTTGGTCTCTTGTTTCTCATTTTCCTCTTGACAATACCCCAAAGATTCTCTATGAGGTTCAGGTCTGGTGAGTTTGCTGGCCAGTCAAGCACACCAACACCATGGTCATTTAACCAACTTTTGGTGCTATAAGGGTGGTTTCCCTACAGTGGTTCAGGCTGTAGGATTGCCGAATGACTAAAGAAACGTTATCAGCACGATGGTATAAAACTGTACATTTCTAGTCTATTACCACCCACTGCCACTTATACCAACGACGGAAATAATTGCAGTTAGAATAGCTAAATATGTGGGAGAGCGTTGCTATTAAGTGACTATATTGTATTGCAATAGGTAGCACTTCAATATTAACCTTTAATCAAGACTAGTTAGCACATAATTTATAATTGAAATGGTTTAATAACAGTATTTTGTTATGGTTACACGTGAATTGGTTACAAAATAGATGAAGGATGGTAAAACATAACCAGTTAATTGTACCCAACATGTATGTAAAATGTTACCTGAGAGAGAAAGAGAGGGGGTGGGGGGATAGAGAGAGGATGAAAAAGAGGGAGAGAGGGCAGAGCCCCAAGAAGAGTTCCAGCAAAGAAAAGAGACAGAGCAACAGTTGCAATCTTCTTTTATCCCTTCCTTGACCATGTGACTAAAACCCAAATGTGAGACATTCAAACGGACCAATCAGCAGATTACAGCGTCACCCACTGGCCAAAAGGTGTGACAATTAGAAGACCCCCGATCTATACACATGTTGGCCTATAGGCCTTGATCGATATCAGCACTTCTGTGCCTTCAGGAATGCCAAATGGCCCTTTTGTTATTCAAGATAGGTTTGGGACAGGAAAGCAGAAGTCTTTGATTATTTTTGACCCTACAGTGCTTTTGGCAGTGTGGGCAGGTGCCAAATCCTGCTGGAAAATGAAATCAGCATCTTTAAAAAGCTGGTCAGCAGAAGGAAGCATGAAGTGCTCCAAAATTTCTTGGTAAACGGGTGCAGTGACTTTGGTTTTCAAAAAACACAATGGACCAACACCAGCAGATGACATTGCACCCCAAATCATCACAGACTGTGGAAACTTAACACTGGACTTCAAGCAACTTGGGCTATGAGCTTCTCCACCCTTCCTCCAGACTCTAAGACCTTGGTTTCCAAATGAAATACAAAACTTGCTCTCATCTGAAAAGAGGACTTTGGACCACTGGGCAACAGTCCAGTTCTTCTTAAGAACTGACGCCTCTGACATTGTCTGTGGTTCAGGAGTGGCTTAACAAGAGGAATACGACAACTGTAGCCAAATTCCTTGACACGTCTGTGTGTGGTGGCTCTTGATGCCTTGACCCCAGCCTCAGTCCATTCTTTGTGAAGTTCACCCAAATTCTTGAATTGATTTTGGTTGACAATCGTCATAAGGCTGCGGTTCTCTCGGTTGGTTGTGCATCTTTTTCTTCCACACGTTCTCCTTCCACTCAACTTTCTGTTAAAGTGCTCAACATGCTTGGATACAGCACTCTGTGAACAGCCAGCTTCTTTGGCAATGAATGTTTGTGGCTTACCCTCCTTGTGAAGGGTGTCAATGATTGTCTTCTGGACAACTGTCAGATCAGCAGTCTTCCCCATGATTGTGTAGCCTAGTGAACCAAACTGAGAGACCATTTTGAAGGCTCAGGAAACCTTTGCAGGTGTTTTGAGTTGATTAGCTGATTGGCATGTTATCATATTCTAATTTGTTGAGATAGTGAATTGGTGGGTTTTTGTTAAATGTGAGCCAAAATCATCACAATTAAAAGAACCAAAGACTTAAACAACTTCAGTCTGTGTGCATTGAATTTATTTAATACACGAGTTTCACAATTTGAGCTGAATTACTGAAATAAATGAACTTTTCCATGACATTTTAATTTATTGAGATATATATATTACTCTTTTTACTGTATTTTTGATCAAATAAATGCATGTAAATTCATCCTTGGTGAGCAAAATCATTTTTAAAAAATTTCATATATATATATATATATATATATACACACACACACACACACACACACACACATAAATATATATATATATATATATATAATTGCAATTATAATAATTATTATTATGCATGCGGTTTTCATAACTTAATATTAAGAGTCATTATAGTGATTGTGACAGATATGACAGATAATTATGTCCAGAAATAATTATGAAACTGGATTGCGAGCCATCGGAGCCACCGATTGGAGCTCCATGGCTTAATATATTGTTGCACTCTTTATAATCGCTTTTACGCGCATTCACTTTTATTTATTTGTACTGTTTTATAAAGTTTGTCTGAGGGGCACTGTACCTTTTTCTCAATATTATTCTATTAATTGAAGTATTACGTCTGGTATTTTACAGTACTATCAGTGGACCGAGCAAGTGTCAGTTGTGAAGGGTTACGGTGCACTAGAGCTCTACGTTGAGTAATCACACGAGCGGGAGCTGCCAGGACCAGATAAAACCACCAACAATGAGCACAGTCACTCGTCTCTCTCTCTCTCTCTCTCCATTATCATCTTTCTTGCGGTTTGACAGCTAATCACGGCCTATCGGAGAGCAATTCCTAATGTGTGCTTCGCCTTTAGCCAGCAGGCCTGTGCAGTTCCTTTCACAACACACAAATGTCATATACTCAGATGGTGAAATCTGTAAGTGCATGCTGGGTGTCAGTGTGTGTTTTAATGTGTTATCTTCGCTTTAATGGCATGTGAGTGCAGTGTTCGTTCTGTTTAGTAACATGTTTTCATAAACCCTGTCATATCTAACACTAACATTTCTACAGCACTGAAAAAGTTCAGTATGGTATTGACATTCCATCAAAGAATACTTCAGAATGACCATGGCACTCTTGTGAATTAAAAAGCCTTTATTATCAAATGGCTACATCCAAGAAATCTAAACACTCCATTTTTTTTAGATTTCTTGGATGTGCCATTTGATAATAAAGGCTTTTTAATTCACAAGAGTGCCATGGTCATTCTGAAGTATTCTTTGATGGACTGTGATAAACCCTAGACCAGAGAGCACCTTGACCTTACAGCACCAGAATACCGAGACGCACTCTCTACTATTGGACTTTGTTTGATGGTATTGACATTGTTGGTAGTAAATGCACATGAAGAATAAGAAACTGATGCATAAGATTAGACAGTTACTCAAGTTGGCTGACATCATTTTACATAATTATATTTTTTGTGCAATTCAAGTGTGCTACACATAGGTGAGTGGGCCAGTACAAAACACCTGTAGTAACACACTCTATGCGCACTAGATACTTTTCACACACGCTGCTGGGTGTACATAATCCCACAAAAGACTCAGTAATATATGTATGGTTACATGCTCATGCACTACAAATCATCTTGCACTGTTCCCCAGCCAGCTGCTTGACTTACGATTTTTCTCTTTGCACATGTACAGTATTTATGTGAAGCATCGTATAGTTTAGTTTGTATTTTTTAGTTTATTTATAGGTAAACATTTATATATATATATATATATATATATATAGTATATTTATAGTTAAAATCTGTCAGTAAGTTAGTTGTGTATAGGTTTATTCTGTTTTACTTCATTGTTGTATGTATTTATGTAGCACCGTAATCTTGTGAGGCACGACATTTCGTTCCACTTTATGTCCCCATGTTGCGGAATGACAATTAAGCTCAACTTGAATTTAACTTGATTATATGTAGTATATAAAACATGTATTGTACTTTTTATAAAGTATTATATATGTTCATACAAAGTCAGAATTGTGTATAAACACAGAAGTACACAATATAAACTATGCTGTCAAGGTTTCACAGGGGAGACGGAAACCAGGAACGAGGAGATGTGAATAATCCAATCTAAAGTCTTTGTCTTTAATGAACTAAAAACAGGGCAGTACATCACAGGCTGGACACACACGCACATGCAACAGACAGCGGTGACAATTAATACTCGACAGGAAACACAGAGCAGGACACACTATAAGTACACGACATAATGAGATAATTAAACACACACAACTGGAACATAATTAACTAATAATGACAGGAACAGGAAACTAACCAAATATGGGCATACAAGAGGAAGGGAAACACAAGACAATCCTGACATATGCAATGTTAATTTGCAATTGCAAATTTATAACTATAGATATAAACTCCCAATTCTAAACAAAAAGTCAGAATTGTGAGATGAAAACATGCAATTGCGGGACAGAAAGCCAGAAAAGTGAGATAAAAAAATAAATAAATTTAAAAAAAACAAAAGTGACAATTATTATGATTTTTTATTTTGTGGGAAGATGTAAACTTGAAAAAAAAAAAAAAGTCAGAATTGTGAGAAAAATTCATAGTTATCAGTATCCTTGAGATACTAGTTTTTATTGATATTTGAATTTGTTACATATTCTGCATTCATTTTAATTTTTAGTCATTCTGTTGTGTTTTTGTGATTTTTATTAGTTTTTAAATACGATATTTTCTTAATTTTTATATCAGTTTTAAATTTATTTTAGTACATCAAGTTAAACTAAATGAAAAATGCTGCATTGGCACCTATCTGAAATAAGTTTACATTCTTTTATGTGTGTATATACACACATAAAAGAATGTAAACTTATTTCAGTATACTAGTATAATACTTATTATAATATATACTTTTATATATAAATATATAATTTCATATAAAGTTTATTTTAATTTATGGTTTTGGTTTTAGTTAACTATAATAACCCAAACTGAAATAATTGCATTTTTTTCCTTCTGATTGACACATTGTGATCAGAGCAGTTAAGACGTTATCACTCAAAGTTCTAGCATGTATTATGAATAATGCTGAAAGTTTCTAAATGCAGCATTAGCATCAAACCAAACTATGCAGAAACAGTGTCAAACTGACATTGTCCTCACTTACGTGTCATCAATACGAGATAACTACTTTTAATGGCAGTTCCATTTGATGAGACTGAATGTTTGGCATTTTGAGTTTTTGTCAGAGGATAGTTTATCCTTAGAATTTTAAATGTAGAGTCGCTGGCATATGAGCTGATGTTGACAAAATGAGACATCTTTCCACAGTCAGAATTTGTCACCCAGTTGGCATTGAGAGGTTGCTATAAAACACATATCTCCATTACATACTGAAAGCAAAAAATACATTTGCCAAGTATATTGACATATGCATATGATGTCATAACTCGCTGTAGAGGAAGCACGCAGGAGGCACAAGTAAACGTTCAGTCTTTAATCCACAGAACACAGGGGAAATCCACACAATAGGAGCTTGAGCAACACATGAAGTAACCAAATAGACCCGACAGGGAAAAATGCACAGACAGGAACTTAAATAAACAGGATAATTAATTATACAGGTGCAGGGGATGAACGAATTAGACTAGACTAGGACAGGAACAGGAAAATAACCAAATATGGGCATAAACACTGGGACACAGGGAGCATGTGGGGAGCAAAACACACACAGACAGTCCAGAATCCTGACATATGAACGTTCAGTGGCGGATGTGTATAAGATTAAAAAATATATAATGCATGTGCCCAATATAAATACAGAATATATACACTGTGTTCCAGCTGATGACCAATCATAAATTCATTATGTTGAATTACAGCAAATCATATTAGATATTGGTTGAAACACATAAATAGATTGTGTGTATTATGTATACAGTAATTATGCAATATCACACTCACAATTCTGCTGCTGTACTGGACATTAGAGTGGTTTTGATTTATACAGATTGTAATGTGATATTGCTTGTATACAAGAGCTGAGTAAACTGAAGTTAATATTAATAATATTAGGTTTTGGATTTAATGAAAATAGAAAAAAAAAAAGTTTAAATATTTTTGACAAAAGTCTCATGCTCATCAAGGCTGCATTTATTTGATCAAAAATACAGTAAAAGGAGGAAATATTATTGCAATTTAAAACAACTGTTTTCTATTTTAATATATATAAAAATGTAATTTATTCCTCAATTTTCAGCATCCATTACTCCACTGTCTCCAACATCACATGATCCTTCAGAAATCATTCTAATATGCTTAAATATTTCTTATTGTCTTATATGCATACATATAACATATAAACAATGTAAATGCCTTTATACTGTCATTTTGATCATTTTAGGGCATTCTTTGTTGAACAAAAGTATTAATTTCTTCGACCCCTATATTTTTGAACAGTATACTTTACAAAAATTACTAGTTAATACTTTGATTTCTAGATTGAGTTTTGAATTAGATGAGTTTTTTTTTTTTTTTTCCAGATCCGGTTGTAGTGCAGTGACTGTTATACACTTGGGTAAGCATTCAGTATGTTAGGCAATAAGCGATTTATTAGAAGTATATATCACATAAGGCTTGGACACAGCGTGGAGAACTAAAGGTCACTCTGGATAAAATCACAGGCTAATTGAATGAATATAAGTGTAAATGTTTACAAGCAGGTAAAATGTGAGATTTTCTTGGAAAGATGACCAGCTACAGTAGCTTTCGACCTATTGTTGTGCATATGTTTGTACACATGGGATATTTCCGCCTCAAATGAAATCCCCTCCAGTTTCTCTGGAGAGGCAGATGGAGACTGTAGGTATTCTGACATCTCAATGTGAAATGAGTCAATAGGAAGAGGAAGCCCATGTACTGGAAGGAGAGCTTAATGCCGTGTGTGTGAGAGGTGTCGACATGCTTGATGATAATCACATGGTCATTGACTCGAGCCGGCTGTGGGATCAATAAAGCTGACACATGGCTGCCTCCAGGCCTGATCATAATCCTTCATGTGTCACTCACTTCTTCATACCTCACCGTGGAACCAGTGCCGAAAGAGCGGCCAGAATCGAGCTGCTCGATCCTCCTGCCATGACGCACGTTCAGCCTCTGAATTCATCGCTGCTATATTGGCATCTTACGGAGGCGGATGAGGGATTAGCTCAAATTTAATTACTTTCTCCCACAAAGCCCCATATGTTGATGCCGTTCAAAACACACACCATCACACATGGGCACTACTCTGCTGTCAGAAAATTTACAATTTTAAATTACATTTGTTTTTGTTTTTGAGTCTTTCAGAAATAACCAAAGACTGTAATAATTTGTTTGGTAGTATTGCTTGTGTTCAGGTATGCTGGGCTTTGTAGGTTCATCCATCTATCCATCGATCCATCTATCTATCTATCTATCTATCTATCTATCTATCTATCTATCTATCTATCTATCTATCTATGTGGAATTGCTGATTTTATGGGGAAAAAAATAAAAATACTTAATACCATTTTAAACATTATGTAGATACATATATTATATATATATATATAAAAAATAATCAGATATATTTTAAACATTTTCAAGACTTAACTAATAATTATTGAATTAAAATCTCATATATACATTTTATTAGTTAAATTGTTAATAATTAAATTATTTTAAATGTTATATAGGCAGAATGTATATATTATAACAAGAATAATTGAAGCATATTATATATTCTTTTTATTTTTTAAAAGCTTAGTAAAGCATATTATACATTCTTTTTCATTACTATTTTTTTAAAAAAAAAATGTAATTATTAATTAAGATGTTAATCATTTTAAAAATGACAGATTATGTAGGCATAATGTAGGCTAAATTAAATTGAAAAAAAAAAATTGTTAATAAAAAAAAATAAAGGATATTTTGGCGTAATATATACTGTATAGAAAGCATTCAGATTAAAATGTCTGAACTATGATGAATACATTTGAAGAAGACAAAAAAAAAATATTAAAATCTTAAAACTCTCAGTGGTTGCAAATGTCTTGTGGATCTCAGAAACAGCACAGGACTGTCTTAAGCTCAGAGCAGAAAAATGCTCTTCAGCTCTTAACGCTGAGCTATTGTCATGTCAAAATCAAGAGCAAGCCATCATAAACCTACATTAATCCACACATCTCACACCTCCACTCACGAGAAGGCAGAAATGGAGAAATATGATGAGATGAGAGAGGAGAGAATAGAAGAACAACAAAAAACAGAGCTACTCTGTGACTGATGCTCAAAACGACACATTTCATGCAGAAATCAAGCCTATTCCTGTGTTTGTGTCTTTTCCATCATTCAGCTCAGATAAAGCACAGTGTCTCCTGCAGTCCTGTAGACATAAGCAGTACGTGGGACATGACGACACGTTTGCAGATTGCTTTTGATTAAACTAATCTCGCCTGAAGCTCTGTTTGTGTTCTCACTGTCAGGCAATCAAACGTTTTGCTCAATACACCAAAACACACTGAAAACATAACACTTGTTGTCATTTTACAACTGATAAGGAAGCTTTTCAGAGATTGGCTTCCATATTTTTGTAGGAGCTCAGAAGGCAATGTCAGTCAGGCAAGATTTATGTCCCACACGTTTGGCCAAGATTGTCACACACTGATGTATGTGAGATTAAACGAGTGCATCCAGTTTTACATTACAGAACATGCTTGGTCCAGTGATTCTTACAGCGATGTTATAACAGATCACTGATAAAAATGAATATGATTTTATAATATTTATGCAAATTATTATGCAAAGTAATGTTCACATCCATAAGCTGCCAGTAAATTAATAGTAACTGGCAATTTAAACTAGCAGTTGCTTTAACACAACGAGCAGTGGCACTTAAGTGGGTGATTTGAGTTTGAATCTTGCTTGCAACATTTTCTGATGATGATTGCATATTTGGGATTCCACAAACAAAACAACTGAGAATAAGCAGTAGTTTTCTCATGCTTTGCATGAGATTGAATTGGAGAGTATAGGCTGAATGTTTATTTATTTATTGAGAAAGAAGAGAAAACTGAAATATATTTTAGAGTTTAATATTGTGTTTGTGGATTCAGGAGGATTTTTCTTTTATTGTATTCAATTACTCAATTCAGCTAGGTTTTAAAATTATTTTTTTGATTAGACTGATCAAGTGTGACAGTAATAACCTTTACATTGTTACAGAAAATGTATATATTTCAAATAAATGCTGTTCTTTTAAACTTTATGCTCATCAAAGAATCCTGGAAAAAAAAAGTATCACGGTTTCCACAAAAATACCACATTTTGATAAGTAATTATTAATTACTATTATCAATAACATTGATAACAGTAAGAAATATTTCTTCCAAATCACATATTAGAATGATTTCTTAAGGATCATGTGACACTGAAGAGTGGAGTAATGATGCTGAAAATTCAGCTTTGCATCACATGAATAAATTACAGTTTAAAATATAAAATATATTATATTTAGACAGAAAGCAGTTAGTTTGCATTGTAAAATTATTTCACAACATTACTGTTTTTACCATATTTTTGATCAAATTAATGCAGCCTTGGTGAGCAGAAGAAACATCTTTCAAAAACAGAAAAAAAAATCTAACTAAATTTCATATATCTAATTGCATTCTTCAAATGTTTAAAATATTTTTAATTTCCTTTTATATATAATATATACATCTACTTAAAATATTAATTATTAACAATTTTTTTCATTAAGTCTTTTGAGATATGCAAATGTGTATGATTTCAAAAAAAATCACTCGATATTCATAATCTCAGTTAGGATTTACAGGCTATTCGGACGAGGGTCTGGATCAATGCAGGAACGCCATGCAGAGGGAAACAAAATCAGCTCCTGGAAAGAAGCTTTCAGAGGGCTGTGGAAGGGCAGCTGGGTTTCCTGCCAGTGCAGTCCGCCTTTGTGACCTCCATCTTAAACAGCCGTAGCTTGATGCTAATCCCCGCAGGTGACAGGTGTTCTGCCAGGGCTGGAGGAAACTGACAGGTGGATGAGCTCTGGTCACTGACGTGTGTAATATACAGCCTGTTAACCGAGCGCAGGTGGAGAGAGTGTGCAGTGAGGTGAGCACACACTGACTCCAATGATTGGCACTGGATCATCCTTAAATTTAAGAAAAGTACATATGAAAAAGGGGGCATTTTAAGTAGAGAAACAGAAGGGTTGTCAATCAATTGAAATTTAAGCAGATGAATTACCTGATATGTGACCCTGGACCACAAAACCAGTCTTAAGTAGCAAGGGTATATATTTGTATCAATAGCCAAAAATACACTGTATGGGTCAAAATTATTGATTTTTCTTTTATGCCAAAATATTAAGTAAAGATCATGTTCCATGAAGATATTTTGCGAATTTCCTACCATAAATATATGAAAACTTAATTTTTGAATAGTAATATGCATTGCTAAGAATTTCATTTGGACAACTTTAAAGGCAATTTTCTCAGTATTTAGATGTTTTTGCACCCTCAGAATCCAGATTTCCAAATAGATGTATCTCAGAAAATATTGTTCTATCCTAACAAACCATATATCAATGGAAAGCTTATTTATCCAGCTTTCAGATGATGCATAACTCTCAATTTCAAAAAATTGACCCTTATGTTTTGTGGTCCAGGATCACATATAATAATAATAATAATTAATCAAATCAAATCAAATCAAATCTATCTAATAATTATTCAGATGCATTGCATAAATATTGCACACATATTTAACACATTTTTATTTTTTAAATACTTGTATTATAATGTTGTTTGTATTATAATGTTAGAATATATATACTATAAATAATAATAATAATAATAATAATAATAATAATAATAATAATAATAATAATAATAATAATAATAACAACAACTATATTAGGGATTTCATCGTTAAGGAAAACTAAAACCACAACCATAAAAAAAAAAAAAATCTTGTTATTTGAAATAAAACTAGCATTAACTGAAATTAATCTATGAATCTATTTTTATTTAATTATTTTTCATTTAGTTGCAAAGGCAACATTTCTCACTTTCAAATTAATTTAAGTAAATGTACTAAAATAACTTGAACTAAAACTGAAATAACATTGAGTACTAACTATATAGTCAAAATAGAAAAAAAAGATTAAAACTTAAATTGAAATTAAAATGAAAAGTGAATATTAATATAATAATAAAAACTATAATATTATCTCAATAATATTATATAATAGACACACACACACACACACACACACACACACACATTTTAATATATTTTTACTGTATATATTTTTTTAATCTCCCAAGTGGAAATAATTTATTAGTGTAGAATTCTCTTTTCTCTTATGGGACATTCTGTGAAGATTGTCAAGGCCCTAATACTCAACACGATATAGCAGGTGCATGATGTGGAAAAGTTTTGATTAGAGTCCAAATTTATAATGTAGCCTATCCATCAGACATGTACTACCCATTAGACATGACTGAAATTTCATCCGACTCTCCATTTTCGTCCTATTTCAGGAGTACATTATGTCAATGCAACCCTTAAGACAAATCACTAATTTTAATATTTATAGTTCAGACGTTAAAAAATTTAACAAGTATAATCTGCTCCATATTTCATACAGCTGTCTACAGAACACCATTTCAGTCAAGGACACTGAGCTGCTGTGACCATGTGGCCATGTTGTAAATGTAAACTTTGTAGAGTTTCTAATCTAAACCATCGGCCCCATTCACGGTCTGTAATGGCCAGTAATGAGGGTCCATCTGAACTCGGAATGAGGGAAGGGCTTGACAGTCTAATTAGCTAATCATCTTCACACACCAATGCACAAATATGCCGGCACTGCCCTGCATTGGTTATTTACGGTCCCAGACAGAAGCATAAGGCCAGATCAATCTCTCACCGAGGCCGGCGGGAATAAAACATGAGGTGGGAGCCAAACTGACCTGTTATTTCCTCGGCTGCTCATTTTGAGCAGGAATTAGCTGCTGTTCAATCTACACCAGGGGTGCAAACGACTCTGCGACCCACATTATTAAAAAGACATGCATATGATTGGCTTAATTGCAGAAAAATTTGGTCTCGCGGGGTGAGCCTTAGTATGGTGTAACCTGTGGTGTCACATGGTTAATGGATGCAATAATTAAATGAAAGTGATGGATGGCGAGAAACACCTGAGGAAGGGCTGCAGATATCCTGCTGAATGCTATCCATCAGTCAAGGATGCATGGGAATATAAAAGGCTGTTTTTCTCCAGCAGATTCTCTTCCTGCTAGCTGAACGCTGCTGTTTCAGTATGAGCCGTTTGTTTTGCTTTAAAACTCATTCAAGGTGCAAGTCTTTGAGGAATGCGACACCGTATTATTAGCCATTTTAACTTCTAAATGGTAGTGCAATAGTCTTCTTGTTTAAAAGAGGCAAAGAAGAAATTGATTGTAAGTGTGGTGGATTGGAAAAAACAAAAATCGAACGGTTGTAACAATACCTCCTTTACCTTCTCAGTGCTACATAAATACAGTCCACAGTAGATTGGGGTTTCACGGACTAGTTCATTAGTTGAGGCATTGGGTCTGTATTGAATAGTCATAAATCACAATACTCGCATGCTATTTATGCTCTTGATCTGTGTAGTGTTATTGCAGGAGGAAAATTGTCCACAAACTGCATCTGCATTTATTTATAGATTAAATTCATTAGATCAGATTTTAAGTATATATTGGAATAAACTTAAAATATTGTATAAAATATTTACTTTGTAATATATAATTTATATACAAATTAATAATAATAATAATAATAATAATAATTATTATTATTATTATTATTATTATTATTATTATTATTATTTTCCATTTAAATGTAATTTAAGTAATTGTTGTGAATGTATATGCTCGTGTATATGCCCATAGAATGTCAAGAAAACAAAAGTCTTTTTCAAAAAATACATGTACTGTAGTTTATGCTAATTTAAGGTTCAGTATGTGATTTTTTTATACTGTAACCTAGCAAATTCAGTGATTCTTTCGAATGATTTGAATTGATAACTCTGGAGTCTGTGAGTCGTTTGGACTGCTTCATTTAAATAAACTGACTCATAAGATGCAATTGTTTGTGAATCAAACCACACTGGTTACACTGCATGTTTTCTGTTTTTTATTTTTAGTAAGCTAAGACGGCAGTCACTTTTGACTTGTTTCTTTGAATTTACACTGTAAGCTTGGGTAAAATATTATTTATTTTGCTGTGGTGCTAATGTAATTGTTATAATAGTTCTTAAGCTTCTCAGATTCTGCAGTCCTCTAGTGCAGCAGCTATTCAGATAATTAAAATACCTATTAAATTTGATTAAGAAAACTTCAATTTTCATTTATTGTTTTGATTTATTAAATCTGAACCAGTTAAGGCCTGTTCACACGATAACTATACCGATAAAAATATAGTTCTAAAACTACTGTATAATGATACAGAGGAACAATATCGTTGGACTCTCAGAACATATTTTTTCCAGCTAATGAATGATAAAATCATTGACAGCCAATCAGAAACCATCCTGCTTTAAAGAGCTCAAGCATTTAAAGTGGCAGACCACAAAACTTCAGGGTGTGTTTATAATAAACAGAACCTTAATCGTGTTGTGTTAGTTATTGTTATAGTTGGATGTGAACGGGCCTTTAAAGTGCAAAAATGACTACGTTTAAATGGACATCAGTCATCTTATTATTTACCTCATTCTAAATAAGACAATATTATGATAAAGGTGTTCGCATGAGTTGCTACTCCTTTTATGTTGCCGTTTTACATGTTATATTACATAGATTGATTAAAGACACATGTCATTACGTCCCCACGTGATGCCATCCACCGTTCCCTCCAGAATTTCACGTATCAACATGCAGTTTGTCTTCGTTATGGTACCATATACAGTTTTGGTTGTTTAATTTTTCATTTTACAAAAGCTTCAAGTGCAGTTAATTATTTGTCATTCTATACATGCAAACAGATGACGGTGATGTTGAAGCCACTCTTTTGTTTGCATCAAACGGTTGACCACTGCTGTGTGTGTATCCCCTCGCAAAATGCGGCGAAAAGTCCTGCACAACTGTAATAGAGTGATTAAGGTGTGTACATGTCTATACTGCACTTCGATAATGCAACTAAAATAGGAATACTCCACATCTTGATTCGATTTGTGTTTACTTTGAGTATGGCTTTAGCCAGATTAAGGTAATCAAAAATCTCTGTTTACATGGTAGATTCTTAACCAGAGTACTGTCTTAATCGTGATAAAATCAGAATATTGTTGTCCATGTAAACGCACTGATACATTGTCAGCCTTTAGGCCCATAATTCAGTAAGGTTTTCAAGATTCTAGTTTGTCTGCTTGTCTAAATATAATTACCCTTAAAGCTTTCTGACAGACTATCAAAGCCAAAGTAGCCATGTTTCCTGCTAGTACGTCTGTGATCCCTACCTGAGAGGATAAAGTTACTCTAGAGATGTTTAAGTGATGTCTAGGTGACACAAACAGCATTTTCCCCATCCATCTTTTCATAATAAAAGTGCCGCAGTGCGTTAGTGTTGTCTTCTTGGGTTAGCGCTGCGGGAAACCCCAGAGGAGCCAGCCTGAGGGAGGCCTTGGCAGGACAACACGACTGGAAAATGTCCATGGCAGGAGGGTTGGTAGGCTGCGCACACAACGCTGCCCTATTGAAACAACAATGACTGACGGGAGAGCCAATGGGATTGTTAATGTGGCATATGAGATTGCTAAGAGGAAGCCGTGGGGAGGTATTACGCAAATCCAATAGTTCTCCAGCCATCTTAGCAAGCCTTCTGAGAGCGCGGGGAGCAGGAGCTCACCTCAGCATGAATACAAATCATCTGCGCAAGGATAGTCAAATGAGCGGGAGATAAAGAGATAGAGGAGAAAAGACAAGAAAGGACGTCTGTAAGGGGGTTGGGGACAGAAGAGGAAGGCAGGAATTAGGTGAGTGTTTGTTGAACAGTGTGTAGTCGGGATGGAACATGTGCTACAGCCGGGGCTCAGCTCCCCTGAAGTGCCATTCAAAACCGGCACGCCGCCCGGAAAATATAGAGAACTGGAGGTTTAGAGATTGAGACATGGAACACACTGAGTCCCTTTGGTTCGATTACTTTCATAAAACAGAAAGATCAGACTCTGAATGCTGACTGGAGGAGCCACGTCTGAAACCTGCCCACCTGAGAACACACATTATGTATTCTTTCTGTGTCTCAAATGTAAATGGCCTGCAGTTAGGCTAATGAATTATGTTACTTGGTGAAAGAATTATTTTTTATTAACTTTTAATGTCTTAATGAAACTTATCTTATTGATGTTGCTTTTACACAGTTTTGTTGGTGCTTTAATTGAATCAGTAGTAGGCAGTATTTAATATGTCATATTTATTCAGTTTAGTCAGTTTTACTTCTACAACTAAACATTTTAGTTGTGGTTGTGCAAAATATAACATTTGTATATTATTATGTATATGTTTAGACAAAATTTTTATCGATACAGTATACACACACACACACACACACATATATATATATATATATTCATTGCATTGTATTGGAAATACTAGACTTACTGTTACAGTTTTTAAAATTTAAAATAAAGCTATGCAAAGCCATAAACAATTATTGGTTTCATGTTTTGTTGCCATGCTGTTTGAAGCTGAAACTAAGATATTTTAGTTTTTTTACTTTAAGGGATTTTTACGATCAGGATTTATTTTTTGAGTAAGAAGTTTTGCTGCTTATCCGGACAATTTCAGCAGTGCCCTGATGGTGGGTTTAGCTGGCATCTAAATCTCTTCACACGTCACTACACACAACCGAGATGAAACTGTCAGAGGAAAGATGTTAGAACTGTGTTAAACGTTGCTGACAAAGTGTGTTGTCTGTGTCAGATGATGCGCATTGATCTGAAACTCTAATTTCATCTCAGTGGCAAAGCAGGAGTTTTTTAGGCCATGTATAGCAGCCATTCAGCACACTACAGTTTAAACTGCTTTGTATAGGTTTTATTGAACAGAACAATATGCGGTATATGCTATATATATGGCAGGATGAGATGCATTAAAAGCCACTGTTTTTACATTTAGTTTCTCCCTATTTTGTTCAATAATGGAGCCCATAAATCATTGGATGGTTGATATGTGCTTACCAGATCCACAATGAATTTAAAACTGAAGAGTATTAAGTAGATGAATCCTGCTATCTGTTTAAAAACACTTGCTAAAGAACAATTCTGCCAAAAATCAAAATTTACTCACCATTTTGTGTTCCACTGACAAAAATACCAGCATAGAGGTTTTTATTGACTTACTAGTGAGTTAATAATGATAGAATATTCATTTAATAGTTTCCAGGAGATTCTCTTAGCATGCATCTGTTGGGATTCAACTACTTAATATGCAAAATCACAAAAATGCTCATAAAAACACTCTAGAAAAGAACACTTTTGAAAACCAGTTTCCCATTAATTGGAAAGGCAAACACTTTTCCAAACTGTTGCATTATGGAAAGGGCATTAAGAGCTCCACAGAGCAAGCAGTGGCAGGAGTCCACCTGTTGTAATTGCCACGACATTTGTCAGTTATAATGATTTCAGCAGGATTTAATTTGCTTCTCCAAAGAATGTTCCATTACGTTCAATGAGCTAGATTATTGAGCCAATTTAGTTGTTTTATTTTTGTTTTGTGAAAAGGAATATGCTGCAAAACCACAGCATGGGAGACATTACGTCTGGAAGCAATATTTGGCATGTTCTCTGATGTATATGCACAATATAGGATAATACAAACCACAAATATAAAATTACTTTTGGAATATCCATCATAAAAGGACAAGAGATTATCCAATTTTAACAGGATTTTTAAAGATTGGGTTTTTGGAAAACTTCCATATAAGAACTCTGAAAATTACATTGACAACACCATTGTCGACATTTGTCAGGTTTGTGTTTTTAAATCATTTTGAAATTGCTTTAAATTACTTTTAAAAAATGCTTTAAAATGTAGACATATATATAAGGTCAATAAAAAAATATATAACGAGGAATAAAATTTTAAACCAGCCAGATTAATATAGACCACAAGCGTTTGTGCTTTTAAAAGTGTATAGACTTCTAAGTTGTGCAATATTCCCATGTGATGCTTTAATGGATAATGGTGTAAAATGTTTTTGAATCAAAGCATCTTGATGAGACCTCTATATCCCTCTGAGTTCATGAATAATTCAGTTTACAACCTTGAATGCAAATCAAGGTGAATGATACCAAGAGCTTCCATTTCATTTAATGTTCCATCTGGATGGGTTTTTGTTATATTGCAGCTTTTACATGTTATTACCAATAACCTTCCATGCTGTTATTGAAAATGTAATGTGCATGAATTCCCTGCAAAATATTTGTCTAGCCAATAACTGATGATATTGTGATTCTTTGAGAGCATGCAGACCATCAGACACAATTCTTCATCTCCTGTTGATCTAATGGTCAATTACTGAGTCAGAATCTCCTCTTGGACTGTTTAAACTCATCAAACTGAAGTTCAATTATTCTGTCCGTCAGAAAACCGCTGTGAGGGGGGCCTATTTCATTTAGAGCGGCTTTGAAGATTCTTTTGATTATCCTGTTATATTTTGTCAGAGATTAAAATAATTCAGCAAGAATTCAGTTCGTCTTTCTTTCTTCTTTCTTCACGTGTCAACCAAAAAATCATACAGTGTTGTTTTTTTCTTGAAAGTCTTTCACTCAAAATTTAAACTCAAAGGCAAGCTCCTAAAAGCATCATGAAAGAGTTTTCCAGATTTTGCCTCGACTTTAAGCTTAACTTCTTTTGGATGACACATTGTGAAACTCACTGGCAAAGTAAACAGTACAATCTGTTCAAAATAAGAAATAAAACGGGACCTTGGGAAAAACTTTGTTGTATAACCAACTACAAAAACATTAATTTATGTCATTATGTCAGTGTTTTCATAAGAGACTTACACACGATGAGTATTGACAGAGAGGAAATGTAATATTCACAATACACTTGAGTGGTAATGAAACAATGTAACTCATAATTCTACAACGGCTTGGCATATTCAATGGGGAATACATTAGGAGTACAGTTACATATGATTGAGTAATTATTTCTGGTTAAGCCAATATATATTCAGCTGTCTTAGCCATTTGCCTTTTCATTGAGTTTTTATTGTCTTTAACAGAAACCCATTTGTCAGTCTTGAGCTGATATACTGTGATTTATTCAAATACCCTGACTTTTTATCTATATATATATTGGACTTTTATATACAGTAGTTTTGTTTATATATTTTATTAGATTTTTCATTTTCACTAGTGGTAAGCAATTGTGATTTTTCTTGTTATAAAATGTGCCCCATTGTTTCGTTTTCTGAAAAAAAATCTATGTTTTTGAACAAATCATTTGAGTGATTGATTCGATGTTTGGACGAATCATTTCAAATGCTTTGATTAACCACTTGTTCCAGTCTTTGGGCTTTGCTGGTGAACCGGGTTAATAATACATTATATTAGATTTCTATCTGGTATCTGCAGGGACCTGACATATCACCTGACCTTTTGTCCCCTACTGACCAAACTCCCAGTTTGTGACATAACACACTATAGCTGAAGAGTGTGAGCAGAATATTAATCAAGACACTCAAACTAGCAGCCCATCCATCACAGCATGACAAATAACAGAGGAGGGAGAGCACATGGGATCACAGTGAGACGATCAGATATTCTGCAGTGCATTGCTCTAAAGAAAGCTTTCCATTTTTCTTAAGAATTTTAAACTAGCAATAAGCATTTAAAATTGGCATATTGCTTGGTGGTTGCCTATTTGCCCAATTCAAAAGAATTGTAGTGTTTAATGGCAGCTATTTATAAACAAAGCTTATTAACACAGTTAGGGTTTTAGAGACACATTTAACTCTACTTGTTTCTTCAAAATGGCCTGTAAATAAAGATTATTGTATTCCAAAATCACATACAGGTACATCTCAATAAATTAGAATGGCATGGAAAAGTTCATTTATTTCAGTAATTCAACTCAAATTGTGAAACTCGTGTATTAAATAAATTCAATGCACACAGACTGAAGTAGTTTAAGTCTTTGGTTCTTTTAATTGTGATGATTTTGGCTCACATTTAACAAAAAACCCACTAATTCACTATCTCAGCAAATTAGAATATGGTGACATGCCAATCAGCTAATCAACTCAAAACACCTGCAAAGGTTTCCTGAGCCTTCAAAATAGTCTCTCAGTTTGGTTCACTAGGCTACACAATCATGGGGAAGACTGCTGATCTGACAGTTGTCCAGAAGACAATCATTGACACCCTTCACAAGGAGGGTAAGCCACAAACATTCATTGCCAAAGAAGCTGGCTGTTCACAGAGTGCTGTATCAAAGCATGTTAACAGAAAGTTGAGTGGAAGGAAAAAGTGTGGAAGAAAAAGATGCACAACCAACCGAGAGAACCACAGCTTTATGAGGATTGTCATGCAAAATCGATTCAAGAATTTGGGTGAACTTCACAAGGAATGGACTGAGGCTGGGGTCAAGGCATCAAGAGCCACCACACACAGACTGGCAAGAAATTTGTTAAGCCACTCCTGAACCACAGACAACGTCAGAGGCGTCTTACCTGGGCTAAGGAGAAGAAGAACTGGACTGTTGCCCAGTGGTCCAAAGTCCTCTTTTCAGATGAGAGTTTTATAGTTTTATATTTCATTTGGAAACCAAGGTCCTAGAGTCTGGAGGAAGGGTGGAGAAGCTCATAGCCCAAGTTTCTTGAAGTCCAGTGTTAAGTTTCCACAGTCTGTGATGATTTGGGGTGCAATGTCATCTGCTGGTGTTGGTCCATTGTGTTTTTTGAAAACCAAAGTCACTGCACCCGTTTACCAAGATATTTTGAAGCAATTCATGCTTCCTTCTACTGACCAGCTTTTTAAAGATGCTGATTTCATTTTCCAGCAGGATTTGGCACCTGCCCACACTGCCAAAAACACCAAAAGTTGGTTAAATGACCATGGTGTTGGTGTGCTTGACTGGCCAGCAAACTCATCAGACCTGAAGCCCATAGAGAATCTATGGGGTATTGTCAAGAGGAAAATGAGAAACAAGAGACTAAAAGATGCAGATGAGCTGAAGGCCACTGTCAAAGAAACCTGGGCTTCCATACCACCTCAGCAGTGCCACAAACTGATCACCTCCATGCCACGCCGAATTGAGGCAGTAATTAAAGCAAAAGGAGCCCCTACCAAGTATTGAGTACATATACAGTAAATGAACATACTTTCCAGAAGGCCAACAATTCACTAAAAATGTTTATTTTTATTTTTTTTTTATTGGTCTTATGAAGTATTCTAATTTGTTGAGATAGTGAATTGGTGTTTTTTTGTTAAATGTGAGCCCAAAATCATCACAATTAAAAGAACCAAAGACTTAAACTACTTCAGTCTTTGTGCACTGAATTTATTTAATACACGAGTTTCACAATTTGAGTTGAATTACTGAAATAAATGAACTTTTTCACGACATTCTAATTTATTGAGATGCACCTGTACATAGAGCAGGCATTTGTTAATATTTGTAACAGATAGACATAGTTATGGTCCAAAACAATAAATAATTTAAGTCAAGCACAGCCTGCAGCTCATGCTGGTGAAGATAAAAACCACCAGCTAGCTGCCTGCTAGATGTTTGTCAGATTTAAAAGGCACTTTACTGGAGAAAGCAGAAAGACATGTGACATGTTAATGCAGCTGAGAGGTGCTAAAGAGATGAAAATAGTGTCTAGAAGAAAGAATTAGTAATGTGGATGTTTTAGAGAGCCAGTATGTGCAGGAACAAGGTCCAGAAAATTGTAATGCTGTTGATACCCAACAAACACAGCTGGGATATGCAGTTAAAGCTCTGCAGATGTGATATTTCTCCCTTACAGAGACCATATAAACAGCTAACAATATTGAGTATTTATTTAATTAATTATCAAACCTGACAAACAGAAGCAAATCAATCAATTTTTTTTTCAACATCCTGGGCCAAAAATAAGTGCTTACAGTGTGTAGTTGTTATTATTATTAGCTATTAACTTTAACTGGTGTTTAATTGTTAAAAAGCAAGCAAATAAAGTTTGGTAACTAGGAACATTTGGCATCTCTGAAAAACTGCATATTTCCTCTTTAAGATCTGGGACTATGGCATATGGCAGAGAATCTCCCTAAAAATAAATGTCCTCTAGAGTGGACAAAAATGAATTGCTGTTCCCAAGAGAATCAACACTTTCAACACAAGTTGAGTCGAGATTGAATTGATATGTAATTATGATATTAATATAAGGAGCTTCAGTGTAAAGCAGTTAGTCAGACTGTTTACCAACAACTCATAAACAGTCTATTTTTCTCCACCTCAGAGAGATCTGACTGAGGATGGTGGGAATAAACAGTGCCAGCCACTGTTTTGGCTGCTTGCATGGTGTAAATTCATATGAATTGCTGCAGTTCGGTGGGATATATGAAGAAAGCGCGAAGAAGGGTTTTATGAACCTCATTACACACTGCTGTTTAGGTCCCACTGAATAGAAATATTGTCAATGTGAAAACGAGCACATCTATGCCAGTGTAAATGCTTTCAATGGGATTTTCTCCTGAGAGTGGCTGCTATCAGTTTTATCTTCTACGAGAATACACTCGGAGCTAATAATAGCGTCTTCGCTTGAAGGTAATAATAGTTTTTTTCCGAGGTGCTGTCCATGGATTTATTGACAAAGGGACACGAGGTGGTTCAATATGCTTGCTCTTGTGTGCTGAACATCATGGGAAATAAGCTGCACAAACCAATGACTTCAACACCGCAGATCTTTTTCTGTGGAGCATATTTTGAGCATTAGCACTGCCATTTATTTAGCACGTAACTATTTGAACTTTATTTGTGAGCAACAATGTGGGTTTATACAATAAATCATAAAATCGCTTTTATTATTCAATCATAAATCTCCTCATAAATCATTATCCACTATATAACTGCTCAGGGATAGAGCTAAATGTAATTAGTAATCTAAACCAGTTTGCCTCTAGTTTTTAAAAACCTAAAGTCCACTTGGGACAGCTGTTGCTCTCACACGGGAAGAGAGCAACAGCTGGGCTGAGACAAGAGCTGAAAAAACCTTCAAGGCCAAACAGATTGCCATGATATATCTCAGATATAGCCATGAGACTCAGCAACTGAATACATTTTTGAATAAACCATTTGAACAAATAATTCAATGAGTCAATTACTTTATGTGTTCCTGAATGAATCATTAAAATTATCGGATGAATAAATGATTCGGTGAGTCATAAGTCACATATCGACACCTACTGGTGTAACTATGTAACTTGCAGAAAGAGTCACAGAAAGAAGAAAGCCTTATTTTTAAACATAAAACCATTAGTAACTTGTGCGACGCTTCCGGTGTCATTCGCTTTTAGTAATTTGTAGCTGTACAAAACCGCTTGTAATGCTGGATAATATTGAAACTAGATTTCTTATTATATTATTTTAATGTATTGTCATTATTATTTACATAGGCCTACTGGTTTGTAGCGTAGGCCTACCATTTCCTGCACTTTGTTTTTTTTCTAAAATAACAGCAGTAATAGCAATATTTTAATATTCACAGAAAATAGCTAACTTCTGCTAGTCATCAAAATGTTTTCAATTAGACTGGGAAAAACTTTAAAGTCAGTTGAATAAAAACTTAGATTGGTCTAATCTGATCATTAAAACTAAGATGAATGTTTTTTGGTTAACTGCTATTTGGTCAGACAAGTTCTTAAGACACGGTCTTAACATAATGGCTATGTTTATGCAACTGGCCCCAGGACTCTTGGAACACTATTTTATGTAGTAATTCAAATACTATCGGTAGAGCTTAACTTGAATCTGGAACATTTCTCCAAGATTATATTTTTAATTTAACTTTTAGTGGTACTTGAAATAAGCATGGTCAGCTGCAGCATTCCATTCCATAAATACTTATTCACTGTGTTGCAATAAACATTATCATGTTTTTGCAGAGTAGCAGCTAGCCTACATCTCCGCCTGATGTTCTCCGTATATTATGATCCTGGTTTGTCTTCCAGCCAATGTCACCAAAACAACTTGAGCAACGGTAAGATCTATTACAGAGGGATGAGTTTAGTACAACCTATTTTGCTGGAGGGTTTGTGTCTTTTGGCTTATTTATCTGGGCATCTGCACAAATCAGATTAGTTTAAATAACATTTGCCGCAGGCGGTGTGAGAGTGCAAATATGCTAATGCACTAGCATGAGCAAATTGTCCTTCTAAGGCAGAGACGGAATTACAATTCGAATTGACATATTGGATTGGAGGACCATATCATGTGCTATGGTTTCATCGGTTATTCAACCTTTAGAGATGAGATGTAATCCAAACTGATATTTCAATTAAATATTTAATTCAGACCAATTGTCTATACCGTGACTGCCACACAGAAAACATAAACTGATCATAACATTTTCAAATACATGCAAGTAAACAGAGCATTCCCTAACAAGGCCATCACTAAAATGCACAAGACGAAAATATATTGTGTGGGCTTCATCTTCTCCTAAAGAAGATTACATATTAACAGTAGAGCATGCATGAAAGTATATAATGTCTTCTATAATTTTATATTTTATTTATTATTAAATTACATTTTCATTTAATTATTATATACAGAATAGTGTATTATAAATAGTGTATGATTAATGCAATCCACAGTGACCAAAAACATCTGTCTGTGCTCAAGGACAATGAAAGACATTTCCATTAACACAAATTTGAGGAAAGGGTCAGTACGCAGATGGCTAAGAGCTCTATCAGAGATTCCCAGCTGGATGCATGTTCAAATTTCCCTCTAATCCAGAGAAACAAAGCAAATATATAATGCTTTGAAACTGTCAGTCCAGCAGTAATAAATATATGTCATATTGCATAGATTGATATAACAAGGCTATTGTTCTCATGTAATCTTAACAATTGCTATGACTATGACAAAATGTAAGTGAAAACATATAAGTTCTTCCCTGACACTATACTTCTTGTTAGACACAAAGATGGATCATGCTGTTACCTCGCATGCTTTCTGAAATCCCCAGAAAGGTTACTGTAAGGTTGCTTTTATTAAAAATCTGCTTCTTTTATTAAATAGTGCTTTTTATGGAACAAACAACTGCTGTGTACTGCAAAGCAGTTTAGCTGAGTTGACCTTTTAAAAAAGTGGACACCCGAGGCAGCCGGATGGTGTTTATATGTAAGAGGTTTTCACACATTTTTTGCCCCCTACCAGCTTATGTTTTACCGTACATTTCTACATGCAACCACTTCTAAACTGTCTGTGTGCGCGCGTTCTGTCTATTTTAACTTTTAATATGTAAATGTGACACATGAAGGACATAATGTATATGCATCCACATCTTTTCATCACAAATCTCTTATGATTTCAGAAGAATATAGTAAGTAGACTATACTTTTGAAATTTTATGATGCTTTTGGATCTCAATATGAAGGATCGCCATTTCAGGTTCATTATATTGACTTTCCTTTTGTGTTCTGCAGAAGAAAGTAAGCAGTGCCCAAGTTTGGAACATCATGAGGGTGAGTAAATGATGCCAATTTGTGGGTGAACTATTCCTTTAAGAAGCAAAGATTGCAAAGCAATACAAGCCCACTGTGAGTGTTTACCCAACACATCCGATCCAACTGGGTTTATAGTAGAGAAGTAAACACCATGAAAACATACAATGTTTGTTAAAAATTCATGGTAGCGCAATATTGATTCAAATGGCTGATATATAACATATATTTTCTTTATTGTCCCCAAAGCAAGTCAGCATTCTTTCTCTCTATTCATCCTTCTTACTTTGGCTGAAGGTCATCTTGCAATGCACCTGGAAAACTGTGCTTGTTTGGTTTTTTACTATGACAGGGAACATCTGTGAGGCTCAGACTGTCCCTGCAGAAGCGTGTGGGCTGTATTTGCTAACTACATGCCTGTGGCAATCAAGTAGTAAATAGTTCATTTTGTTGGTAGTGAAGGTTTATGCTGCAGGCAATTTGTAATTAAAGCGAAGAGCTCAGAATGAATCATCCTGATTTGAAGCCGAGACTGACACCAAGCAGGAAAACATGCCACGTCTTCTCCAAACATCTTATCAGCACGCTCCGTCTCTCTGTTCACACACTGAAAGCATCAAAGAGAATGTGTGTATTATCATATTGGCTTCTGTGGGTGAGAGTAATTATGTTGTACTGGACAGAATGTTGCTTTGTACATGAGATCTGGCAGCTGTGGTCTTTCGAAACCTGATTTGAAAGATACCCGTGTTGTTTGTTCTCAGTTTCTGGAGTCACAAATGTTTGCATCCCAGAGTTGCTTAAAGCTGAAGTGTGTAATTTCTGAGCCACTAGCAAAATAATTATGAGTGTTTTCACTCATAATGAAGTTTTCCCGAACTCTCTGCCTTTATTTAGCCAAACAGATAGTCCACAATGCCAGTGTTGTTGTGATGTGGTTGTGATGCTCAACTAACAGCTTCTTTATAGTTTACTTTGCATATTAAACTAAAATTTAACATCAAAAAATTAGCTTTTAAACACATAGGACGAAACTACTTTAAGGTTCAAACATTAAATTGCTAATCAACGAGAGTACAAGTCTAACAGCTGAACAAACAAACTTCACAGAATATTGTGAGAAGGAAGCTAATTGCCTCATCTCTGATTAGATTTCCAATTGTTCCGAATTGTAATATTAGATGGCAGTCTCCTCACAAACAAGCTGTCCACACTACAAATGAACAAACTTCACAAGTGTCTTGTTTTTGATCTTCTCAGTTTGAAAATGAGTGCCAAATTAAAACTCCTTTGTCCCGAACTCTATAGTAAACATCGCCACCCATGCAGGCAACTGAGAAAGGTTGTGTGGTGGGCAATGTTCACTTTAATTTTGTTGTTAAGATGGAGAATTGCGCCTTAATTTACATAAATCCATTAGTGAATTGGGTGCTAAATAAAATGGGCACAATTCAATCTTAGTGAATTCCCCTCTTTGTCCTTAGCGAAAGAAGTAGAGCATATTAAGCAGGAATTCAACATCAGTAACTCCAGGAAATATCATTCAGCGAGTCTTTCTGTGCAGGTCACACCATTTCTGTTATCTGTCATGCCATCCTGAAAAGAGCAATCTGGGCAAGCCAGTGTAACAGCGGTACCAACGATCTGCCTTTACTTGAGCAGGTAATTAGGAAGTACTATTTAGTTCTCTTCTCCTAGTAATCAGTCTGCCTGGGCTGACTGCCATTAGTCCAAACCTGGTCTTGCTCTAGAGTTAAAGATGGGAGAACAGCAACATTAATCATCTAGACTGAAGTATCATGCATCGTCCAGGGGACATACCCAAAGACTGAGGAGAAAAATGATGCTTGTTTTGGAGTTTCACACTTAAGACTTTGCACTGTGAACTTCTCAAAACATCTTATGAGCAGTAAATTAGTGTTCAGGGTGTTTCTTTTTTTTGTTTGTTTGTTTTGTTTTGTTTTTTGTTTGATAGCAGGCCTGTGGTCCTCTGACAAAAGAGGACAGTGTTCGTTGCTGCTGTGTGTTTTGAGTTTGAGTTCCGTCAAGTTAATTCTTTATCGTCTATTTTTTATCTTAAAATCAATTTTATACACCATTATTTTCGTTTCTATAACGTGTGAATATATCCCCTATCGTATTCTACAACAAAAACAGTTAGAGCGCCTTGCTATCACTAGTTTTATTTTGATTTCCCGAGTCCGCTATTAGCTTATAGCCCGTTAGCATCGCCAGCATGGTTGCATTAGGCAACCAAGGAAGGTTGCCGCTAATCTCGCTTACATTGCTAATACTCTATTCGCACACATGACAATTGTTTTACTGACTGTTACTTGCTTTAATGGCAGATGTGTGTCTACCTTTGAGTGCAGGCGAGGAAACGTTCGAGCTGCATTCGGTGCAGCTGGAGCTGGAGGCCGTGAAGAAGCAGATCCGCGAGCTGGTGGAGAAGCAGGCTCAGCGGAGAGCCGCGCTGGAAACATCCCGGGCTGACGCTCACAAGTCCGGGGTAAGTATACAGCGCGCCGCTAACACTCCCACCACCTCTACTCCGTGTGTTTCTCTGCACAGGCCCTGTGCACCCAGGACTCGAACTTCCCAGATGTCCTTCACTCCGACGTCGGGACACCACGGACCCTGGGTGCAGCAGCAGCGGAAGATGCGAGCCAGGCCCCGCGCGAGGACCTCTCCCCCTCCACCGCCTCCGGTCTTCGAGATCTCCACCCGGAACCGCTTCGCTCCCCTCCGCGAGACGGAATGTGACGACATGATCATCGGAGACTCCATCGTCTGGCACGTCCGTGCTACGTTAGCTGAAGGTAAAGCGCACACTCACTGTTTCCCTGGTGCTCGTGTTCTCGATGTTTCTGTGCCGATACCCGCGATCCTGAAGGACGACGAGAGCGTCGGTGCGATCGTTCTGCACGCGGGGGTGAACGACACCAGGCTGCGGCAGACAGAGACACTGAAGAGGGACTCCGGGAGCCTGATCAAGACGGTGCACAGCACATTGCCCGCGACAACGATCATCGTGTCAGGACCGCTTCCCACGTATCGACGAGGACATGTAGACATTTTGCTTTAAATGAGTGGTTATTGTCATGGTGTAAAGAACAGAAACTGCTTTTTTTTATTAATTGTAATCTTTTCTGGGAGCGTCCTAGGCTTTTCTGTGCTGATGGCCTGCACCCCAGCAGAGTCGGAGCAGAACTCCTGTCAGACAACATCTCCAGGACTCTATGTTCCATATGACTAGTAAGCCAATTCTCAAATAACTGCTATGATGACTTTTGTTCTACCCACTTAAATGACAGAAGTACTTGTGCTGTCCAGTCTATAAAGACTGTGTCTGTTCCCCGAACAGTGAGGTCAAAATATAAATTGAATGCAGGATCTAGAAATAATCTGATCGTGATTAATCCAGAAAAATGCAAAATAAATTAACAAAAACAATTTTTAAAGTTTGGGCTCCTAAACATTAGATCACTCTCACCAAAAGCAGTTATTGTAAATGAAATAATCAAAGATAATAGTTTTGATGTGCTCTACTTGACTGAAACCTGGCTCAAACCAAATGATTATATTGGTCTAAATGAGTCTACCCCACCAAGCTACTGTTATAAGCATGAGCCCCGTCAGACTCTTTTGGAGTCAAGCAAAACGTCACCGGGCCCACTCATCGTTTTAATCATACGCTAGATTTAATTATATTGCATGGAATCGATCTTACTGATATAGATATCGTACCTCAAAGTGATGATGTTACTGACCATTTTCTTGTATCGTGCATGCTGCTTATTACAACTATATGTCTCCGCGTTATCGTCCAGGAAGAACTATTGTTCGAACCACTAAAGATAGATTCAGAAATAACCTGCCTGATTTATCTCAACTGCTCTGTGTACCCATAAATACACATGAGCTAGACGAAATAACTAGCAACATGGGCACTATCTTCTCTAATACATTAGAAGCTGTTGCGCCCATCACATTGAAAAAAGTTAAAGAAAAACGTACTGCGCCATGGTACAACAGTAACACCCATTCTCTCAAGAAAGAAACTCGTAATCTTGAGCACAAATGGAGAAAAACTAACTTGGAAGTGTTTAGAATTGCATGAAAAAACAGTATGTCCAGTTACAGACAGGCTCTAAAAGCTGCCAGGGCCGAGGATATCTGTAAACTCATAGAAAATAACCAAAACAATCCAAGGTTTTTATTTAGCACAGTAACTAGATTAACAAATAACCAGACGCCACCCGATCTAAATATTCCCTTACAGTTTAGTAGTGATGACTTTATGAATTTCTTCACAGACAAAATAGATAACATCAGACATATAATAACAAATGTAGATTCTACAGCATCTAATACTTCAGCTTCATTCATCGTACCCAAATAAAAAATGCAGTGCTTTACAATTATAGGACAGGAAGAACTAAATAAACTTATCACTGCATCTAAACCAACAACATGTTTATTAGATCCTGTACCCACTAAATTACCGCTTCTCAATATTATTAACTTGTCGTTATCTTTAGGTCACGTCCCAAAATCATTCAAGCTGGCGGTTATTAAGCCTCTTATTAAGAAACCACAACTAGATCCTAGTGAACTGGCAAATTACAGACCCATTTCAAATCTTCCGTTTATGTCTAAAATGCTAGAAAAAGTTGTGTCTGCTCAATTGTGCTCCTTCCTGCAAAAAGACGATCTCTATGAAGAATTTCAGTCAGGTTTCAGACCCCATCATAGCACAGAAACCGCACTTGTTAAAATTACAAATGACTTGCTTCTTGCGTCAAAACAAGGCTGCATCTCATTGCTAGTTTTACTTGATCTTAGTGCTGCGTTCGACACCATAGATCATGACATACTCATAGATCGATTACAAAACTATACGGGTATTCAAGGGCAGGCTTTAAGATGGTTTAGATCCTACCTGTCCGATCGCTACCACTTTGTTTATTTAAATGGGGAGTCATCTCAGTTATCACCAGTAAAGTATGGAGTACCACAAGGATCTGTCCTAGGTACTCTGCTATTTTCAATATACATGTTGCCCCTTGGTAATATTATTAGAAAATATGGGATTAGTTTCCACTGTTATGCTGATGATACTCAACTATGTATCTCAGCAAGACCAGATGAAACTTCTAAATTATCTAAGCTAACAGAGTGTGTTAAAAATGTAAAAGATTGGATGACCAATCATTTTCTCCTATTAAATTCAGATGAGACAGAGATATTACTTATTGGACCAAAAAACAGTACACAGAATCTCTTGGATTACAATTTGCAACTAGACGGATGTACTGTTACTTCCTCTACAGTCAAAAATCTGGGTGTTATATTAGACAGCAACTTGTCTTTTGAAAATCATATTTCCCATGTTACAAAAACAGCATTCTTCCATCTTAGAAACATTGCCAAGCTACGAAACGTTACCTGTTTCTGATGCAGAAAAGCTAGTGCATGCATTCATGACCTCTAGACTGGACTATTGTAATGCACTACTAGCTGGTAGTCCTGCATCTTCAATAAACAAGCTACAGGTAGTCCAAAATGCAGCGGCTAGAGTCCTTACCAGATCAAGAAAATATAATCATATTACCCCAATTTTACAGTCTCTGCACTGGCTACCTATTAAGTTCCGTATCAGTTGCAAAATATTATTACTTACCTATAAGGCCCTTAATGGTTTAGCTCCTGCGTACTAGTCTTTTACCACGCTACAATCCATCACGCTCCCTAAGGTCACAAAACTCTGGACTTTTGGTAGTACCTAGGATAGCAAAGTCAACTAAAGGAGGTAGAGATTTTTCACATTTGGCTCCCAAACTCTGGAATAGCCTTCCTGATAACGTTCGGGGTTCAGACACACTCTCTCTGTTTAAATCTAGATTAAAGACACATCTCTTTGGCCAAGTTTTCAAATAATGTATCTCATAATCTTGTACTGCAGTTATATCTGATCAAATGCACATTATTATTCTTTAGCTTGGGTTAAACAAATCAATTTTGCTTGGTTGGAACAGCAGCTACGCTAATTATGTCTCTCTTTGTTTCTCTAGGATTTACACAAGCTTCAGTCTGGATCCAGAACACCTGAGAAGAGATGATGCCAACCCCTCAGAGGACCTCAGATGATGCCAACCCTTAAACAACATACAGAACTACCAAATCTTGCTATAAGTTTGATTTCAACATATAATAATTGCTGTTAATAGTGTTCATTGTCTGTTTGATTACGTCTTTAATTGATTTTTCCGTACATTTCTGCCATATGTACATTAACTGACCAATAAGCTGCTACTAAATATTTTGTAGAAACTTAATTTTCTGTACAGCGCTTTGCAACAATTTGTATCGTGAAAAGCGCTATACAAATAAACTTGAATTGAATTGATTTTTTTTTTGGGGGGGGGGATTCTGATTGTATATTTTGTTGCATATCTAATGTAAACAACTCCAGAAAGGGTTGTGCAAATTTGAAATTTAAGAATTTGATTTTCTATTCATGAGTGTGGATTTGAACTGAATTGGCCACACCTACATGATGTTAAAATAGAATTTGAATGGTGGGAACAGAATTGCCAAGAAATTTATTGCAGACATACAACAGAAACTTCATTAGTCCAACACAAATTTAGCAACTAAACCTAAATAATTACATTAATTTCAATGCAGTGTATAATACTTTTATTCAGCTAGGCATTAATCAGATATTTGCAAGTATAATGTTACAACAACAGTAAATAAATTAGCACAACTGTTTTAAACATGGATAGTAATATAGTTTCTTGAGCAGCAAATCAGCATATTAGAATCATGTGACACTGATGATGGAAAAACAATTCATCTTTTCCATCACAGAAGTAAATAATATTTTAAATTGTAATAATATTTCACATTTTTATTATTATATTTTTTTTCCATACTTTGTTTTTCTTTATTTCAGAAACACACTTTAAAGTCCTTCAAACTTTACAGCTTCGTCATGATAACCTCCTATTCCCAAAGTGCCAACTCTGTTCTTGCGAGTGACCTTTTGCTCTCAGACACAGAGCAAGTGATGGAACATTTCCCATAATGCCCCCACAGCTGCCGGACTGGGCTTGGCAAGATATGTTACAAATGAAAGTGGCCAGTGAACCCAAGAGCACAGAGCTGAGCAAGGTCACGACACTGAGGAGACAGGGAGGACAAACAGAGTTTATTATATTTTGTCAACCTCAGAGGTGTTGTTTAAGCAATATCACATGAGCGAGAGTGCTGTTTGTTTACCGAATGTCAGCAGCTGCAGCGATTCAGCCATAGGAGCGAGGTCGCAGTTCAATAAACAATCAATTAACTTACGTTTCAGACAAAATTTGAGCAGTTAGTTCACATATTTTTTTCACCATCATCTAAAGCCTAGCGCTTTGTGTGTCGATAAACAACGCATCGCTGCGTGGAACAAACATAAATTTCACCCAGTGTTGCCAACTAATTTTCAGAGAAAGGTGCTAAAGGAAGGTCGATTTGTTGCTAAATGACGTCATGATGTCATTGCGTAATCACGACACAAAATTGTCACATCAAATATCACCAAAAACTATATTTTATATAATTTAATTTAGATTTGTTTTTTTTTAAATAATATGCATAATATAATATTAAAATATAAATAACTGTATTTTTAAATACAATGAATTATTGAACATGTACACATTTTTGAATGATTACAATAAGTTTTTCTAATAACTACTAAACTAGTAATACTACACATTCTCAACAATTATGCTTTAAGCAGTGTATTAGTAGTTAGTTAGTATACTACACTCTAAGAAAAGTCTGTAAAAATAGGGCACAATCTACTATCTTAATATGAAAGAATTTTTTGGGCTGATTTTTTATTTATTTATTTTACCTGCGTTTTAAATTACGTTTAAATTGTGTTTTCGGGTTACAGGGTTATAATGTATAATGTCCTGGAAAATTACTAGTATCTTTTCCATTTTTCTTACAGTGTACTAACTGATCAACAATCGCAGGTACAAGCTACAAACAAAGTGTATAATAAATAATAATTATTAAATTATTTTTATTATTAAACTGAACAATTGCAAATAGCAGCTAACTCAATTCACGTAGCGCTAGGCATCTTTGGTTTCCTCTTTTTGTGTAATTTGGATGAAAAATGTGTGCCTTTTTATTGTCTGAGTCACTTATCAAAAGTTGCTAAAAGTTGCCAAATAAATTTTAAAAATTGCTAAATTTGTTGCTAGGTGCTTTTGGGAAAAAAAGTAGCTAGGGTAGTCTGAAAAGTTGCTAAATTTAGCAACAAAATTGCTAAGTTGGCAACACTGATTTCCCCTCCCTTCTCAACGGGTTCCTGAATGAATCACTGTGTTTGAACGAATCGGATGAGCGAGTGATTCAATGAGTCACTTACGTAGACAGTCATTATCGTTCCGAAATGAATCAGTATGTTTGAACGAATCGGTTGAATAAATGATTCACTCATGAAGACAATCCCTTTTCTCCACCTACTGGTGTAAATATGTAACTTGCAGACAGAGTCAATGGAAAAATCCTACTGCTAATATGGAGGTGATAGTTTGTCCAAAAACACGCAAAAACATACAAGCCGATTCTTGTGCTGTTGAACTGTAACGTTATATTAAGACTCTTGAAACGCTGCTTTGTCAATCATATTAGAGGAACATAACCTGACGAGTTGTACTAGCATCAAGACATTGAAGGCATCGAGGTATGTTTAAATTTATTGTGTATTTACCATACTGTCTACAGAAATTCATTCTTCTGGTCAGTTTTTTAAGGCATAATAGATTTATCATTCACATATTATTTTCCTAAGCCTATCATTACGTTTAATACTGTTTAAAGGTGTATTGTAAAGATTTATTTGTTGTTGTTGTTGTTGTTGTTGTTGTTTTGTTTTTTTTGTTATTCTTATGGAATCATTGTAATTGTAAATAGTAATTTGCTTGTAATTACTTGACACTATTTGAAGGCAGTGTCTCATGTTTACTGCTGTGCTGCTGAAAAATCAAGCTTAAATCAAATGACTAAAAATATGTGCTTTAAATGTTTCCCAGAATTCATGTGGACCACATTTTCAAGGGTACTTTTAAAAGTCAATATGACTTGTGCTTTATAATCCAAGTCTTCTGATGCCATATGGAAGTTTTGTATGAGGAGCAGACCAACAATCAGTCTTTATTCACTGAAAATTTTCCCCTCTGTTGGTCTTTTCTTTTCTTTTTTTCTTCTTTTTGGAGGATGCCAGTTTTTGCCATATGCACTGTCATTATAATAAAAAGAACTGCGTATCGGTTTAGAACATTATGAGCGTATGACAGTATTTTCATTTCTAAGTAAAGTATTCCTTCAAACACCATCTGAGTTTCTTGATCTGTTGGATTGAGAGTATGAGAGATTTTTTTTTCTGCCATGTTTGAAATGACATGGGATAAACTGGTGAGAACAGAAAGCCCTCAAGGCATCAGGTTGATATCTCAATCTACTCTGTGTACTGAGTGTTTCTGTCAAGTTTCTGTCTTTCTGTTTGAAATTCAGATTTAATGCTATACTACTTACTGTAATACTACAGTAGCAAATTATATACTGAGGCGTTTCTAACAGCACAATCGAAAAATAGTTAGCTCTACAGGAATGCAATGTGTTTCTAGTTGTCATATGTTTAAAAATGAAGCTCTGATGAGGATTGTTCCCTTTCGATATTCTCACTCGTACTGCGTCGTAAGACGCTTGTATGGGAAAAACTCCTTTTTTCCTCTTTAACTGAAGCCTTTTCAATCACGCGGTGAAACTGCACGTCCATTGATTCGTGCGGTGCTATAAAAACGAACCAATGGCTCGGCGGCGGAGACGAGCGAGCCTATGGCTGAGCAGCCCGCCATAGCCCGCCAAAACAGCCGTCGAATCTCAGATTTCTTCTATTCAGTGACGAAGCTTTTTCCTCGCTGACTCTTCGCTGACGCTGAGATTTGCCGTTGAAGCTGCGCTCAGCTGGACTGACTGCTCTCATTGCGAGAGTTTCAGTCTTGCCTCTCTGCGCTCGCGGATAGCTTTCTTTTCAGAAAGCGACTCTGCCCCTCGCGCCCTCCCATCTTTTCCTTCCAGGGACCTGCGAGGAAAAGACAGCAGGGCAGAGGATACGAGTGGCTGGAGACGAGCGAGCTCAGGTCGGCTCAGTGCCCGCGTGCCTCGCCGTCACCGCAGAGAGAGGATTCGCCGGTCCTCTTCACTCAACCTGATCAGTGTCCGTCCGCGGCTGCGAGTGACATGATCTCGTTCGGTGGGAGTGACGATGAGATGGATGACAGCCTTTCTCTGGCGGCTTCAGATGCGGAGGAGTTATCGGGCTCGGTGTCTGACCCCGCCCTCTTGCCGCCGTCCTCTTCATGCAGCGCCAGACCCAGAATGGACGAGGAGCTCGTCTGTGTGATGACTAAGTCTGTCAGTGAGCTCGGGCTCGAGTGGTCTCCGCCTGAGGAGCCGTCTCGCAGCAGGCTGGACGAGTGGTTTCTCCCAGGGCGCCAGCAAGCCCCCCACCAACGCTCGTCCCCTTTCTTCCCCGAAGTCCACGACGAGCTCACTAAATCGTGGTGCGCCCCCTACTCGTCTCGCATCCGTCCTTCTGCTTCCTCTGCCCTCACCTCCGTTGACGGCGCTGAAGAGAAGGGATACGAACACCTGCCCCCTCTGGATGAGTCCGTGGCCACGCATCTCTGCCCGCCCACGGCTATCGGATGGAAAGCGAGGGCGAGCCATCCGTCCAAGCCGTGCAGAGTCACGCTAAACGCGCCTATTCGGCAGCTGGACAAGCGGCTTCGGCGCTGCACTCTATTGACTGTGCTCCAGGTCTTCCAGGCCAAGATGCTCGCCAGTGAGGAGACCGGTCTCGATGCAGCTTCACTCAGGGACCTGAGGAGCGCGACGGACCTGGCCCTGCACGCCACCAAAGCCACCGCCCAGGCTATCGGGCTGTCGATGTCCAGCCTGGTAGTGTTGGAACGCCACCTTTGGCTCACGTTGACGGAGATGAAAGAGGCAGATAAAGTTCCCTTCCTCGACGCTCCGGTCTCGTTGAACAGCCTGTTCGGGCCAGCTGTGGAGGGCTTTGCGGAGCATTTTACGGAGGCTCAGAAGTCGTCTCAAGCGATGCGACACTTCCTCCCGAAACGCGCCAGCTCTTCTGCTGCTTCTAGTCACCCCAAGCCTGCGCCGACTCAGCAGCCCGTCAAGCCAACGCCGGCCACTCCCGAGCCCTGACCTCCTAAGGATCGGCAGGATGGAGGACGTTCCCGCTCGGCAAGATGCTACCCCTTCCTGAAGCGCCAAGGACCCCAGCCCAAGATCGCCTTGGATCCGGCGCCTCAGAAGTCCTCCTGATCAGCCAGGCAGGAAAAGGAGGGGCCCGAGTCTCGCTACCGCCGGACCACCCCGCAAGCAGCCTCTGATGTGCCTCTTGTCACCCCGCTCAGCGCTGGGTGTAGAGGGAAGTGTGTTATTGGTTCCCCACGGGCCCACTCTAGCGCCCGTGCGTCCAACCGCTGTGATAGCGGACAAAATAAAACATACATTTTCAAAAAAAGAGCAAATATCCTCTTCTGCCTACCATAAGTGTCCTGCCCTTATGCAGCCAGTCTTTAGAGCCTATTTAGCCTCTTGCCACACGGGCCGGTGTGTCAGAATGGGTAATGGCTACGATAAGACGAGGTTATTCACTCCAGTTTGCTCAAAGACCACCACGCTTCCGCGGTGTGGTCGCCACCACAGTGCGCAGCGAGGACGCTCACCCTATCACAGACGATTCTTGAGATTCGCATTCGAGGGGGTGGCATATCAATACAGGGTCCTTCCGTTTGGGCTGTCCCTGGCTCCCTGCACTTTTACGCGATGCATGGATGTGGCTCTCTCTCCTCTGCGACAGATGGGAATCCGCATCCTCAACTACCTCGACGACTGGCTCATTCTGGCCCAGTCAGAGGCAGTTTCAGCATTGCACAAGACCCTCCTCCTCAGCCACTTAGATTGCCTGGGGCTCAGGGTCAACTTTGGCAAGAGCGTACTGTCACCCAGCCAACGAGTGTCGTTCCTGGGGACAGTTATTGACTCAGTGCAGATGACAGCAACTTTCTCAGCGGATCGAGCCATGACGAATCAGCGCCGCCCGGCCTCCTTCAAGGAAGGGACCGCTCAACCGCTCAAGGCCTTCCAGAAAATGCTGGGCCTTATGGCAGCAGCTTCACCAGTACTTCAGTTGGGCCTGCTTCACATGCGACCCATCCAGTTCTGGCTGAAGCAGAGGGTTCCTTCCGCGGCTTGGCGTCACGGTCGCCATCGCATAATGGTGACTTGGGCCTGTGTATCAGCCCTGGCCCATTGGAGGGATCCCCTCTGGCTGAAGCAGGGTGTGATCTTAGACATGGCGCACAGAAGGAAGGTTGTCACGACAGATGCTTCCAACAAGGGTTGGGGAGCACTGTGCGAAGGCAAACCGACCTTCGGTCTTTGGTCCGAAGAAGAGTCGGGTCTGCACATCAACTGCCTAGAGTTGCTAGCAGTGTGCCGTGCCTGTCAATTCTTCCTGCCGGACATAAGGGGACATCATGTGCTAATACGCTTAGACAGCTGGTCTGTGGTGTCATACAGAAATCACCAGGGCGGCCTCGTCTCAAAGCGTGAACGACCTTCTTGTTTGGGCTCAGACGCTGCACGCTGGCGAACGACCTTCTTGTTTGGGCTCAGACCAATCTGCGCTCACTGAAGGCGACGCATGTGCCGGGCAAAATGAACCAAGGAGCGGACATGTTGTCGAGGAACAACGTCTCCTCAGAAGAATGGACGCTCCACCCACTCGCGGTTCAGAAAATCTGGGAAGTCTTTGGCAGAGCTTGAGTAGACCTCTTCGCCTCCGAAGACAACTCTCATTGCCCAACCTTTTTCACGAAGAGCACGGATGCCCTGGCCCATGAGTGGCCCAGCCTCCCGCACTATGCGTTCCCTCCAATCGCTTTGCTACCGCAGGTACTCAGACGAGTCAGGGAACAACGGCACAAGCTTCTTCTAATAGCTCCCCTCTGGAGGAACCAGCTGTGGGTGTCGGAGTTATTCCAGCTGCTTGAAGCAGCCCCGTGGCCCATTCCCTTGAGACGGGACCTCCTCTCTCAAGCGAACGGCACACTGTGGCATCCACGGCCCAAGTTATGGGCCCTGCATGTGTGGCCGCTCAACGGGAGCTTTTCAACCTCCCAGAGCGTGTCTTAAACACTATGGCAGAAGCTAGAGCCCCATCTACCAGACGCCTCTATGCTCTGAAATGGTCTATTTTATCAGCTTGGTGTCAAGACCGTGACTTAGATCCGGTTACCTCTGATGTATCAGTGGTTCTTTCGTTTCTGCAGGAGATGCTGGATAAACAGCATTCCTCATCCACCATCAAAGTTTTGCGGCAGCCACAGCGGCTTTCCATGCCCCTATTGCTGGCCGATCGGTGGGCAGGAATAATGCGGTGGTCCAGTTTATACGAGGCGCCAGGAGAATTAACCCCCCGCGTCCTCGTACAGTTCCACCTTGGGACTTACCAACCGTACTAAGGGCCTTGAAAGGCCCCCCCATTTGAACCATTGCAAACCACGAGCCTCAGATCACTCTCATTTAAAACCGCCCTGCTGTTAGCGCTGGCGTCGGTTAAGCGAGTAGGAGACCTACAGGCCCTTTCCATCAACCCTGCTTGCCTGGAATTCGGGCCTAACGACTCCAAGGTCGTCCTGAAACCAAGGCTGGGTTATGTACCTAAGGTGCTCTCCACTCCGTTCAGAGCCCAGGTCATAGCGCTTTCCGCGCTTTCCCCTTCGACGGATGACCAGGAATTATCCCTGCTCTGCCCCGTCAGGGCCCTGAGGGTGTACATTGAGCGTTCTGCCTCATACAGGAGATCAGAACAGCTTTTTGTCAGCTTTGGTAACCGCGCTAAAGGTCGCCCTGTTACGAAGCAAAGAATTTCCAGGTGGTTAGTGGATGCTATCACCCTAGCATACTCCTCCTTGGGCTTGCAGTGCCCCATTGGAGTCAGAGCCCATTCCACCAGAGGCATCGCCTCTTCCTGGGCATGGTCCAGCGGGGTGTCCATTTCAGAAATTTGTGAGGCCGCCGGCTGGTCCTCGCCGTCCACATTTGTAAGGTTTTACAACCTGGACGTCCCTGCCTTACAGGCCAGAGTCCTTTCTGCTTAGTTTGGCACCTCCGGCTAGTTTAGCAGTCTTATGGGTTCACTTGACCAGCATTGTTCAAGTCCCTCCTTCACCTGGACAGTCCACATTATATGGATACCAGGTATAAACTATAGGGGACGACACCCAGGCCACGGATGACCCTGATGGCTCACCCTGTGCTTGGTGTATTCCATTGACTCCCCTGGGTCTTCTCCCATGGGAGTCTTGGTTTTGAGTCGTTCCCCATCATAGCACGGCATGATTGTACTGGTTCCCATACAAGCGTCTTACGACGCAGTACGAGTGAGAATATCGACAGGGAACGTACTCGGTTACTTTCGTAACCTCGGTTCCCTTAGATATGGGAACGAGTACTGCGTTCCTGGCCGTGCTATGAGCTGCACGCCTCAGTCACTTCATTCAAAGAAATCTGAGATGCGGCGGCGAAGCCACAGTCCCCGCCCGTTTTGGCGGGCTATGGTGGGCTGCTCAGCCATAGGCTCGCTCGTCGCCGCGGCCGAGCCATTGGTTCATTTTTATAGCACTGCACGAACCAATGGACGTGCAGTTTCACTGCGTGATTGAAAAGGCTTCAGTTGAAGAGGAAAAAAGGAGTTTTTCCCATACAAGTGTCTTACAACGCAGTACTCGTTCCCATATCTAAGGGAACCGAGGTTACGAAAGTAACTGAGTACGTTTTCTAATTTTGCACACATTCGGCTACAGTTTTCCTACGAGTGCATGACCTTCTGGTGCCTTATATACTTGAACAAAGGAACATTTTATCTTCTAGGCTGTCTAGCTGTAGAATTGTACTGTATGAATCAATACTAATGATGAAATCCCTTGGTGGTGCCAGTATTTTTTCAACAATTGTGAATAATCATTTGTCATCTAGTAGGTGATTTGAGAGATATGAGAACATAATGAGACAGAGCATAAGCGGTTATAAGGTTATTTTTCTTTCATGCATGTAAATCAAGTAGGCCGTGTTGGATGTTAGACATCAGGGACGGACTGGGAGTAAAAAACGGCCCTGGATTTTCTCCCAAATAGGCCCACCACAACTACAAACAGCCGCTACTATCTCACAATATTACAGCAATCCTATTGCATTAATGGCAAATAACCCATGGTAAACCTGCTGACAAAAACAATAGAAACCATCACAGAAATTCTAATGATTTCCACTACAAATACCATTACAAACATCACAAACCATCAACTTTTAACCATTAAAACCATCAAATAATGGTTTCCTGTAGTGTGTTTTGGGACATATTACATTAGGATTTTGTGGTTTTAACAAAAGACACCAATAGAAGGCAACCAATTACCAGTAGAGACCAACAGGCACCATTACAGTTTCCATTAAACAATACAATACAATACACAATTTTCATTATAACCAGTAAAACCATTACAAATGTTGTGATGCTTTCTATTGTTTTTTTTTTTTTTCAGGGGATTGAAATAAATGTATTATTGTATGAACTAAAATACTTGAAATCTACATAAAATGAGCAGAACGCAAAATGTATATTATGACAATGATAAACATAAACCTAGAATCTAGAAACCTAAAACTAGAGAATTCTTCAATTTGAGTATTCATGTCTCTCTGTGTGTGTGTGTGCGCGTCATATTAGTCAGACTAATCACCATATAGGCGATTTCATTTACTCTTTATTTTCTAACTCAATATCTCTCAAATGTAACCCGTTGTAGAATCGCTGCTGTCTCTTTATGAATGAATGGAATATTCATGTCAGACAGAGCGTAGTGATAAATAGCAGTGAACGTTCGGGCATAGGCTACATGCTCTATAGTGAGAGAGGCGGGCAAAGATAACCTGATGAAACTCTTTGCTTTTTTTTCTTTTTTTTTTCCTTTTATCTTCTCCCAACCGCCTTTATCTTCACGTATTTTACTTGCCATCACGAGCCCACTCTCATTCGCGTCAGTTTCGGTTTCTTATAAGCAAAAATAGATTGCATTAGCGCCCCCTTTTGTCGGCCGTCAGCGTCACTTAATCTGACACTTTTTCTTTGATGATGAACCAACCAGGCCGATGTTCTGGACTTCTCCAGAACGTCCAGATGGCCAGTCCGCCCCTGTTAGACACTGATTCAAAACATCAATTTGCCCTGATAGAACATGCTGCAGTGCAGGAAAACAAGGCAAGAGAGCAATAAGAAGATATTGCATATGCAGAGTGTGGGGAAATTTTATTCACTGTGTACAGGGATGGTCATAAATATGTGGTTGAAGGACTGTGCTGTTACTGCGAATGTAAACATGCTCTCTAATATTTTGGAAAACATGATTTTTATAGCTATTTTAAAGGAATAGGCTAGTTCACCCAAAAATATCCTGACAACTTACTCTCCCTCAGGCTATCCAAGATGTAGATGAGCTTGTTTTTTCATTGGAACAGATTTGGAGAAATGTAGCATTACATCACTTGCTCACTAATGGATCCTCTGCAGTGAATGGGTGCCGTCAGAATGAGAGTCCAAACAGGTGCTAAAAACAACACAATAATTCACAAGTAATCCACATGACTCCAGTCCATCAATTAACATCTTGTGAAGTGAAAATCTGTGCGTTTATAGGAAACAAATTAATCATTAAGTCGTTTTTAACTTTAAACAGTCACTTCTGCACTCAAAAAAAAAAAAATCTGTAAAAATAGGGTAACAATATACTGTATAATTTGAAGGATTTTTATTTATTTATTTATTTATTTTTTATTTTTTTACAGGTGCTTTACCAGTATTTTGAATTTTACACTTCATTGCTTTGTGTTTTAGAGTTAACAGAAATGTCCGTAAAATTAATGGATAATGTTGTGTGTAATGAGCTGCCAGTACTTTTTCTGTTATTTTACAGATTTATTTTTTTACACTGTGGCCAAAACACAGTAAAGTCTATTATAACTCTTCTTCTAGTGAAGAAACAAACTTATCTACATCTTGGATGGCCTGAGGGTGAGCAAATTCTTTAGAAAATTTTCATTTTTGGGTAAACTTTTCCTTTAAATGTGCTTTATAAATAAAAAATGTTGGGCTGTCAATCGAATACATGTTTAATCAAATATGCTACATTAAATTGGCCCACCATAACATAGGTCATTTAAATATCTGTTACCTAGCTGTGGACTTCAGGGAAGAAAATGCTACAAAAATGCAGAAAATAATCGCATATTACTGAAAGTGACTGAATTTATGGTTAACTGCAGCAATTGTACATCTTATTCAATATGTATCCAGTGTTGTGTCTAAATATGTAGCAATCCCATGATTCTCTTCAGAGAATCATGGTCAGCTAATCTCTTTAGTGTGTATTAGTCAAAGCCTTTTAGTAATTAGTAATGCCCCCTATAAGATGTATTCTCTCTGCTCAAGGCTGAGATGTTGGTGCTGTGAGTTTGATGCCAAGAAACTGTCTGTCTGTCAGAAGTGTCTCAGCATGGAGAAATGACACAAACTCATTGAAGAATGAAATAAGGAGATCTGTCAAGTGTCAAACCTTTTTGATGTTGTGCATTTCCCTTCCAGAGTTGGAGTATCACAACATGGGGTGCAAGAAACATCAAGGGCGAAAAAAGGAGAAACACGGAGAAGACGCGAGGACCATGGAGGTCAGATTTCATGAAAGCATTAAAGAAATATTTCACTCAGAATTGAACATTTTGACATTTTCTCACCTTCATGTCAATCCAAAGCCGTATGGCTTTCTTTTTTTTTTCAGTTGAAAAACAAAATGAAAATTTTTTGATGAATGTACTGTTCATTTTTTTTCACATGCAATTACAGTTAATGGTGAGTAGGGCTTTTAAACTTCAAAAAGGTCACATAACCATCATAAAACTATTGTAAAAGTGCTCCATACAAGTCATTTGATATCTTTTTATAATAAGAAAATCCATAATTGAAGTCATTATTCTCCAAAAATTTTGACATCCACAAAAGCTTGATATCCGCATTAGTTGAGTCGGTTCTTTCAAATGAACAAATCGATTCATTTCACAAAACTAGTCTGAATGATTCATTCACAAAAATGGACAAAAACAGCTCACTGGAAGAGAAGACTTAAATTTCAGTCTGTTTCCTAGTATAAATCTATCGAATGGCTTCAGAAGAATTGAAATATAGCACACACGTCTTGTGGCTGACCTTTTTTTTTAATGGTGCTTTTATATCCTTTCTGTAGCTTGAAAGCTTTATTCATTGTAATTGCATAGGAAAAAAACCATGTACATTCTTCAAATTGTGATCTTTTGTGTTTAGAATGACACGTAGGTGAGTGAACATGGACAGTATTTTCATTTTTCAGAACTATTCCTTTAATGTTGTACATTGTCATCTAAAGAAAAAGTATAGATTTAAAAAAAAAAAAGTGCTGTGAATAATTACCACCTCACTGAGGTTTGACAGTCTGGGTTACGTGACAAAAAAAGCTCTTGGCACGCATTGTGTGAGACATCATTTCTTGGTCGTAGCATGTTTTCTTCCCTCAATGATGTATGTATCCTAGATCATTGCAGGCTGATTTAAATTCCCATCTTTCTCCAACACGGTTCCTCTTTGGATTCATTTCCATATTTCTCCTGCAGGGCCCCATATTGAAATCTGCCAAGCATTCTCTGAAGCAGTCTAGCTGAAAAAGGCTTAATTATTTTCTGCACCATTCTGTCCAGAACCTTGCAGCCTGCATCCAGCAGTCATATTTTCAACCATCTCCTAGTTTTTCATAAGCTTGTTCATCTGTGTTCAAAAACAGTTTCATACAAATTTGTACCTGATTAGAAATGTATAAACATCCTCAGATTCACAGTATGAAAACTCATATTTAATAGCAGAATTTGCTTTAATAGCTTGTGAAATCAAAGAGAGAACAGTAAATGGAAGTGGTTTCATGTTCTGCTACATTCACAGTTTTTAGTAACAGTCTTTCTTGCATTGTTATAAGTCCTGGGTAATTTCTTATTTAGTTACTCATTTTGGCCTTAATCAATCTTTAGAAATGATTTAAAAACGCTTATAGATGTCTCAATAATTTCTAGCACTATTGAATGGCTTTCATTCTTTCACACTGCTTTATGAAAAGCTTTTTATTATCTGCTGATGACTGCTTTGTCTGAATAAATGTGTTGGCATTTGGGGGTGAGCTTCCAAAAGCAATACAATAAATGTAACTGCATTTTTCCTCTTCTGACTGACCACGCTTTCCTTCAAACAATATGCAACGCATTTTTACCCTCTTGTTTCTGCGCTGGTAATTATTATTGAATCTCTCTGCCACAAAGGAAATGCATTTTGCTTTATGCCTCTGACATGAATTGCTACAACATGGCAGTTTTGCTGAGATGAAAAATATTCCACTAGTTCCTCACACTATCAATCTTGGGATGTCACATCTAACCGAGACTAATGTAATTCTGTTTAGTCCTCTAAACTTGGTCAGTGAAGTGAATGGAGTCAGAATGATTACTTGCCAATGAGACATGTGAACGTTATACACTTCAGTTTGCATTTTAAAAATTTTCAGTGGCCATTAGCAATGTGTTTCACCCAAAAATATTATGTTTCCTTGAATGGAAAAGAGCTCCATGAAGATAAATCTGACTCACTGTTTTTGCTAATGTGGCATTGAAAAGAAAGAGGTGCAGACACATGGCTATACATATAAGAGTCATGCAATGATAAAATAGTTGTTTTACATATTAAATGAGCAGTCAATAGTCTCGTGGGACTGCAAGATTTGTTTATTTTACTGGTTGTTATTTTGTAACCTATATTCAGTGGCAAATATCACATCATATAGCATGGATACTGGTATAAACTTCTTGCATTTTAACATAAAAAAAAGACAAATCATTATCACGTCTGCTTTTAAAGATGAAGGACCTCAGGTGTCTTGTTGCTATAGAAGAACGACCACTTACAAGTAGCTGTATATGTTCAAGTACCTGAATTTAGATGCAATAATTATGTGACACATGATTGAGTCCCAGGTGCCTCATTCAATATTCACAATCCCAGCACCTTGCCATGATCAAAGAGCTCTAAATAAAAACTGTAGCAATCGGATATATGCTTTTCCAATTTGCTCAGTTTATCTTCTAGGTGGAACTCACACAAGTCAATGTAGGACATGTCATGGTTGAAGTGAATATTTGATAGAGCGTCACAGAGCGAACTTCCATGCAAATCCAGTATGCTTGTGAAGTTCCGAACTGAACCTGTTTGCATAAGGAAATATGTCTGCAAGTGCTGTAAAAATGAGTTTGACTTACCAGTATTACAGCGTACAGTATAACTGTGTGTGTTTGGGGTCAAAAAGCTCGGAGTCATTAAGTTTTTTAAGCCTTTAAAGTTTTTTTTTTTTTGTTTGTTTTTTTTAAATAAATTTAAACTTTTATTGAGCAAGGTTGCATTTAATTGCAGTAAAACATATATATATATATATATATAAGTTATATTTCAAATAAATGTTATTTTGAACTTTCTATTAATCAAAAATCCCAAACAAAATGTAATTATATTTATTTTGAAATAAAACCGTTATTTTAAATTGGTATAACATATCACAGTTTTACTGTTTTTACTGTATTTTGATCAAATAAACACTTAGCATGTGATGAGCATAAGAAACTTATTTCAAAAGCATAAAAAATGTACCAACTTAATACAGTATATCCCCACATTATGCAGATGATACAGTTTGCAATGAAAAATTGTATTCAAAAAGAAAGACTTTTCACTAGTGGTTTCAGACTTTATGTACTAATTCAATTCAAAGTGTGTGCAAAAAAATATGATTTTTTTGGAACATAGATAAGTTGCATTTTCTAGTAAATATTGCTGATAAATATTTAAATAAATAAATAAATGTATGAAGCAAGCTCTTTGTTCTTAATGAGCCCCTTGAGAAAGCAGCGTATGGTCAGCCTCGTCCTTGTGCGAATCACCTGTAAATGATAGATTAAACTAGCGTATGGAATAAACATTTTACACGCATTCCCTATAGACAGAAGATTACTTTTCCTCTCCGCCTGAAAAAGTGCCAAGATTTGATTAATTAGTCATCGAAAGTGGCACATCTCTTCCTAGAGAGAGCAAAACCCCAGCCAAATGAGGCACTGACAAATGGGAGAGGTGACACGAAGCTCTAATTGGGGATTTGGTGAATATTTCAAGAGTCAGGGAGCCATTTGCCACCCTGCCAGATTGGCCATTACAGACCACAGCTAAGATATTCAGAGAAGCCAGAGACCTTTTTACCTCACACAGGCATACAGAAGGGAAGAGTGAGGATTACATGTTTAAAAGCATCAACAAGGTTTTGTTTTTAAATCAAAACTCTTGTTCTTCCGTTAGATTACCAGACAACATGCGGTCGGGCGGCTTATGTGAGTGCAACCTTTGTTTAACCCCACTCATTTCTCAAAACTCAGTATGTGATTTGCTGATCCATCAACACAAATTGCTGCAGACAAATATTTTTAAATATTATAAATAAATAACAGTACATTTTTCTCTACAGAATGCACATGTGGAATTTCAGATGAGAAATGAGTTTGGTCATATGAATCATAAACCGCACACAAAACTATTTGACAAAAGAGCTGCTGTCTGATATGAAAGTGTAGGTCTGAAATGCTTAGAATTTCTCTAGTATTCACGTGAGGCATTTAAAATGTGCATTAGATTAAGAAACCAACAGTTCTGCCATGGAATTATTTTCACTCGAATCAGATTGATTTTGCTAATGATAACTCATAGACTCAAGTGGCCTAGGCCTATTGCTTTATTAATAGATGATTATGGATAGTTCAGACTCTTAATTCTGATTGGTTGAGCCACTTTTACAGGTTACTGTGAAATGCTGATTATGCAGCCCAGCATCATATTTGCTGAATGAAATCCAGTACTTGCTTCTTACTCATTTTGAGGAGCTGATTCCAAAAATTGTGTCTGTTTTGCTCTAGCATTTCACTGTGATGTGCATTTAATATCATTTTTGCATTCAACATCCATTTACAAGGTGAAGTCATCTTGTTTTATTCCTTAATCACCAGATAAACTGCCACAGAGACATGAGCCATGTTACAAATATTCGTTCAATTCTCAGCTGATTTTCACATGAATGATTCTGACTTTTGACATTTAACTGCTTTTGTTCGTGTTTTTTTGTTTGTTTGTTTGTTTTGTTTTTTTTGTTGTTGTTGTTGTTTTTTTGTTAAGTGTATTAAAGTTTTGAAAAAGCATTTGTATTTTATGCAAAAACTGTATGAAAAGTTTTTATTGATATTGTTACTCAGCATCATCAAATTAGGTAATATTAGGCTTTTTTTTTTTTTTTTTTGCAAATCTGTGGATAAATTGTTATATATCATATCTATATCATATCATATCATGTCTATATCATATTGTTGTTACCACCATTTTTATAAAGACAATTATCAACTTAAAGGACAACACAGAACAACCATGCATGGTAAAACCGTGGTTAAAAAAAAAAAAAAAGTTTGATATATATTTTTTTATAGTTTAAAAATGAATATATATTTACAGGCTTTTATTTTATTATTTTTTTCTAAATTCCAGAATGTGGTCTCAACTCTTTGGATCCCACTATATATATTGTACTATATTCTGGCTAGCACATATGTAACAGTGCAGTTATGAAGCTCCAGCAAGTGGTACATTGCTTGTCGGGATTCTTTCTCACTCAATTTCCAGTGATTTTCCAGCTGTCTAACAGATTCCTGACTGTCCATTTGTCAACAAAGAGGGGCTGCTGTCCATTGATCCATTGTTTATCTCTTTGTACATGGTGTGTCATTTATGTATCCTGGGCGATTGCTGCTTGGAAATGTTCTTTGGTCAATTGGGATGTTATATGGGCCATTACAGACTGTAGATAGATGTCGCAGACAGTAGACAGCAAATACAGTGGTTGATTCACCTATAGGACTGGAATACAGGTCCATTAAGGTGAGCAGCAATAGAAAAACAAATGGTTATATGAATGTTTTTGTCAGCCTTCGTACTATGGGTGCTTTACTGAGAGAATGACACAGTGCATTCACTTGAGCTTCAAACAGCACACACACTCTGGGCCAGTACATAAATTATTATATAAGTGCTGAACTCTGCATGAAAAATAATGCTTCTAGACTGAAGGGTTCAATCAATGTGCCAAACTTCACATTGCACCATGCATATCTATGGTCTACCATAGACTCCCACTGGGTCTCCAAGGCAGAAGAAAGTGAAAAATCGTTCAAAACAACTGGGGGTATGCAACTTCAGTGTTTAGCCTCAAATGACAGAAATTTATTAAATAGAAGGGTATTGGATCAGGAGCACATGCACTGACTACTGCCCCATGACTCTACAAAGTGCACTATTGTCTCATTTGGACTTCTTTCTTGAACTATTAAAATTAGATTGAATAGTGTTTCATTAGCGGCTGCATTTCGCCATTAACGTTACAACTATAAAATGGTCTGGGACAGATTGTCTTGCTTGCTCTGCATATGCAAATAGTCGCTGATGAATTGGCAACTGGCAAGAGCTGCACACAGACACGCAACAGCAAAAGCACATTCTGCTAAATGACCAATGCACTGTCAGCTAGAATAATACCAGCAGTCAGCCCCACAAAGCGTCTTCATTTTAAGGGACATTAAGTTGCAGGTCTTTAATTCATCACTGTATAACGAGGCCCATGAAAGCCGGGGGTTTGGCTTCTTTTCTAGACTGTTGTAAATATTCAGAGATATATGAATGCAACATAATAATCATCGATGGAAATGATTCACATTCAGAATGTTCACTGGATTAGAACGGTTAGACACTGTCCAGTTAAACCCACCAGCTAGACTGAGTGAAATACATTTAGTAATGCACAGCATGAATGCATATGAACATCATTAATGAGTAAAGTATGTGCTGCCTATTTCCATTTCCAGTTATATTTGTGGTATACTAAAAGCTGTGAAAATCCTAAAACACCAGTAGAAACTGTTAGTTTCTTAAATGTTCTGGGGAGGTTAGTTTATGGTTATAAAAGCAGAACCTAAAAATCAACATTAGAGAACATTCTGTATCGATTATTATATAATTTGGTTATTACAAAAACCTCCATGCAACTACTATATGAAAAATAGTGCAATTACTTTAATGGTGCTTTTTTTTTTGTCCGTTTGGATCTTTGCAGTACGTATCACCATTCACTTTCCCTGGATAACAGCATCTTGTACATTCTGTAGATAGCACTGGATTTTGTGTTTCATGGAAGAGACAAAATAATATGAGGACTGGAATGATTTGGGGGTAAATGATGACAAATTCCTCATAATGGTGATGTCAGCCACAGCGAAGCCATGATTATCTGTTAAAACTGGGTCATTTTTTTCACTGTTATCATTAAATATAAGTCATCATGCTGTGCGTCCTGCCTATTTTTAAGATATATATAGATGATAAGGCTATAATCAGAATTATTGCATGGGATGTCATCTTTAGAAACCTATTGACATCGCAGTGCTTGCTGTTCATTCAATACCATCTGCATTCTCTCTGATATTGATTAAAGTACTGAATGTCCACTAATTAGCATTGAACAAACTGAAATTAGCCCTAACACAGTCTGCTTTATCAAACAGCAGCTTGCTAAAGATTTATCAGAATTTGGAAACACAGAACGAGCAGTTTGGATTGTTTGATGTGATGCTGAAATATTTAGAGTGCATGATGAAGAAGCATAATTGACATCTTTAATATGTTATCCAGTTTACAGACAAATCCGATTTGATTTGAAGAACTGAACAGTAAGACTCTCTGCATGTAAAATTATATAGCCTACATCTAAATATACTGCATACACAGCATTTTTGGCATGGCAGAGCATCAGGAGAGAGCAGAGCTGTATTTGCACGTTAGAATTCATGGATTCATGGTGCCACAGGGCTAAACTGGAGCTTTTTGTGACAGGGATCGGTATAAATGCAAGATATATCAGACATCAAATGCTTCATAAAATGGCCACAGGTGTAGATGCATTTGCTCACAATCAATCGGACATTTCTAGAAACAAATGTTCGACCTGGGAAGAATGAAATTCTGAAATCCACTGATTTTGCCCAGCAGCTTTGCATATATCACTTTGTGTGGTAGTTGTTATGTCTTTCATGTGTCTCTGACTATTACAATGTCTTATACAGTACTTTATGTATAATGTATTTGTTACTAGGCTTAGCTACAAAGTTGTTTGAGTACAATCCATTGAGAATTCGTCAGTGTTACATATCGTATACATTTTACTTGATAATGTTATGATGAACTGACAAACGTACAGCTCTCAAGATGCACTGCAGCTTGAATGGATAATTAAAAATGGTGCTTTGTTTTTTATGGTGTTATTATTGCAAGTAAATATGGACAGTATTATTTAGTGAACGTTCTGGAAAAGAGTTCATATTTTGTTTAGCTAATAATAGCTTATACTATATATACAGATAATGATGGCTGATATGGTTCAGAGTTGAAAACCATGAATTATTAAACTAAAAAAGGGCAGAAATGACTTCAGTTCTCCACATGCAATACAAGATACAAGAAAAATATCGGGTATTATTACACAACAGCACAAAATATGTTGAAATACAAACCCCCTTGGCAGAAAGAGCACATCAGATAGCACTAAGGGACACATGTTAAGTTGTGTTGATTTTTATAACAAACAAGAGAACTTGCACGCCAAAACTGCTGGAACAAACTGTGCTGTCGGAAACCACAGCAAAGAGTTTGCTTAGTGGATGGAGCAGCACCGGGGGTGCCGCTCCTAAACACGCCTGCTGGCCAAAGCGGGATGATTCTCTCACAGTCACTAACAAGCAAGCGATACTGCACCCTCATGAATATTGCATGGGTAATAGTGTTGGGATCACCACGTGTATCCATTACCAACGTGGTTACATTTTTCTGAATGTGTGAATTTCTCACTAATGAATGCATTCATATTCAAGTTAACATTGTGGATCTGAGTTTTAGACTTTTAGTTTAGTTGTTGTTGTTATTTTTTAAAATCTCATTATTTTATTCATAATTTCACAATCTTATGATTCAAAGATGTTTATTTTTACTGGTCCTTGTAGAAAGCATCATTATTGCTCTAAAAATATTGCATCACCACTCTTTTCATTATTGTTAGTGCTTACTAATGAACAAAGGTGAATAATACATCACATGTACAATGGACATTAAAGGAATAGTTCACCCAAAAATGAAAATTTGTCTCACCCTCTGGCCATCCAAGATGTAGATGAGTTTATTTAGCATTACACCACTTGCTCATCAATGGATCCTCTGCAGTGAATGGATGCCGTCAGAATGAAACAAAATCCACCGACATATTTGTTTAGAACATTTTGGACTGTTTTCACTATGCATATTTCTCTCCTGATTCAGACAAGACAACATTTTGATTGGAGAAGGCAATACTATGGATAGAGGACTCATTTGAAATTAAAAATGTCTGAATGATGGATTTGTTTATTATAAACATGCAGCTTTTCACTTGATAAGACGTTAATTGATATACTGGAGTCGTGTGGATTAGTTGTGGATTATTGTGATGTTTTTATCAGCTGTTTGGACTGTCATTCTGCCGGCACCCATTCACTGCAGAGGATCTATTGGTGAGCAAGTGATAATGCTAAGTTTCTCCAAATCTGTTCAGATGAAAAAAAAATCATCTTGGATGATGGCCTGAGGGTGAATACATTTTCAGCAAATTTTCTTTTTTGGGTGAACTATTCCTTCCATGATATCTCAAATCTGCTTGCTGAAGAGGGAGTGTGCTGTTGTGTTTCTAAGCAACTGGATTTACTTTAAAACAGGTGAAAATTTAAATGCTTTAGATTTTTTTTTTCTTTTTTCTGTTAGCGTCATTTCCATTTTAATGTAAAAGTGGCAAATTGGAAAATAATGTCTGCATTTCCAGAATTCCTGTCATCAGTTAGTTTAGATGTCTGATTTCCGCATCTTGATCAGTATTGATTGTGATGCATTACCACAACAGTGCTGCACCGGCGCTCACTCAAACCGACATGCTCCCATTTTAATCTCTTCTTCCATCCTTTCTTCCTTTTCTGCATGGGTTTGATTCTAAAGCACACATTTTCCTCTGTTTTGAAGAGATATATGCTTGCGTCAGCACTCCAGGCTAGTCACAGACAATGCCATGTCTAATTTACCTCCTGACTCTATACATTTCCTCTACTGAGCCACACATTTGATTTATTCTAACGTAGGATTGTTTGGTTAGTGTTTGACCTCAAAGGTGTTTATACAAAGTAGGGATCATAACATTAATTTTAATTTATATTTATATTTCAATTAGTAAGTCATTCTTTAGATTTTTATGACCATTTCCCACCCTCTTTCTCACCTGTAGAATTAAATAGGCCATTTTTAGCTGCTGCTGTACTCTCTTTGCATGTTAAATAAGATATTTGCAGGCAGCAGGTTTGCTGTTTGATGTAATATGCAATAGATTTTTAATTTTCCACTGATACAGGCTACACTGATAGCCTCTTTGTAAAGACCTCATTATATTGTTTAACCATGACTTCATCTGTTGAAATCTATTGACTGAGTGAGCCATTTTTACAGCTTAGTTTCAAACAGTCTTTTTCACTGAGGAAAAAATTTTGAGTTTTGAAAGTTGCAGTATTTCTTCATGGCACAATGAACTCTTTTAACTCAAAAAGATCAAGGGAACGTTGATTCTTCATGATACGACTCTGGTAATGCTGTTTAATGATTTTTGTGTTGAACATTTAATGGCTTCAAGAGGCCATAATCTCCACTTTTGAAACTTACAGTGTTTCTCTCACTTTCAGACCCTGTTTGCTACTTTACTTGTAAGACTTAAATATAAAAATGGCCTCTGTTATGATTGGCTAACCTCTTTGCATACTAAATAGGTGTTGATCTGTGAATGTTAAAGTGCTAAGGTTGTAACATGATGCTTTCAGAAAAATCTGATTTTGCAGCTGTTTGAATCAGTGGTGTTTCAAATGTTAGCATAATCTGTAGTAAATCAAACACTTTTAATTCAAAAGAGCAAGGGAAATTATGTTTTGCATGATGTTCTCATTAGGATTAGATAATAAATTTGTTACTGAATAATATTAAGTCTAAATAAAATGTTATGCTAAATAAAGTACCAGAATCAGCTTCCATTTATGAATTCTCTCTAGCTCTAGTAAAGACTTCCAAATTAATGATAATTGTCATTTTTATTCACAATCATGTAATTTTAAAGGAAGCCTGTTTCCGCCATGGAATGAATGAATGAATGAATGAATGAATGAATGAATAAATAAATAAATAAATAAATATATAAAAATAATAATAAAAATAATAACTGTTAATAATAACTGTTTAATCACAATTCTAAGTTTATATCTCACAATTCAGACTTTTTCCCCCTCATATTTCTGAGAAAACAAGATATTAACTTAAATGGGTCATATGATGCGATTTCAAGCTTTCCTTTCTCTTTGGAGTGTTACAAGCTGTTTGTGCATAGATAAGATCCCTGAAGTTGCAAAGACTAAAGTCTCAAAATCAAAGGGATATTCTTTATAAAAGTTAAGACTCGACCACGCCCCCCTAAAACGGCTCATTCAAACACGCCCCCAAATATCTACGTCACAGTGTGGGGAGATTTGCAAAACACCGCTCAAACGTATACGCAAAGAAAGAGGGCGGGACTTTTATTCTTGCTGTAGTATTGTTGCTGGCGCCGGCAGCCATGTCCTAGAGATGCTGTGTGTTTCGTTGTGAAAGTGAAACTACTTTATTTGGGCTTCCAAAAGAGGACACAATCAGAAATCAATGGTTAAGTTGTATTTACAACACTGTTCCAGAACAGTTCAACTCAAATATTCGTGTGTGTGCAGCACATTTTACAGAGGACTATTTCCTGAACCTGGGAGTAGCCTGCCAGCTGTGCTCAAAGACTGTTTCTATAAAGTGGGGCAATTCCAACTTTGCAAGGACAGTCTGGCGCTTCTGACTCACAGACTGTAAGTATGTTTTCATATTTAAGGAATATGAAAACATTTTCTTTTGTCGTTTGTCGTTTCTCCGATCAGAAATGCAGACATGGTAATGTTTATGTGGCGCAATGCAGCGCAATGCGTAAAAAGACAGTATAAGTCATTATAATCAGTAATTATGTCCCCACTGGATGCAACAAATGCCTCGTTTGTAATGGGTTTTATTGTTTTTGTGTAGTTGTGCCAGGACACAGCATCACAATACGGTGAGGGGCGTAACATTTTCGTCTCACGCTTGAGGTATTCGGCCAATCACAATGCACTGGATAGCTGGCCAATTAGAGCACGCCTTGCTTCTCAGAATGATGAGCTTTTTAAAAATCGCCACGTTTCAGAAAGGCGGGGCATAGAGGAGCAACAATAATGTACAGTATGTGGAAAATATGTGTTTTTTGAACCTTAAACCGCATAAACACATTGCATTACACCAATGTGACCCCTTTAAAACTGACAAAATTGAGAAGAAAACTCTGAATTCCGGAAAAAGTCCAATTCAAAGAAAAAATGTCAGAATTGTGAGATTTGTGAGAAAAACTGTCAGGGATTCAGCACAGTCTCACCCACCTCTGTCACCACCGTCACCAGCCCCGACACACACTAGATCCCAGTCACCTGATTACTAATCACCTGCACCTGCACTCTCCAATCAAGACCCTCTATAATACAGTGCTCCATTCAATCCCTCATCGTCCGGTCTACCGTTCACTTACCTGAACCTGCATGTACTTACCCACAGATTTTCCAGTGCTCCAGTGATCTCGTTCCCCTCCGCTTCTGCATGATCTGAATCTACCTGCAAGAAACACACAGTCATCAGCTAAAGATAAGAACCCAAGAACTGATCATAGTGCTTCTACTCACCTTACATCTACTACTCTGATTTCACGTTGCAATCCTGTCAATAAAAAACCCTGTGTTTGCACTTACCTCTTGTCTCCGGCTTGTGTTGTGACAGAAGACCGGACCATAACATTCACCTTTATGGATCCCCGATACCCCATTCCCGCAGATGTCCTGGAGGAGCTAGTCAGTACCCTCTGGGCCTCTCTCACGTCAGTCACCACCCCTCCATCTGCCTCTGTCAGTCCCATGGCCCTGCCTGCTTCCTATGCGGGTAATGCAGCTGAGTGTGGCGGCTTCCTGCTCCAAGTGGCTCTATTCATTCAGATGCAACCTCAGAAATTCACCTCCGAACACGCCAAGGTAGCCTTCTTAAATTCATTGTTAACTGGCAAAGCACTGTTGTGGGGCCGAGCAATATGGAACGCCAATAGTACCATAATTAACTCGTATGATGCTTTCACTAACCACTTTAAGGAGGTGTTTGGCTCAGCTACCGGAGCGTTGTCAGTATCTGACCAACTGTTACAGTTGCGTCAGGGCACCTCTTCCACCAGTGACTACGCTCTGCAGTTTCGAACGCTAGCGGCAACTAGCAGCTGGAATGAGGCGGCCCTCCTCAGTGCTTACCGTCAAGGATTAGACCCACGCGTCCGAGCTGCCATGTCCATTTATGACGATACCATGGGATTGGAAAACTTTATGCAGAGAGCCACACGCATCTCCCAATGCCTCTCAGCCTGCCAACCTGAAGAAGCTACTCACCAGCTTGCCACACCCGCCATCGGTCCCCCAGTACCAGAGCCTATGCAGCTGGATTCCACTCGTCTCACTCGCGCGGAACGCGCTCACTGCCTTGTGGCTGGACTATGTCTGTACTGTGCAGCGGCAGATCACAACATCAAGACCTGCCCTGTCCAACCCCCCATGCCTTGCGGTGAGTACCCTTCAACTAGAACCTGACATTTCTACGTTGTCTCTATTTCCAGTTCAGCTACTCACTCCAGAACATTCTGTTTCAGTCTCCGCTCTCATCGACTCGGGGATCCTCTGGGAATTTCATATCCCAAGACCTCCTAAGCTGCCTCCACCTGTCTCGTAAACACCAAGCTCAGGAGCTCCGAGTCGAAACCATCCATGGAAAGACGCTGGGGCAGGTGAAGTACAAGGCTCCACCTATAAAGTTACGAGTTGGATGTTTGCACGAGGAAACTATCACCTTTCTGGTACTGGAGGGACCCACCGTAGATATCATCCGGGGACACCCCTGGCTCAATCTCCATTCTTCCAGATGTCAGATGGGACCTGTGTGAGGTAACTCGCTGGAGCAAGTTTTGTGTCCAGAATTGTCTCTCCGCGGTGCCTACACCGCTGTCATGTCCGATTCAAGTTCAAGTCACTTCCACCCTCATCGAGAGTCCTAAGCCTCAGGAGACTCCCAACGTCCCATCTGTATGTGGTGTTCCAGGATGTCTTCAGCAAGCAGGCAGCCATCCGACTTCCACCTCATAGGCCATGGGACTGTGCCATCGACCTACTTCCTGGGGCTAAACTTCCCAAGGGTAGAGTATTCCCACTGTCCATCCCGGAGTGCAAGGCTATGGAGGATTACATCAGGGAGGCTCTACAACAGGGATCCAACCCTCCACCTCACCAGCTGCATCCAGCTTCTTTTTCGTGGGCAAGAAAGATGGGGGCTTGAGGCCATGCATTGATTACCGTGCTCTGAATTCCCAGACTGTAAAGCTGCCTTACCCGCTTCCCCTGGTCCCAGCAGCGCTAGAGGAACTCTGTGGAGCCCACATTTTCTCCAACTTGGACCTGCGGAGCGCATATAACCTTGTTCACATCCGGGAAGGTGACGAATGGAAGATGGCGTTCATTGTCTACGAGTATAAGGTTACGCGGTATGGGTTTCTGGGATTTGCTAATTTCTACCGACGATTCATTAAGAACTTCAGTATGCATACTGCTCCGCTGACTTTCCTCCTTCGGGGAAAGCCCAAGTCCCTGTCCTGGAACCCAACGCCAACGAAGCTTTCGAGAAGCTTAAGGAATCTTTTAGCATGGCCCCCATCCTCCATCATCCAGACCCTCAAGCACCGTTCATGGTAGAAGTGGATACTTCCACCACCGGAATCGGGGCCGTGCTTTCCCAGCAGTTTGGTGAGCCTCCCTGCCTCTACCTTTGTCCCTTCTACTCTCGTAAACTGTCCCCAGTGGAGGTAAACTATGACATCGGCAACCGAGAACTACTAGCCATTAAGTTGGCCCTCGAGGAGTGGCGGCACTAGCTGGAGGGAGCCCAGCATCAGTTCATTGTAATCATTGACCATAAGAATCTCCAATATCTAAGAGACGAGAAAAGACTGAACCCCCGCCAAGCTCGCTTGGCTCTATTCTTCACACGGTTAAATTTCATCATCACCTACCGTCCTGGAAACCGCAATTGCAAGGCTGACGCCCTGTCACGCTTGTACTCTCCCGAGGCACCCTCAGAACCTAAACCCATTATCCCTCCAGCCCTTATCATCAGTCCCATCCAGTGGGACCTTACCGAGAACATCCGTGCCGCCACTCTCAACGAACCCGCTCCGTTGGGAGGCCCAGAAGGAAAAACCTACGTTCCTACATCTCAACGCCAAACCCTTCTGGGCTCAGTTCATGATATTCCGGGCTCTGGACACCCAGGCAGCAGACGGACCCTCTCGCTCCTCCAAGCTCAGTTCTGGTGGTCCAGTATGACCCGGGATGTCATCCGGTACGTCCGCAGCTGCTCAGTCTGTGCCATGTCGAAGACACCCCGTCAGCTCCCAGTAGGCAAGCTCATGCCTCTGCCCGTACCTCGCAGGCCCTGGTCCCATATTGGGGTGGATTTTGTGACGGATCTCCCCAACTCCGACGGTAACACCTGTGTCCTGGTGACTGTTGACCTCTTCTCTAAAGCGTGCAAGTTAATTCTCCTCAAGGGTCTCCCCACAGCCCTAGAAACTGCCGAATGCTTATTTAACCATGTCTTCAGAAACTTCGGTCTCCCAGAGGAAATCGTCTTAGACAGGGGCCCACAATTCATCTCTCGTGTGGAAAGCCTTCTTCCTGCTTATGGGAGTCACGGTGAGCTTGTCTTCCGGCTACCGTCCCCAGGCTAACGGCCAGACTGAGCGTAAGATCCAGGAACTTGGACGGAACCTCCGGTCATACTGCCATGATGATCAGCACAGCTGGAGCCATTTCCTCCCTTGGACCGAGTACGTTCAGAACTCTCTTCGCCAAGATACCACGGGGCTGACTCCCTTCCAATACATACTCGGTTTCCAACCCCGGCTCTTCCCATGGACGGAAGAGCCCTCGGAGGTTCCAGCTGTGAACTACTGGTTCCGAGCGAGCGGGAGAGTGTGGGATTCAGCTCACATCCACCTCCAGCGCACTGTGCGGAGGCATAAGACCTTCGCAGATGCCCGCCAATCCAATACCCCCACATACCAGCTGGGAGATAAGGTATGGCTGTCCACCCAGGATCTGCGTTGAGTCCACGCTACATAGGTCCATTTACCATACAGAGGCAGATCAACGAAGTCACTTAGCAGCTACAACTTCCACCCAGGTAACGCATTCACACTAACTTTCATGTTTCCCTCCTTAAACCATTCTCTCCATCTGCACCAGAACCCACCGAGCCGGAAACACCTCCTCCTCCAGAGATCCTGGACCATTCTGAATTCGCGACGACGGGGTGGCTGGCTAGAGTATCACATTGATTGGGAAGGATACGGACCAGAGGAAAGATCCTGGGTGGACCGGGACGACATGCTAGATCCTACTCTACTGGCTGAGTTTCATCGTACCCATCCTGATAATTCCACACCCAGAGGCCATGGCCGTTCCCTTCGCCGCTTGAGGGCGTCAGAAGCCGCCCCTGGAGGAGGGGGTAATGTCAGGGATTCAGCACAGTCTCAGACACCTCCGTCACTACAGTCACCAGCCCCGACACACACCAGATCCCAGTCACCTGATTACTAATCACCCGCACCTGCACTCTCCAATCAAGACCGTCTATAATACAGCGCTCCATTCAGTACCTCATCGTCCGGTCTACCGTTCACTTACCTGAACACGTTAGACTCTCTCTCTTATCTTACCTGCATGTACTTATCCACAGTTTCTCCAGCGCTCCAGTGATCTCGTTCCCCTCCGCTCCTGCACGATCCGGATCTACCTGCAAGAATCACACACTCATCAGCTAAAGATAAGAAACCAAGAACTGATCATAGTGCTTCTACTCACCTTACATCTGCTCCTCTGATTTCACGTTGCAATCCTGTCAATAAACAACCCTGTGTCTGCACTTATCTCTTGTCTCCGGCTTTTGTTGTGACAAAAACAAAGTCAGATAAAATGTGCAATTATAAATTATTTATTTATTTAAACAGGATTCCACGTTTCAATTCTTGTATGCTGTTTTTCTTTCCAATAGAGTACAAAAGAAATTTCATGCAAGTCTTACTATCAAGTTTAAATGAAGTCCATAACTGTACGCTTGAATAGACTGAAATGTTGGTATTAGTTGTTGTACTCTAATATGTTATTCACTGATAAACTTGCTCTTCAGAGCTGTTAAACCAAGAACTGGATCATTCAAAAAGTGGATCAGTCTGATTTGTGAATCAATCATTCCTTTTTGTTGGTTATTTTCAGTTGAACCATTTGTTCCAGTTGTCAGGTTCTCAACTCACAGATCCACCACAACAATTCTTACATTAAAATCTCACTGAAAGTGAACAATGACTTAAAATTCAGTCTTTTCTTGGGACACATATTCATGTGGAAAACTTCTACAGCAATACCCTTCCAGTCAGGTTGGGTACTGTATAGTGATCTCTCACCCTAAGCTTTCCCTCCCTGGTCCTGCACCAGAGTCACCTGCAGTTTCATTAATGGATAGGAGTAGACGCATGCTTGGAATGAAGCCAGAGAGTATGAATGTCCCGTGGAGCCATAATTGAGTTTACTCCCCCATAAAACAGTTTGCCAGCACACTGTCTGCTGTCCCTGTGCTTATTTATAGCTGTGTTTCATTGAGGTGACACTGATGGAGAAGGGCTGTTGACTTTTCCTCACCAGTGAGTCAGTTCAATCAGCCTGTGTGAGGCACAGAGGGAATGCGGCACTACTGACGGCATGAACAGGCTACGGCTCCGTCACCCAGTAAACGAGCACTGGGCCTCAATGTCAATAGTCAAATTTTCCATCATTCCCCATGTCTGGATGGCTGCTTGAGAGATAAGTCAGAGAGAAATACATTTATTTGCTGGAAGTTTATAAAAGGGCGATTTTCTCATGGGCTTGACACTTTTTGATTTGATACGATTTGAGAGGAAACCATTTTCTGATTTACTTTGAAAATTGATGGTTGATAATATTTTAATGGGAGTAACAATTTCGTGGGGACATTTTTGACAACCTGTTTGAGATTGACCCAGTTTTACTTGTCGTATTTAAAATATTTTGCATAAATAAAACAAAGCCTACATTAAAGGTCATTTTAGCATTGTGACATTTTCATGAAAATAAGATGGCAAAGAAGTTGTTGTCTCGGATGCTTACCAAGTTTGCATTTATTTGATCAAAAATACAGTAAAAACAGTAATATTGTGAAATAATATAACAATTTAAACATTTTCTATTTAAATATATTTTAAATTGTAATTTATTCCTGTGATCAAAGCTGAATTTTCAGCATCATTACTCAGAATCTTCAGTGTAGAAATTTGTAAATATATAAGTAATATTTACAAGGGAAACAAGTCAATTTAGCTCAAAGGGAATCATTTATGATTTTATAGGGAATTTGAACAGAATCACTGTTTCACGGCTGGTCACTGAGTCGGCAGCGAGTCACTGAACGAGCCGTGTAACATCAACTCTGCACTGGATATTAAAATCCAAAATATAGTGAAAACACTATTTAACAGCACAGTAACAAGATCGGCAGATTAAGACATTAACTTGTAAGCACAAAACACAAGATGCTTCTCTTTTCAATATAAATAAGACTTTATTTATATAAACCTAAGACATGTAAACTAATCTAATCTAACACATGAACACATGCATTCACACATTCACACGTTGCAGAAAGAGAGGAAAGGATGAGTTTACAGAATGAAAATGTGAAATCCCAAGTTTACAGCAATATGTGCAATTGCCTATAGACCTGAACCATCAATCATTTGACCCTCGCATTGAGTTTCTCAATGAGGCTAAAATTTATATTAAACTGCACCGACTCAGCAAAAGTCTGGAGGTTGTACTTGCTTGTGTTGCCTTAAGGGATTCCCTTGTGTCCTTGTCGTCTTTGGAGAAAGGGGTTTCCCGAGGTTGCTGATTGGCTGAGTTCAGTGGTCTTTCGTAGTAAAGTCTTGGGCGTTGGCTCTTGATGCGGAGTTGGTCTGGTTGAAGTTTGGGCGGGTGCAGTCGAAGCTGGACTTTGCGGCAAACTTAACTTAACAAAACTCTCACGGAAAGACAAGAAATTAAAGTAAAAGAATAAAAGAATGTAACGAGACTAGGTGGTTTTTCTTCTCATTGTGTTGGCAGCTGGCATGTAGGCCAGAGCACGCTCAAAGAGCAGCGTCGAAACGCGGTGGCAAAAGAGAAGAAGAAGAGAAGCAGAGGAAGAGAGCCAAGAGAAGAGCTGTCCTGAGTATTTAAACTCGGTTTCTAGACCGTCCTATCTGGACGTCTTGACCAATTAGAAATGATCTTGGCTCGTGGTGTTGTATGTTTCTCCTCCCCATTCATAAATCTAACATGTTATCTTATCAGTCATATGGTCCAAATGTTCCCGCTCTTACAGAGTACAATTTTGGACATGATTTCTCTAACAAGACTGTGGTACATTTGACAAAGAATTGATTGGAAGAAACATTTAAAGCATGATTTTTCAAACTCATACATACCAAACATGAGTATTAAGTCTTAAAACTATTCCCTAGTTATTAAAAGACATACATCATATGTGATTAAAACATGATGGTTAATCGTGTGGGTTACATACATGATATGGGGTTATGCATAAACATGATAAGTCCTTTTAAGATGATTTTGGTGCATCTATATGTGAAAAGGCAGTTTCTGTACCGTTCTGTGAACATAAGGACATGTTCTCTGTGAAGACTAGAGAGGTTAAAAGGTCTCTTAAGGAATTTCAGTCTCCGTCTGTCTTCTATGTGGAGAGCTGGGATGACCCACCCAATGAAGTCTCTAGCTCGTGATTTTGATCACAGATTTTCAAGTGACAGCCATATCTTTGACCATCAGTCCTGATTACATGCTCCAAATATGATCGTCTCCTTCCTGAATTGGAATTATCAAAAAGTGTTCTTTTGTTTGAATGTTGCAAGCTGTTCTGTGAAAGAGGCTTGTTGGTTTGCTTTCTTCAGAGGGCTGGAGCTAGGAATCTGATTTATGACGAACATCCTGTTGCAGCCTTGGGATCCTCTCTGGAATTTCGGCTCCTCGTGTTTCAATGTTCGGATCGAATCTTAACTTTGTCTGACTCATTCTGATCCTACATACCCCCCTTCGATCGGCGAGGTGTTTGGCTGAAGACATCGTCGAGCGCTGGAAAAACAGAGGCAGAAGAAGCAGACACAAACACAGCAAACAACAAGACAACATCTCCATGACAGTTACTGTACTGGTGCAGGGCATCAGGTTATTCGGGTACAGGCGGTTATATTCAATTAGTCAATATAGTTTGGTAAACTGAATAGTTTTAGTTCAATTTTGGAAATTGTTGTTCTAATTTAGTTTAGTACGTTGACTCTTCGATCAAATTTTGTGATAAAATTTGCTTGTTTCTTCTAAATTGTCAACTTAAGAATGTTCACCTTTAAGTTTCTGGTGACATCATTTGTGGTAAAATGAATTGACCTATCGTGCGTGGAGCTCTCTGGCTTCCATTCAGTTTAGAGTGGCTCGCGGATATTAGGTGTGATGAGTCAATCCTAATATCAGACCTTTGACCCTTACAGGGTGTCTAGGTGTTTCACCTACTAAAGAAAGAGGGGAAGGAAAAGGATGGGTAAAAGAAGAACAAAACAAAAACAAAGCTGCTGTGGATTTTCCTAGCATGATTTGCAACTACTGTTGAGCTAGGATGTCATGTGCAGCTAGGGAGTCATGTACCTTAACTTAGTGTCAGGTGTTCTAACTATTGTGAGGATAGCTGCATGTTCCTTCATGGTGGTGTATGTAACTTTGTTATGCTAAAATTTGGATATTCTACCTGTGGGAAGAATATGTTGGTTGAATGTGTTATCAGTAGATGTGGTTACCTCTGGTTGTAGGTAATGTTGTGTATGTTAGTGGTGTAGTGTAAGTGTGGTCAGATCTGTTTCAGTCTGTGTTGTCTCCCCCCTTTTCGGGTATATCAGTGAAGACGGGCTCTCTGCATCCTTGGCTTGGATGAGAGCGTGTCCATGATCTAATGGGGGTCAGTCCAGAAAGGCAGGAAGTTCTTTAGCAGACAGTCGGAGGTGGTTTGGCATGGCTGTGTGAAGCTGGGATGCAAACTTTGTCTCCTATGAGGCATTCCTCTTGTGCTGCCTTCTGGATGTGGCAGACTTTCTGACCTTCTGTGCTTTGGTGGTGGCTGTTGCACAGACAGGAATGTGGTTCTTGGAGTTGGAGTTAATTTAGCAGTTTGCTAGTGAGTGATGGATGACTGAGGTGATGTTCTCTGGTACCTCAGTTTTCATCAACGGTTGGCGGTGAGACTTGCTCGTTCTGGGTGGTTGTTGAACAGGTGCTTGTCATCTCTGATGTGGTGGTGTACCATGTGATCACCGGCCTTCCGTTCTGTCGCTGGTCACAGCGAGCATGACTCAATTTCGTGGTCATCCGTGTTCAGCTTATCTTGAAGAAACTCGTTCAGTTGTCTCATGACTTGTTCCATGTCTTCTGATGGTAAGCTGTATTGCTCTTGTGCATACTCGGCACTGTGCATGTCTGAGTGATGCTGAGGTGGGTTTCGTTGTCGCTTACCCACACGAGTTGCTCTTGGATGAGCCAGGCGATTACCTTTGGATGTCTGGTTAGGTTTCCAGTTGTTCTTATCTTTTAGGTTTCTTGAGAAGCGTGGCTGGTCCCATGGAATTTTCCAGCGGTTGGGCTGATAGCTGTCGTGGACATGGGGGTCACGTTCTCTGTGCTCTTGATGGAGGACTCTGGTGTCGTGATGCAACTGGGTGTCGTCCAGTGCAAGGCTTGAGTCTTTGGTGACAGAGTTCAAGAGTGTGGAGGTTTTGTTACCTTTCTTTGAGGCCATCTTCTGCTTGTTGTAGGCCTTCTGTGTTAGGTCACGCAACTGTTGGATGGTCATGGAGCGTGGACAGGCCATGACGCCTAGATGGTGACTGACTCCAGGGTGCAGATTTCTTAGGAAGAGGCTTTTGAAGTTTACATCCTCTTCAAGGTCAGGTTCGTTGTGTCCACCAAAGTAGGCTTGTCGGAGTCGGTTGTAGTAAGCTTGTGGAGTCTCTTGTCGACCCTGTTTGGTTTCTAAGGCAGTTAACAGTCCATGTTCAGACTCAGGGTCTTTAAACTCTTTAATCAGGACCTCACGAAGTAGCTGGTAGTCTGACTTCGTTTGACTGGGCTGTCGATCTAGGAAGTTTCGTACCTCGGAACTGGACGTGGCTCTAAGGAGGTATAACCGGTCTCTGTCAGTCACATGAGGTCTCATTTCTAGATAAAAGTCGATATCTTGCAGATGGGCCTGGATGGTGTGGCCCTCTGTGGAGTTCGGGTTGAACTTGCTGATGTTTCTAGACAGCTTGTCGAGGTCTGTGATGGTCATCCCATGTGCAGCTCCAAGGTCTGCTTGGATGGGCTGTTTTCTTTCGTTGACAGGAAAGAGTTCTGTGGCGAGGGCAGGTGAGGTTTTGGGTGGTGGCCCTTCGCTTCTTTTGTTGCGCACCAGTTCTTGGATGCAGGACTCTGCTCTGCTCAGCAGAGGTGAGGCTGAGAGGTGTTTCTCTCGCCTTGGCTCTAGTTTTTGCTCATAAGCATGTTTGAGTTCTTTTCTGACCATGTAGAGCTCATCGTTGGTGTCTAGTTGTTGTTGGGTCACATCATCCATTTCAGTTCCATACCTTTCAAGGTGGTCTTTTAAGGCACTGATTTCAGCATTCTTGTCGCTGATATCATTCTTGGCTTTCTCCAGAAGCTGTTCGGCATACTGGAGTCTGTTTACCAGGTCTTTCTGGGCAGCCTTTGCATGTTGTTGGTCGAGCTGAGCTGTTGTCAGGGCTGCTTGGAGCTCCTTAACTTGTTCCGTTGTTTCCCGCTCCCTCTCGTTGGGTGCTTTGAGTTGATCTTGAACTTTCACTTCCAGCTTGTCTATGCAGTGTTGAGCACATGTCAGTTCCTCTTGAAGGTGGGTGATGTGCTTGTCGCTCAGTTTCAGCTGGGTCATGAAGGCATAGCTTAGGGAGCTGGTGATTTTAACGAGCTCCTCGTGGTTGTCGTTTTGGCTTGAATCTTGTGTCAGGAATCTTCTCAGGATTAGGATTATTATTAAAAATAATAACAGTTCAAACATCTTGGGGGTGAGGCTGTCTGTCGTGCCTCTCAGCCAAGTGTTCACATCTTCCCCTTGTGCAAAGGGGTCTGCAGTCTGCGGCATGTTGGCACGCTAGGGAGAAGAGAGACTGACACAGATCTGTGTGGAGTAGAAGCCTATGTGTGGTGCGACAACTAAGTGTTGTGTCAGTGATTTTGAACCACTTAGTGTAATGTAGTGATGACTGTGTTGGTCTCAGGGTATCTAGGTAGACTAGAGATGTGAAGACTTTGTCACTCTAATGAGGAAGAGGGAAAAGAGAGAAACAGGTGAAAAACAAATTCAATTAAAAGAAACAATTCCTTTTTTTTTCAAATGAGAAAAATTGTTTTTTTTCCCTCAACTAAATGTTGTTATCAAGGCAAACAATATTATTAAGTCTCTGTCGTAGACAAAGGAATAATAATAATAATAATTCTGATATCTCTTTTCTTAGTCTGACAAGATTGACATCATACACCTTACAGTTGGACCGCTCACCAGGGAGGCTGCGAAGGCAACGATTGATCAAAACTTATCTCTATTAAAATTGATCTCAGTGTTGGATGAGATGTTAAAATTTGGATTGCGTTTTCAAATGTGGGGAGGCTAGGAAGAACGAAAGAGGGTTTGATTACAATCAAATTCGTAAAGATGAGTAGTCCTTTTTTTTTTTTTTTTTACAAGACTATGTATCTCATTCACTTAGAATTGATTGATGGTTCTTACAGGCAGGTCCCTACAAATGTGAAAAGTGAAGAGGAAAGAAAATGGAGAGAACAGGAGAGAAAGTAAGACGACAGTAAATCGAGTGGATCAGGTCCACTAGCACGCGGTTATGCCCGACTACGAGTAGAGTGTTGTTTTCAGTTGCTACACAACTATCAACAAAAATAAATTTTGGGTGAAAGAGATTTGTCTCTCTAATTTATTTGAACTCGTAGTGAGGGATAACAATGTCTCCTATAAGCCTCGGGTGTGTGTTCCCGAGCTAGGATACACAGAGGAAAGAAAATGGTAATACAAGGTAAAATTGAAAAGTAATAAATGGGCAAAATAAGCAAAATTAAATTAAATGAAGGAGGAAATCAGTATATAAAAATAGTAGTGGCTAAGTGCATAACCAAAACAGGAAGAAAGAGGGGTAAAACGCAATAAATAATGAGTGAGTATAAATCTGAATAGAATCTATTGATATGAGTAATAAATAAATTAGATAGAATAAGTTTACTTAAACTTTCCAAGTTCAAGGCTTATTTGTACCTAAAATAATTAGACCCAAAAGAGAATACTAGAAGTAATGATCATATGAAATGATCTGAGGGGAAATTTGAATGATTCCAAATAAATTTAATGTTTTAATTAAATTTTGAATTTGGCACAATTAATAATTGTGAACTCGTATTTCCCTTTCTACTAAAATGCAAATAAGTGGTAAGAAGTGAGAAATTAGAAAAATAGGAAAGAGGAAGACCAACAAGTGTATTAGTTGAGATGTTTAACAAGGTTAAACCACTTTAGCTTTTCATACACACACTATTCAACCACTGGATGTTAAATGCTAACTTTGAAGCTAATGGCTTTAGCATAGACTTCAATGTAAACACAATCGTTTCGTTAGCCTAGCACAGTCTGGAGTTTGTTTACAATAGCATCGATGTGCTGCGCGTGCGCAGTTCAGAGTTGCTCCGGAAGTAGGTTAAGACTTCCGTGTCACGATCGTAACTGTGGCAACCAAAACAAACTCTAGTGGACTAGGCTAGCATCGTTGCATTGCAAGTACAGTTAAGCAGGTTACATGAAATGTCGGCGCATTTCAACACTGTACAAATAACACCGCTTTTAGTTGGTTCTGCGATGTGGCGCTTAAACTCTCAGTTCGTTCCGAGTTTGATTAAACTTTATTCAAATAGCAGTTTCGTGCTGCAGCTAAGGAAAACAGAGATCGGATCATAAAAGTGTACCAGTTTCTTCTGGACACAAACACAACAGGTTTTCTTCGCTGTTGGTTCAAATTTAACTTTACTTGATCAAGCTTTTAAAAACTCCCATTCAAATCCCTCTCGGAGATTTAATTCACTTTGTGAACAGTGTACACAAACAGGCAAGCATTATTCTCTAATGTTTAAGCCAGGGGAGTCGAATAGCCTTTGATTTGGCAGTGGAACACGCACTGTCAATCAGACTAGGCTTTGATGAATAGATTGAGGAACACGCTCAAGACTATTCTTTATCCACCGATTTATTTCCCTTTTAATTATTAAAGTTTAGCTCCGTTTGGCTCACAGTAACTGAGATTCGGGAGTATAGCTATTTAATGATCTGGAACCCGCAGAACATCAATTCAGCTATAAAACAAGGTTTTACAGAAAAGAGGAACACGCTCAATTTCAACCTTATCGTACGATCTCAGATAACTTTAAGTTCACTTACTGCAGATGAACAAAGAGTTGGACTCGAGTTACAGGCTTCTCTGCTTTCATTCAAACAGGGCGCGCGCTGCTGACGTCACACGCGCGCTCACACACACTAGTCTCAGAAGCGTCTCATCTTTCATACCGGAGCAATAGAAAAGATTAAATAACTTGGTTTATGCTCACAATTTAGATTAATCTGCCCGCATTCTCCACCAATAATATGTAGAAATTTGTAAATATATAAGTAATATTTACAAGGGAAACAAGTCAATTTAGCTCAAAGGGAATCATTTATGATTTTATAGGGAATTTGAACAGAATCACTGTTTCACGGCTGGTCACTGAGTCGGCAGCGAGTCACTGAACGAGCCGTGTAACATCAACTCTGCACTGGATATTAAAATCCAAAATATAGTGAAAACACTATTTAACAGCACAGTAACAAGATCGGCAGATTAAGACATTAACTTGTAAGCACAAAACACAAGATGCTTCTCTTTTCAATATAAATAAGACTTTATTTATATAAACCTAAGACATGTAAACTAATCTAATCTAACACATGAACACATGCATTCACACATTCACACGTTGCAGAAAGAGAGGAAAGGATGAGTTTACAGAATGAAAATGTGAAATCCCAAGTTTACAGCAATATGTGCAATTGCCTATAGACCTGAACCATCAATCATTTGACCCTCGCATTGAGTTTCTCAATGAGGCTAAAATTTATATTAAACTGCACCGACTCAGCAAAAGTCTGGAGGTTGTACTTGCTTGTGTTGCCTTAAGGGATTCCCTTGTGTCCTTGTCTCTTTGGAGAAAGGGGTTTCCCGAGGTTGCTGATTGGCTGAGTTCAGTGGTCTTTCGTAGTAAAGTCTTGGGCGTTGGCTCTTGATGCGGAGTTGGTCTGGTTGAAGTTTGGGCGGGTGCAGTCGAAGCTGGACTTTGCGGCAAACTTAACTTAACAAAACTCTCACGGAAAGACAAGAAATTAAAGTAAAAGAATAAAAGAATGTAACGAGACTAGGTGGTTTTTCTTCTCATTGTGTTGGCAGCTGGCATGTAGGCCAGAGCACGCTCAAAGAGCAGCGTCGAAACGCGGTGGCAAAAGAGAAGAAGAAGAGAAGCAGAGGAAGAGAGCCAAGAGAAGAGCTGTCCTGAGTATTTAAACTCGGTTTCTAGACCGTCCTATCTGGACGTCTTGACCAATTAGAAATGATCTTGGCTCGTGGTGTTGTATGTTTCTCCTCCCCATTCATAAATCTAACATGTTATCTTATCAGTCATATGGTCCAAATGTTCCCGCTCTTACAGAGTACAATTTTGGACATGATTTCTCTAACAAGACTGTGGTACATTTGACAAAGAATTGATTGGAAGAAACATTTAAAGCATGATTTTTCAAACTCATACATACCAAACATGAGTATTAAGTCTTAAAACTATTCCCTAGTTATTAAAAGACATACATCATATGTGATTAAAACATGATGGTTAATCTTGTGGGTTACATACATGATATGGGGTTATGCATAAACATGATAAGTCCTTTTAAGATGATTTTGGTGCATCTATATGTGAAAAGGCAGTTTCTGTACCGTTCTGTGAACATAAGGACATGTTCTCTGTGAAGACTAGAGAGGTTAAAAGGTCTCTTAAGGAATTTCAGTCTCCGTCTGTCTTCTATGTGGAGAGCTGGGATGACCCACCCAATGAAGTCTCTAGCTCGTGATTTTGATCACAGATTTTCAAGTGACAGCCATATCTTTGACCATCAGTCCTGATTACATGCTCCAAATATGATCGTCTCCTTCCTGAATTGGAATTATCAAAAAGTGTTCTTTTGTTTGAATGTTGCAAGCTGTTCTGTGAAAGAGGCTTGTTGGTTTGCTTTCTTCAGAGGGCTGGAGCTAGGAATCTGATTTATGACGAACATCCTGTTGCAGCCTTGGGATCCTCTCTGGAATTTCGGCTCCTCGTGTTTCAATGTTCGGATCGAATCTTAACTTTGTCTGACTCATTCTGATCCTACATCAGTGTCACGTGATCCTTCAGAAATCATTCTAATATGCTGATTTGCTGCTCAAGAAACATTTCTTCTTCATCTTATTATTGTTATTAATGCTGAAAACAGTTGTGCTTAATATTTTTGTGGAAACCTTGATACATTTTCAACATGATTCTTTGATGAACAGAAAGTTCAACAAACAGCATTTATTTTAAATGAAATTAACACTTGTAACAATACATGTTTATGATCATTTTAATGCATCCTTTCTGAATAAAAGTATTCATTTTATTTTATTGAACCCTGTAAATAAAAAAGACAAAATGGTGACTAATTTGTAGGAGACATTGGTACGTGACTAATAAATATATTTATCATCAAATCATTATATTCAAAAAAGTTTTGTTGCATAACATTTTTGTGGAAACTGATACATTTTCAGGAAAAAGAATAGATACTTCATTCATCTCTCTCTCTCTCTGTGTGTGTGTGTGTGTGTGTGTGTGTGTGTCTGTCTGTCTGTCTGTCTATCTATTTATCTGTATATATTTATATAAAATATATACACTTGTGTGTGTGTGTGTATATGTATGTATATATATATATATATATATATATATATATATATATATATATATATATATATATATATATATATATATATATATATATATATATATGTGTGTGTGTATATAATATAATATAATACACTTGTGTGTGTGTGTGTGTGTGTATGTGCTTACAGATGTTGTTGAAAACTAGTGCTAATTAGACTAAAATAAGAGAGACTGTTAACAGTTTTAAAGGTGTTAAAATGCTGTACAGTAGGTGTATTGTTATTTCTGCAGGAAGTTTAAAAAAGTGTCATTCTCCTACTCCAGAAGTACTACTGTATATTAACTTGTGCTGTGTTTCAGTAGTTGTTGTGGTATTTTTTAATTTGCTATTTTATTATATGAAGTCAATAAACAGGCTCTAAAAGATGACTGGACAAGATAATTGAATGTATTTGTTTCATTCTTCACTGTCAGTGTCCTTGAAAATTGAGTGCTGTTTATTCCTTCAAACTTTGATTAAACTGAAACAAAGTGTAAGTCATTGTGGTTTTCTTTCAGGTTATTAATGAGCCTATATTAACAGCTGACCCCAAAATTTAATTACCGTCATTATTTACTCACCCTCATTTTCTAACTGTATGTAGTTATTTATTCTGTGGAACACATAAGAAGTGGTTTCTTAAGAATCGTCAAAAAAAAAAAAAAAAAAACACTTTTTCATAGTGACCATGACTGTGAAACTGACAAAGTGCACCTTAAAAGTAGTCCATACAAATCCAAGTTCATTTAAGTCTTCTGAAGTCATACAGTTTTGACTGAATTTTCATTTCAGGGTAAAAATCCCTCAAAAAAAAACTGTTTTTCAACGTGTCCACTCTAATTCACTGTTAAATGTCATGACTTGTACCCTGCTGGCTGCTGGTTCCCATTTTTCTTGTAGTATCTGGACAGCTGCAGATGTCATTGGTCTCTTGATTCCCTTGACCCCATCTATCCAAGACAGGTTGAACAATGACTAAATATATGAAGAAGTCTCTCCAGCTTCTCTAGTGCATGACTGTGAAAAGGGTTTCAAATAATCACTGGCTAAAATATGCAAGTTTATTTTCAGCCTTAGAATTATCATGTTTATTAAAAATTCTGACTTTTTTTTTTTGTCTTATTGTCTCTGGTGTTAAAATAATGAGGGTGCTGCTGATGAAACAGTCTTTGTTGTTGATTATTTGAGCTGTGTTTGCAGGCAATACACCTGAAAACAGGCCACAACATTAAACCAAAGAGCTTCACAGAAGACGCCCAATGTCCCTTCTAAAAACAGTATGAAGTTGACAATCCAAACAAAAATGTCACTCAAAGTGTGTATACAAAAGAGTGATGATTTTGATTATCTTTAAAATTAAGTTTGATGCCTGAGAAATAGTTTGTGTTAATGTGACAAAAGTGTACACTGTAACAAATATTTATCATCAACATTTAATTAGTCACATCAAATTCTAATTTTGGCTGAAACATCTAGGAACACAAATGAAATTGAACATACATACCTCCTACATACCTCCTACATTTCTTCTGCTGTGTCAAAGTTAATGAAGGAACCATTAATGTTTTCTGTGGCCTGGAAGATTGTGTGAGGGTTTGCTATAGAGTCATGTTTTTACATGTATAATCAGAAATTTGTTTATTTGAAAATCACTTTTTATTTACTTTTCCACAATATATGACTTTTATTTGAATATCAACAAAAATAATTATGAATAAAATGCTTGCAGATCGAAAGCTCTTAACTGAGGTACAGTAAAATTAACAAAAAATAAATAAAATTTAACACTGAAAACGTCAACATGATAACATACATACTTGTTACATGGTAACAAAAACAAGGCTCAACAACAAGGATGATGGCCTGGGGTCAGAGTTGGAGAGTTTCATAAAGGTCACTTCACTTTTTGGGTCGATGGTCTGCTATCACATCCAAAAATCATGTGTTTTCATACATTATCTTGATGTTTTGAACATTGTTGTTCATTCAGTATTAATAATGCTATCTCTCTTGCTAAAATAAATGACTTGCTGAAACAGAAAAAGACTTTGCAGTGTTCTTAGATGCATCTTATAAATTTTGAAAATTATAACCAGATTTTTACATGGTGCAGTATGCCATTGTATGAAGCCCGTTTCGTTTCCATCACTGAATAAAATACATACATACATACATAAAAATAAAAAATAAAATACATAAAAGGTAATTGCGACTTTTTATCTTGCAATTCGGACTTTATTCAGAAATGCAAGATACAATCTCAGAATTACGAGATTGAAATTTATTTTATTTTTTTGCAGGTCCAAGTTTGCATCTTGCAATTTCTAAGTTTACATCTGACAATTTTTTTTTTTTTCACCTGCCATGAAATGAAAATTAAAATTATGACCTTTTATCTCACAATTCTTATTTCGTTCTTGCAATTGCTAGTTAACCTTGCAATTCTGCCCTTTTTTTCAGAATTGTTAGTTTATATCTCACACTTTTGACCTTGTTTATATCTCACAGATGCGAGAATTTAGAATTCTGACTTGTATTTAGTCTGTAGAAGATAAAAAGTAATGGATAAAAAGGTCATATCTTATTTTGCAAGTAAAATAATGTTTAATGGTTTTATATTCAAGATCAATGCAGTGAAATAACTGGAACCTTTTGGGAAAAATTCTATATCGTTGAGCCCTGTATATGGTTTTTGGTGTGTATAAAAGCTGACAGAAAAATGTAAAATTGCATTTCAAGCAGAATAAATTAAATTAAATAATTTATTTATTCATACTTACAAATAGCTACATGAATTGAATGCAGCCAAACACATCTAAACAGTCCTTTCATTTAAATTTCTAATTTACTGTAAACAGAATCCACTTCTTGTGACTTAAATAGTTCACACAAAAATGAAAATTTGCTTAAACTTTATTCACGCTCAGGCCATCTAACATGTAGATGCGTTTGTTTGTTTATCAAAACAGATTTGGAGAAATTGAGCATTACTGGATTATTGTGATGGTTTTATCAGCTCTTTGGATGGCACCCATTCACTACAGAGGATCCATAATTTGGATGTTTGGATGAAGAAACTAATCTACTGTACATCTTGGATGGCCTGAGGGTTAATAAATTCTCAGCAAATTTTTATTTTGGGTGAACTATTCTTTTAAGTATTACAACACTTCACAGAACTGTACATGAATTTTCAGTAAAAAGTATCACTTTAATTTTTACGATATCATGACAAATTTAATTACAACAAACCGTTAGACAACATTTGAAAAATTCTATCGATACACAACACCACTTACCGATTCTCACAGATGCTGTGGAGAATCTGTCGCAAATCAAAATGATTTCACTTCTACAGTCACTTTTAGCACAGCGCCAGGCAAGTCAACACTTATTTACAATTAATATAAAAATCATTTTCCACCTGTGTGCACAGGTCAATGGCTTTAGTTACTTCCAGCAAGTCAAACTCTGTATTCGTGTTCAGTGTTGCGATTTAGGAACCTCGTTATACTCAAACCGGAGATTAAGAGCTTCAATATGAAACACATTCAGATATAAAGAGTTCATTCCCAAACCGCTGCCTAGACTCAGCCGATTCTGCCTTTATTCGGTTTGTTCAAAAGTCAGTCATTGAAAAGCAAACTCCCCTTGTGGTTTGGTCAGACATATGAGCAGATGGTATCACTGTATACGCTGTGATAAACAGTCACAGGAAATCAGTTCACAGTACTGTGGAGAGTTCACGGCCCTGTCTGCAAACACTCATCTCATCTTCCTCAGTCGAATTCTGTTCTCCTTGTCCCGCTTCTTTAACGTGCTGATGAACTGGGTGAAAAACAGCTCCTGGTCTTTCCTCTTCAGAACCTGTTTGAATCGCGGATCTTTTCCGTACTTTTCTGAAAACTCTTTGAACGTTGACCTACAAAAAAGAACATCAGAATGAGATCCTTGACAGTCATCAGATGTTTCACATCATCAGTGTGATGGTCCACTATTGTTCAGCTCTAAGAAGTCTGATTGCGGTTGTTTTAATGGCTAGATTTTGAAAGCCTTCTCTACAAAGGAGATACTGCAGGCCTTCAGTCTGAAGTACAGGTGAAAACACGTGAACCTGCCCAGAGCACTAAAGCAGCAAAGCAGAATATCACAGAAGAAACATCCCTCATTTTGATGCATTTGTTATCTTCTGAAATCTTAACTACGATATTTTTCTAGGGGATTGCAAACTGGTAATGTTGCTATGATTTTTCTAGGGTGTTCAAAGCACATGGTTTTCTGGCTGGTTGCCAGGGAATTGCAAGGGTGTTTTGAGAGGGGTTTTTTTTTTACTGGGACAAGTCGAGTTGCTAGCGTTAGGGGTTAAGGGTAACGCAAGTTTAATATTAGCGTTAGGGGTTTTCAAAAACCTGACTAGAAAGTTATCACTCAAGTTTTGTTTCTTTGTGAGAACTTGCAATGAGAGCATGCTAATGTAACGTAGGCCAGTTAGTGAGAGCCGCGCAGGTGAACCTCATTCCCCTGATCTCAAGAGGTACACTAATGACTGACGTTAGAGGCTGCGGTCTTTAGTGTCCTTGTTAGTGCGCTCGCCTTGTATGCCAGAAAAGCAACTATGGTCGCAAGTTCCATCATTACCAATAGAGTTCAATGGAACTTGCCATCATAGTTAGCTAACGATGCTTTTGGGAATATAGGGATATAGGGGGCTGAGTATAAAAGATTAAAACACTTAACAGTAAAAGCTGTGCAGGTAAACCTCGCTCCCCTGATCTCACAATGTGCATTAGCTTGTTAGTGTACCCGCCTCCAATGCTGGTTTGAGTCCTGCTCGGAGTGAGCAGGCAGGTTACAGTGGTGCCATGACCCGGATGGGAGTGAGTTTTAAGGGGTTGTAACGGAGGCCAGCTAGTAAGAGCTGTGCAGGTGAACCTCACTCCCCTGATCTCAAGAGGCACACTAGCAACTAGGAGTGTGAATCGGCACTGATTTCATGATTCAATTCGATTACGATTATCATGTCAACGATTCGAGTCATTTCGATATCACAATGCATCACGATTATATCAGATTTATTTTGTGCATTTTTATTAAGTGATATAAGCTGGCTACTTTTTAAAATAATTATGTTAGTTAATTAATTAATTAATTAATTAATTAATATATAATTAATTAATTATTGTTAAGAATTAAAAGTAAATATAGCTTCAAAACATACAAGCAAATATAAAGTAATAAAGGGGGGAAAAGACAATTACAAGTGATAAACAGAAAGCACTTTTAGTATCTGACTGGGAGTACTTTAAGTATCGAAAGTTGGGTTTTTCTTTTTTCCTCACCGTTATTGCCATTTGATTATTAGGGCCTACTGATGAGATCATAGACATTGGCAGATTTAATAGACTGCATTCACACTAACGCACAGATCTATTTCCACATATCAAATGTTTCGTCCTGTTCTGAAAACATAACTGACTGTGTTTACATCAATTTCGAATCATAAAAGTAGACACAAGTGCGTTTAACTGCAGCCGCGAGCTTCAGGACAAACAAACACAAAGCGCGTGTGAAAGTCTGTCAGTGCGTGAGTTTCGTGCATCTAATACATACTGCATTCCAAACGGCAGAAATGAAAGTGTGTCTAAAGGAAAAAACTAAAATAACAGCGAGTGGAAGCACTGTCAAGCAATGCGCACGCATCTCACAGCGCATATTCTGTGCAATGAAGCCCGCCGCGTTTGTCTCTATAGCCCACACACGTGCCATATGCGGGAAAAAGCCAACCTCAGATTTTAAAATAGCGAGTGCCTTTTAATTACTCGCATGACAAGCGCGTATGCGAATGACGTCATAGGCTATAATCGATTATGGTCTATTACTGCATCGATGCAGAATCGTCCATGTCCACATCGCGATGCATCGATGCTACGATTAATTTCGACACCCCTACTAGCAACTGATGCTAGAGGTTGCGGTCTGTAGTGTCCTTCTTAGTGTGTCCACCTCACATGCTAGAAACACCAGTTTGAGTCCTGCTTGGAGCAAGTGAGTGGGTTACATTGGTGCCGTGACCCGGATATAGGGGGTGAGTGTAATGGAGGCCAGCTAGTAAGAGCTGTGGAAGTGAACCTCACTCCCCTGATCTCAAGAGGCACACTAGCATCACAGATGAAACTTATTAGAGAAGTGTGAAGTGTGACAAAATATACCTCCGTAAATAAATACAATTTAAATTCACATCTCGCACACTTTAATGCCCTTTAAATGGAACATATATGCGTGCTTCGAACTGGAATCATGGTGGAATATCCTGTGATGTCCACTTCGCAGGGCACTTACGGTCGAATAGAACAAATGTCTGAAGTGATGTGAGATACATACAAAATATGCAGAATGGGGGGCGCAAGGTCTGGTATTGAAAACCGCAGCACTAAAGTATGCGGTCTTTAATGTCCTTGTTAGTAAATCCACCTCACATGCCGGAAACGCCAGTACTAGTCCCGCTCGGAGCAAGCGGGCAGGTTACATTGGTGCCGTGACCCGGATATAGGGGGGTGAGTGTAATGCAGGCCAGCTAGTAAGAGCTGTGAAGTTAAACTTCACCCCCTGATCTCACGAGGCGCACTAGCAGCTGATGCCAGAGGATGGAGTCTTTAGCGTACTTGTTAGTGTGCCTGCCTCCCATGCCGCAAATGCAGGTTCAAGTCCCGCTTGGAGTGAGCTTGGCAAGTTAGAACTGGAGAAAAAGCAACATTTTGAACAAAAAGCTGAGAAAATCACATTTTTGTCAAAGACTAAATTCATCTGCCTACATATGCAATCCCTTATTTCTGCTGCTTCTTCACCTTGTTTTGTTCCAGATATTCAGTACTCTTTCAGAAGATGTGTAATAGCACCTCCTACCGTATAACAGTGAAAACATTGAAAGCTGGAAAATTCTGTCAATGGCAGGGAAAGAGTTAATACAAACATATACATAGATCTATATCATATTTCCATCTACTCAATAGTCAATTATTTAAGATGATCACTTCTTAAAAATATGTTGTTTTGCTTCAAGGACAGGAGCTGTGAATGTGATAATACAGTACATTGTATTTGTAATACAGTACATCAATTCAGTCATCTCTTCAGTTCCTTTCACTATAAATTAATCAGGTAAAGAACAAAGTAAAAATGAAAGAAGTTCTCTGTTCAACCTGCAAAGAGGAAACTTCAGGCTGAGTGTTAATCCCTGTGGAGTGTTTGAATTCACTTCTGTGCGAGACCTTTGACAAGAAACAAGGTTATCAAATACACAAACCCAAAGAAAGCAGGACCCAAACTGCAAAGACCATCAGTTATTAACACCTTTGCTGAATAAATAATCCGCTCTAGAGACAGATTTTATTAATGCATCAGCAAAAGCAGTCACACTTATTTCATAAGCTCACCTGGATGTGATTTTTGATTCCTCTAGCAGTTTTCTGTACTCTTCTTTCGCTTGCTGGAGTTTGCACTTTTTCTCTTTGTGCTCCTCTTTCATTCTTGCTTTGACAAACTGATCATAAATCTGAGGGGAAAAAATTAGTAGTGTCAACTAGTAGAGATTTTTCTGTAACATTGTATACATATCATTCATTTATATATTATATATATATATATTATGAATGATATGTATACAATATTACATATATAATATTAATTATTGATTAATATTTAGAAAGAAATATATTTAATCTATAAATAATTCAGTGTATAAGTCATCCTCAGTGTTACAGTTACCTTGATGCAAGACATTTGGTCTTACCACCATCTACTAGTACTTTTGAAAACCACAGTAGGTCTGTGGAAATTTTGAGGTAATGAGGTTTGAAGTTTTATTAATGTTTGAGGTTGATTGAGGCTGATGTGAAACCTTTGTGTCGTACCTGTTTTCGTTCCTCTGGAGTCAGCAGCAGGTACCGTGGATCAAATACAATTTTGTGCAGTTCTTTCTCCCAGGTGGAGAATGCGGACACCTGTTCAAAACACACAGGATGAATAATGCTCATACAGAACAAATGCATGTTAATTATGCCACTTCAGTGTGTGCAAATATACAAAGTCAGTATGATTTTTGTGGGTCAAATAATGTCAGAATTGAAATTTTTGGGTGAACAAAAATCTCATTTATTTCTTACAGGCTGAATTTTCATTATTATCACTGGATTTCTCACCCCTCTTTCCAGAAGCATGTCTCTGAAGTGGCCAATCCGGAGCTCCAGTGGTAAAACCATCCGAAGAGATGATCCGTTTTTTCCTTCACACTCAACATGATGGTCCAGTCTTCAAAGGAATGGAAATACAACAGCTCTGATGTGTAATTCTTTTAATATTTTGTCCAATAAAATGAAAAAAAATTGGTGTAGAAACAATTTTCACTCAGAAATAATGACATTTTTACAGTAAGCGTTTTCTGAGACGCTGTTGATATTTTAAATCACCAAAACAAACACGCCCCTACCCAAAAGAATCACACTCCTGTCTTGATAGCTCCGCCCCCAAATTCATGGACATGCTATGCAACACAGGCAACTCCCCCATCATGAGTGCACACGCCCCTTACTGCTGATTGGCTAGAAATGTGTTTTGGTGCTCAGTCCGATCCACTTTTAACAGCATTTTCAGAAATCGCTTACTGCACGTTTAATTTCACAAACAATTACAAAGAAATGGCAAGTAACAAGTATTTTCTTGTAAAACACACTCCAATAATCTTTGTTTCAACTTCGAAAAAACATTTTTACAGTGCATTAATTCTGCCCAAACTTTTATGTCATGTAAGGTTGGCCGATTAACAGAACTGTTTACCAAAGACTCGTCAGCGGATGACTCTCTCAAATATCTTCAAATATTATGGAATAAATAGTGTAAATGAAATATTCATGTCATTTCAGCAATTCTGACTGTGTCTCTTTTGCTATCATTAATTTTTATCATACACTGCAAAATTTGGACACAATTTCTTTCTCTTGATCTTCAAAACTTTTTGATCTAAAGGCTTATGATTAAATGCTTGAAGTTTTGAAGACAAACATAAATCGTTACTATTTATGATTTTTTTTTTTTTCTTACATTTTAAAACTAAATTTTTAATTACTTTTTTCATTGGGCATTTAAAAAAACCATATCAGCCATGTATTAACCTCAAAGAAAAACCACAGAAACAAATCCAAACTGTCAGAAATGAAATACGCAACATAAACAAAATCTCTCCATATTTTTCTTGAAATGTAAAGTGTTTTCTTGTCTCTACGCAGACATTTGGGCATACTTCAAACATCCAACTGTTCAATTTAAATCATCTCCAAGACAGACAGATTGAGAAATTCGCATCAAGCTGTGAGTGCAGATGTTGCCCACCAAAAACCGGAGACTTCCTGTTGAGCTGCGATTATTAAGGTGAGTGACATACAACACATCTGATACAAAATTCTCCTCATCAATTAAAGCAGACTCAGATCTGCTGTCATATTTTACATGGCTCGACCCTACTTACTTGTAGCGCTTGTTCTTTGAACTACGTTCCTCTTCATCGTCATCATCAGCATTTGAGCCATCGTCTGTTGATGAAACAAAACATGCTGTAGATCAGTATATATCTTACACTGTACTTAGATTTAACATTGTAAACAGATTATCAAAAGAAATGAGTGATAAATTAGTAAAAAAATATATGCAACAAGTTTGTAAAGTTTTATTTATGCACACAACTCCAGTTGATCGATATTGGTATACATGGCTCATGCCACTTTGTTAATCTGAAAAGTACAAAAAGAACAAATTTACTTGAACGGACGTATTTGAATTATAGACACTGAATAGATTAAGGTCATCAATAGATAATCTCCATGAAACGGCAATAAAACTAAATCAATAAAGATGAAAAGCCTTCTGGGAAATCAAGCCAACCGTATAATAACTTCCAGACAAGATCCAGACTAATTCAATATTTGCAGAGCTGCTTCATTGGATTACTGCTTTTAGTTAATCCACGAGAACACCAGTTCTGCAGTTGGTGGGTGTATTAAACTTTTGCTTGAGCATCATCACAGTGTGAGGATTAAACTTTCAGTCAACTTCATCCCTTTGTGCTCCTGTATTTCATATCATAAAGTCATGAGTTACACTTCACTGATTCAGCAGCTTAATCTGAACATAAATGAGTTTTACCTTGAGGCTATAGTAGGGCTTGTCAACCTGATCTCATTAGTATTATGCTACTGTTCTAAAGTTTGGGGCCAGTACTTTTTTATTTCTTTTTGAAAGAATTTAATACTTTTATTCAGCAAGGATGCATAAAATTGATCAAAAGTGACAGTAAAGACATTTATAATATTACAAAAGATTTCTATTCACAAAAATAATGTTCTCTATTCATCAGATAATCCTGAAAATATTTATGTCCATAAAAATGTTAAGCAGCACAACTGTTTTCAACATTAATAATAAATTATAAATGTTTCTTGAGCAGGAAATCATCTGAAAGATCATGTGACACTAAAGACTGCTGAAAATTGAGCTTTGCCAACACAGTGATGCATTTCACATTTATTCCTGTTTATATTTACATTTGCATTTTTTTATATTTAAAAATAAAATAGAAAGTTATTTGAATTGTAAAAAAAAAAAAAAAAAAAAAAACAGTCAAATAAATGCAGCCTTGGTGAGCATTAGAGACTTCTTTCAATAAATAAATACATTTTGAAAACATATCACTACCACCAAAACAAACGGTATCAACTTACTGAAAGCATCTGAAATGTAAACTCTTTTATCTTATAGCAGGTTCATGGAATATGCAATTAAATCACAGGTTAATTTGTTTAGATGAGACTGATTTAGAAATTAGATAAAATATGTTTAACGGCATCACTTTTTTTAACAGAGTTAACACATTTACTGAATCTTCCATAACAGTTTGTGTCTGTGTGATTTCTAAATACGATGATGTTTCAATTATAATTCATACTTGCTGAACTTTTGATGTTAATTAAATTCAGTTTCACTTTGTGCCATCAGGATTTCATTTATAAATAAACTTGCCATTAAATGGGTCAGAAAACACATTGCCTGCATACGAATTTGGAGACTATTCATCCTAAATGGCATCTAAAATTGTCCCGAATCGTATGGTACAGTATGTTTAAAAGAGCGTGTTAAATATGCCTGAATGGTCTATAATTTCCAGCCAAAATTCCAACCTTTCTTGCGTTTATGTGGCGGGTCCTCGATGATTCGATTGAGGTCTCCACGGTCTTTCAGATCAACTGGTTTCTCCCATACTGACAAATGCATGGTGGGATTGAAGAAAAACACCCTGTCATCACCTGTCCAAACCACACACCTACAGAAAAGAGAAAGAGAGATGCTGTCATGCTTTTATACATTCGTACACACAGGAACACATTCCAACAGGCTGTTTGTGGTATTCTCACAACGTGACTAAGAAATCCCGATGACGAAAAACAGTTCCAGCAGCACCAGAGTGACCCAGAGAGAGGATTCTGGGTCACAGCGACAGCTGAGAAAGACTAAGACCAGATGGGCTGAATTTGATCGTTTGATTCAAATTCTGATGTATTTTTGTCTGCACTAGCTATTTTTCATAATCATTCTTTAGCAGCTTCACAAGGTTTTCAAATGGATAAATCCACAATATGTTCAGCATCAAGTATCTACAAGCTTATTATATATTTAAGTTTAATCATTCTTTAGCAGCTTCACAAGGTTTTCAAATGGATAAATCCACAATATGTCCAGCATCAAGTATCTACAAGCTTATTATATATTTAAGTTTTATGTCATAAATCCAAAAGAGACCAATTTTTCAGATGTTCCGCACTAGATATTCTTACCTTACAGTGATAATTTAAGACCCATTTAAGGTTTCATTCAGGGCATGTTGGATAAAGTATTCATGGATTCTGCAGTAGTCTGTGAGGTAATTTGATACAATCTCATGCCAACCATGACAAACCAATCCTGACATTTCATTTTGCAACCCCATCGCATCAGGGAGATCGGCAGTGCCGTCCCATACCATAAAACTGACCCAATGATAATAAAAAATCTTTGAAACGGAGCATCCACTCTGCTCGTATACAGTTATTCATAGTGCAAACATATGGTTGGCACTAGACACATGCTTCATTTGTCTTTCCATTAATATTGCAGAGATTTAAATCATTTCCATGCAACCTCCATAAAAAACAATACCTACAAAATTAACTTTTGAAGCAGGAGCTCTACCCAAAGGACCATTTTATTGCTCAGAGGTTGTTCTTTTATGGCTTAGAAGACACAAAGTAGTGCAGTTTTTTTCCACTTTCTTCTGCCTTCTATCCCGCCTTACTAAGCAGAACAACTATAAGCTATTTTTCGTCAGTTGCCCTGAAAAATGCAAAACACAGTGACTTTGTGCCACTCTCCAACTATTTAAAATTTATCTCAAAGTTTATTCTACAACAAAACAAAATGAAAAATAAGAGACAAATGATACAATTGGCATAGATTTAGAAAAAAAAAAAAAAACACATCATATGTTACCTGTGTTTACAGGCAGTGTACCATAAAATAATGTTTAAAAAAAAACAAGTTTTTTTATTTATTTTTAAAAAAAAAAAAAAAAATTTTTAAACTGTCCTCATGTGCTGTGCAGAACATAAACAAGCTGCATGAACAGCGTAGTTTGATTCGTGGAAAATTGACTCTTATTAAACAGTTCTTGTGAGTGAATCAAAAACACAACACAACCAATCTAGTCCAATTCGCAAGCAACTGACTTATGAACCCATATTTTAAGTAAATCTAAAAACATACAGCACAACCGGTCTTGTCCAATTTGCAAGCAGTTGACTCTTATGAACCCGTACTTTTTAAATGAATCAAAACCCATACAGTACAACCAGTGTAGTCCAATTCGCAAGCAAATGACTCTTATGAACTCATACTTTTTAAATGAATCAGAAACATACAGCACAACCGGGGTTATGAACTCAATATATCAAAAATAAAGTAAATCAAAAATAAACAGCATAACCAGTGCAGTACGAACAAAAGCCTCTTTTGAATTGGTTCTTACATTTACATTACATTTAGTCATTTTTCAGACGCTTTTATCCAAAGCGACTTACAATTGGGGAATACACAAAGCGATTCATCTTAAAGAGGCAAACAGACACAGGAAGTGCTCTTAATACCAAGTTTTAGGCATTGTTCCAAACAAGTACAAGCTATAAAGGGAAGGAATGACTCTTATGAATTAGAAACATACAGCACCACCAGTGTAATTTCGTTCACGAACAAATGACTCTTCTTTTATTGGCAAATAGCTGATGTTTTATTTTTAAAATTGATATTTTTTTAATATACAGGTTTCCTGTTCAATTTACGGGATTAGCAAAGTAAAGAAAATTAACATTTCTACCTGATCTCATGAAGAAAACGTACATAGGTGGTAAAACATTGAGCACTTGTAATCGTTTTCATACACAGTTATGATTATAGGTCCATATGTTTCACTTTCCGAACGTAACAAGCTTGCTTGGTAGCTCAGCCGGCACGGAATTGGACTTAGGATGCAGAATCCTTGGGTACAAATTCTGTGAAAAACATGACTCACGATAAAAGAGCTGAAAGATGAGACATCGAAAAACAAGCTAAAACGGCATGCTTGCAATTGCGTTTTTACGTCACATTCGCTTTTGTTCATACTATCGGTTAGGTTTGGGTGTAGTGCAGTGTGTGCGTTATTTTAAACGTCATGGAGCATTAGTCTTATAGCGCCACTCAACAGACATTTCAACTGCGGTGACGCCTACAAAAATCAACGTCACAAAACGTACCCTATGTATGTTCATCTATTCTGGGGGGAAAAAAAGAACACTCTTTTAGCGCCACCCAATGGACATTTCGCAACGAAAATGTCATGAAATGTACATGGCAGTACGCATTCCGCGTCTTGTGAAAACGTTCCCACAGGTACGTTTTCGTCATGAGATCAGGTTGGAACATTTATAAATGAACCATGCCCAAATGTGTCAGAATTGACTTCCAAACGTTTGGATCAAATGATCTGTCCTGATATAGTTTAAGACATTATTGTGGACTCTTCTTGAACTATAGATAAAAGAAATATCTGACAAGTTGGAGACTTAAGCAATAATCTTAGTTTGCTCTCCATTCAGTCAGATTTGACACGTTTGAGACATTAAAGAGATCTCATTTGATCTTTCCTTTGGGTTTACACTCTAAAATGGGTTTTTATTTAACACAGGAATCTAACAAACATCCATATCTGGATAATCGCACTACAGCTCCAGTTCTGGTGTCATCAACCACATGTTAAATGCATTTAACAGTGAAGCCAGTTTGTGTGAGTCAACAAAAGCTGAACGCGATAAGCCATGATGCCTGCTGGGCTTCAAAAATGTGTGTGTGTGTGTTTGTTTGCAGTGAAGGAAAGCCCACACTGCTTTGGCAGAGAAAAATGGAAGTCTTGCATAACGCGTCGTCCAAATGCAGATTTTCGATGGGCTGTCAGTGCATCTGTTTAGCACTGGAGGTTTGCCATGTGCACTGCTGTATTTTATTCGAGCATGTATTTCTGTCATCAAACAGTTATAAAGCGGCATGCATCATTTAAATGGTGCTAAAGCTGCTGACATTTATGATAGAATGAGAGGAGATAAAACAAACATCTTTATGTCACTATAGAAGAACAAACTGGCTATTAAAGCTTTCCAAAACAGCACACTTACAACAGTGGCATTTGAAAGTGTAGTTTGACACAGAGACAACTGCGAGAACACAATCAATCAGTCATTATCTTGAATGCACAGAGTTATTTATTAGCAATAAAGATGCATCAAATTGACGGCGAGCCATACAAACATATTTGCACAGACAAAACGGGTAGTTACCATGGTGAACCAGGTATAGGCGTAGATGCAACTGGCCGCTTGTCTTTGAGAGAGCTGTCCTCGTCCATACTGACTTTAAAAGGCCCATCCTGGACACACACACACACACACACAAAAGAAAAGATATGTCAACATGACATAAGGACATAAGGCCTTGTGAGTTTTCATACAGGATTCAGGCCAGATTCGTGATCAATACAAGAGTCAGGGACAAGAGCATCAAACAGCATTTACAATTTATTTTACTGCATAATGTGACATTTGAGAGTAAAACGGAATGTTTTAAAGAAAAATTATTATTTTTATTATTATTATTATTATTATTATTAATACTACTACTACTACTACTACTACTACTACTACTAATAATAATAATAATAATAATAATAATAATAATTTACTATTATTATTATTATTATTATTATTATTATTATTATCATTATCATTATTATTATTGGATCATGACCAAAAAGTTAATTAATGTACAATATGAAAGCAAAAAAGGGTACATTTTAAATTCACGTTGACACTGACATAAATAAAATAAAATAAAATAAAATAGATTTTTTGAATATAGAAATATTAAATTAAATTACTAAAACTGAAATATTAAATAGAAATATATAAAAATGAATAAAAATGACAAAAACAAAATTAAACTTAAAATAAAAAATAAAACTATTCATAAAAAAAATACTTTATAAATAATGCTAAAATAATACTGATAATAGAACAATTTAATGGAAAAAAAAGAGTACATGGGCAATCCCAAAATTTAAGATTCAATACTGAAAAATATCAGTAAAAATAGTTCTAATAATCAAAAATTGATTATTTTAGTCTATACTTGTATGATGTATGTATTTTCATGCTTATTTGAGTATCATATTTTTATCGTAGTAATATATGCAGATCGTTCCAAATCACTTCTGAAATCAAGTCACTCAATTCAGTTCGGCAGCAGACAACGAGGCTTTAAAACAGTGAATGTTTTTTTTCACTCTGTAATCATGCAGGCAAAGTGAACCTCAATTATCTCACCCCAAACATGGGTTACAAGGCTAATAATAAAATACAGTGTTGATTATCAACCTGATAAATGATGTAGATGTGTTCAGCCTTGAACACGCACTCAGAAAACAACCAATTATCCAGTCCATGCATGACCGAACGATGCAGATTACTGACTCTGCATAAGGTCGGGCAGCAGGCTTGCACACTCTTTACGGTCAAATGAATTACCGTTCTGGGGGAATTTCGCTAATTAATCTGGTTGAGAAGATTTTAAAAGCCATCACCTATGGGGACACTGTGGTACAGCGCTCTTCAACAAAAGCAATTATTAACTCCAAATCTGATTGTGCCCACAATCTGACCTTTTCCACAAATCAGTTCGATATTCTTTCTGCCTCTAAGACAATCCAAAACAATTTTCACAAGGACCAAGGTCTGGCAATGAATGAACAGTATGGCGATGGCAATTATGTCGATGTTGTCTATAAAATGGTTTTAAGAATCAAATACAGCTAATTAGAGAATGATAAGGATTACAAACCTCAGCTTTAGCCTCTGGGTTTGGATCATGGTGGAGCACTAAGGCATCTGTGCAGGATGGCTTCTTCAATTCCAAAATCTTATCTGAGCACAGAGATAAATGTTCAATATGCCAAAATCCACATTGTTTCTTCAAACAATCAGCACCTCATCAATAGTAAATATAATTCAAGTAAAACATTAAAAGACAATTCCCATATTCACTTCATCTACTAATCAAATGGTTGTGGCATCCAAATAAATCACTGAATTCCCATAATGAAAACACTGCAAATCAGTTTATACTGAGAGCTATTTCATTTTGTCTTCTATTTTAAGCAGAGCAATCATCAAGGAAAGAGGGGTGCCTTCATTTGCATATATAAATATATGTGTTCAGTTATAAGTATGCTGATATGTGTAAATGACAGTATTCTTCACTGCTTGCCTGCTGTTCCTCAGTTTTCTGAGGCCACTAGTGAAAATGCTTTTGTTTTGTATTTTTCTAATTAAATATTGATGATTTAATGATTTATTAATAATCTAGAAATACTGCAGAATCTTGTTTTTATGTCTCAAGTGTTTTCAGCATTGATAATAATAAGAATTGTTTCAAAATCAGCATATTAAAATGATTTCTGAAGGATCATGTGACACTGAAGACTGGAGTAATGATCCTGAAAATTCAGCCTTCAGATCACAGGAATAAATTATATTTTAAAATATAATTCAAAAGAAAGCAAGTTATTTTAAATTGTAATAATATTTCACAATATTACTGATTTAGCTATATTTTTGATCAAATAAATGCAGCCTCAGTGAGCAGAAGAGACTTCATTCAAAACATTGAAAGTCTTACTGACCCCAAACTTCTGAACAGTTGTATACACTGTAAAAAAAAAAAAATAATAATAATAAAAAAAAGATTTTTCAAAGTTGTAAACAAAACAGATACATTTGACAAGAAAATACTATTTCAGTCTTTCTTCTTCAACATTTCATTTTTAATTCAGTTACTTCAATTACTTCTTTCTTATGTTTAATTCAGTTACTTGCCATTTCTTTGTAATTAATTGTGAAATTTACTAGCAATTTCTGAGTGAAATTTGTTTCTACATCATTTTTCCCCCACTAAAAGGCAGCGTACTACATTGAGTACAAACAATGAAATGCTATTTACTCTTTATGAATATTGACAGAACATTCAGAAAATCAATAATGTATTACAAAAAAAATCACATTACAAGCAACATCAAAAAGTTATCAAAAGACATTGCAACGCATTCTGAACATCAACTGATGAGAGTAAAACCTTATAACAACCACCTAACAGCTGGCAGGCGAATCAATAAGAAAACAACACACTGAGACTGTCAGTAATGCTAGAAATCATTGTGCACTATGCCGTCAGTCACTTTAAATAGTTTGAACACACTCAAACTCAGTCTAGCCCAAAATAATTTTCACTTTATCTCCATAGAAAGGTATGAAATTAGATGTGGCAAGCATAAGGTGGAGTGGAAATCAAATGCGCTGCTTGATCTTTTGTCCTGCATGAAATTAAACTCAAACAGGCTGCATACTGAATTCAGCAGCTTTGGATATAACAACAAAGAAATGTCAGAGAGAAAAGCTCTTGCTCAGAGGTGCGAATGCAGTTTGATAAAGGTTGTCTTGATTCTACATATACTGTAAATTTAAACACAAGGCATGCAAACAATGATTGCTTAAATTTTAGTCTTTTCCGTACACAAAGCAGCCAGATAACTTTAGAGCACTTGAATAGTGCACCAGTCATATAGACTTGATTCTTCGCAGTGTAAAATACCATCTACATTCATTGCGCGGAAATATGCTGCTCGCACATTCATCCTGTCATCTCATTTTGAGTTTCATGGACAATAGAAAATCATGGGTGAGTACTGTAGTAATGATAAATGTTAATGTTAACTTCTTAATGAACTTTCAGAAATAACTGTCAGATGCTCAATCTGTGTGGTGACTAGTTGAGATACAAGATGTTTATTGTTAAAACGTGTTAGCAATGTGTTATGTATGCTAGCAACATGTTAACTCATGCTGGAAATATGCTAGCAGTGTGCTAGAACGTTAAAAATGTGAACAATTTGTTAAAACCTGCAAACAATGTGTTAAGAAAAGCTAGCAACTTGTTACAATATGATACAATCATGTTAAAATATGCTAACAAGATGATAAAACATGCTATGCTAGCAACTTGTTAAAATATGCTAGAAACATGCTAGCAACATGACAAAACATGCCAACGTGATAAAACATGCTAGCAACTTGTTAAAACGTCAGCCATGTGCTAAAACATGCAACGTGTTAAATTATGCTAGAAACATGCTAGCAATGCACTAAAACATGTTGACAACATGGTAACAATTTGCTAGAACATACCAGAGCCAACAATTTGCTAAAATGTGCTACCAACGGGTTCTATCATGCTAAAAACACTTAAGAAAAATCTAGCAGGTCTTTTAAAGGTCTAATGGTTTTTGTGGTTTAGTGGTCTGATGAAGTCTAGGGTCTGAAGTGAGAGTTTTTATTGGCTTGTCTGACATTTTCAATCAAAATTTTGACTGAGTATAACCTCCAAACCTCACGCTTTTAAAAGTTAATTTAAACTTTCTGACAAGCCGATATCAAAGTGTGTCAACAAACTTGATCCAGGTTCTTTTTCTTCAAAAAAAAAGCGGTAATGTACAGTATGTATACAGTTAAAGGGGGCATGAGGGGAACAGCTAGTAATGGATTACTTATAAAACAACTAGCACTGACAAATCCTGATTAAACTTGGATGAAACTGTTCTGGCCCCATAGCAACTCTTTGTATTACAACAAGCAACTGCTTTGCAATAAAGGCTGAATGAAGATTCTGTTTGATTTATATCAGTCATCATCACAGAGCTGGAAGCGTTGATGGGAAACCTCTCATCCACGCCTACACAAACCATTCATCTGATTCTGTCAGCGCAGACGCTTCCATGGCACGCTTCCACTCTAAGGTCTTACGTATACAGAAGACAATGGAGAAGAATATCTGTGTGTCGACTAGTTGAATCACAAGCTGTTTATGCTGTGATAAACACAAGGCTGCTGTCCAAAATATGTGTCACACAGGAATGTAGAACTACACCATAATGTAGAAAGAAAGAATATGATGGTTGAACATTGCTGGACAACTCAAATCCGGTCAGTGTGCAGACTCAGATCTGTCTTGTATAAAATGCAATGAATTTCATGAAGACTGGAAAAGCAAGTGAAGAACACTTTTCATCCTTTTCTCTATGACCCCTTTCTGCCTTATCAGTAATAAATATGAAAGGCTATATAGCAGATGTCCTTTAATTAAAGCCTGCTTTAGAAGTGCCTGCAGGGTTTTTTTTTTTTTTTTTTTTGCAATAAACTTTGTGATTTTGCAATAAATCACAAAACACAATTTCGAAAACAATTCCTCACTTCAGAGATGGCACAATAATAACTATTAAATAAAAATGGCCTGGGCTGGAATAAAATGATGCTTTCAAGAAAAATAATAATATTTATTCTAAACAAATCTAACTTTATGATGGCTCTGTCCATTAATAATGAACAGGTAGAATACGGTTTAAAATTTGCTTCTCTACAAGATGACCACATTTCTATGCATAGGTATTTTTAAGTAAAATATACACAAACGCCAAGGCTGCATTTGTTTGAGCAAAAATACAATAAAAACAGTAATATGGTGAAATATCATTACAATGTAAAATATTATAAAATGAAATTTATTCCTGTGATGCAAAGCTGAAATTTCAACATCATTACTCCAGTCTTCAGTGTAACATGATTCTTCAGAAATCATTCTATGATTTGCTGCTCGAGGAAAATTTCTTAATTTCATTAATGTTGAAAACAGTTCTGCTGTTTCATATTTTTGTGGAAACCATGATCCACCCACCCTACCAGGATTCTTTGACCCTAAATGTTTGAATGGTAGTGTATAAATACCAATGAATGCTAATGAAATAACATTGGCATACACTGCAAAAGCAATTGTGAGAATGCTACTTAATATTGTATTATATTATGTGTGTCATCTCACCTGTTGCTATTTGCTTCTTCCAGTTTCCAGTAAGTAGGGTCACTCCAGGAGCAGTGAGTGATGTTACTGCAGTGATATGTGAGGGCAGGACGGGTCCCAGTAAGCCTTTCCAGCTGCTCCGTGCTCCTGTATACCACAAAGAGAACATGGAAGAATATTTTACTCTGCATGAAGCACAGAGACCCGGTGGGGATAAAAACATCCCGCAATCTCGCTTTGAAGTCCTGTTCTGAATCAAATGATTTGTGATACGCGATCCACTTGGAGCGCTTCGAAACAGTGAATCATTTTGCGACTCAATGGTTTAACTGATTCGGAGTTTCAAAAAGCTCCGTTGATACTGCATTCTTTGCTCGCTTTCTCTATATGATTTATTCGTTGCTTGAATAACCAAGGAAATGAAATCGTTACAATTAATAGGCCTAACTTACTATGTTTTTAATAGACTGCGTTTCCATTGTATTAAAAACATTTCATGACATGACACCCATATACTTGCCCAAAAAGACGGGTTTATGATGTGCGTTATTAACAGAGTACACTAACATTAGGTTACTTAGGCTATTACCTTCCTCCTATGGAGAGAGAAAAAGTTTTCAAAAGCATCCCCCCCACTGCTTTATATATATATATAAATAATTTTTTCCCAAAACCAACTGGTCCAGGTTAAGCTGAAATAAGCTGTTCTTACAGCAGGGATTGCATTAAACCATGTTCTTTCTTATTAACTGTGACAAACTGTGAAAAGTAATGCTATTAGAGATGATGCCAAGGACACACTGCAAAATATACAAACATTATGCATTACAAATCAGTCTGGCTATCCATTTTCCACAAGCCAATAAGGCTATGAATTAAATTCCCAAATCACAAACCCACATAAACAAACCTACAGGAGGACAATCAGCAATATAACTCCCTAGATCGACATAAATGTTGCTTTCATCATTGGGAATCAAAAGAGCATTTCATTTTCCTCTCTAAACTTATTAAACTGATCAAAGCTTCAATCAAAAGTTCGTCTGACTGGTTAAACACTGAAAATGTTGGAAGAGGCTCGAGGCTTTTTCTCATCAACCGGGCCATATTTAACCTTTAATTTTCTAGCGTCTGTCCGAATTCTGCTCAACAGACTCTGCTTGTTCATAAAGGTTAATTACATTTGGCTTCAGCTCTGGGCTGGGCATCACTGAAATCCAGAGGGGTTGACAGATTGTCAGGTTGAATATGTATGTGCCATTTCCACAAGCGCAGAAAGCAGATGCATTTTTAAAGTATTTGTAATGTTCTGCTTCACAAAAACAGTTGAAGTTATCAAGCTTTTTGGATTATAAAATGACATTACCTTTTCTCTTTCTGCTGTTCCCTTTTAAGCCACAAAATAAAAATGACGTTAAATGATGTAAATTGAAAGAAATTACACTAAAAATAACAAAACAAATTATATAAAATAACAATGAAAATAATTAAATAAAACTAAATTTAAATAAAACTGTTTAATTACTAAAACATTTTTATATATTTTATTAGTTTTAGTTCATTTTTAACTGTGTGTATATATATATATATATATATATATATATATATATATATATATATATATATATATACACACACATACATACATATACACATACATATACACACACACATACATACATACTGGCCACTTTATTAGGTACACCTTGCTAGTACCGGGTTGGACCCCCTTTTGCCTTCAGAACTGCCTTAATTCTTTGTGGCATAGATTCAACAAGGTGTTGGAAACATTCCTCAGAGATTTTGGTCCATATTGACATGATAGCATCACGCAGTTGCTGCGGATTTGTTGGCTGCACATCCATGATGCGAATCTCCCGTTCCACCACATCCCAAAGGTGCTCTATTGACTTGAGATCTGGTGACTGTGGAGGCCATTTGAGTAAAGTGAGCTCATTGTCACGTTCAAATTCTGACCCTACCATCTGAATGTCGCAGCAGAAATCGACACTCATCAGACCAGGCAACGTTTTTCCAATCTTCTATTGTCCAATTTTGGTGAGTCTGTGTGAATTGTAGCCTCCGTTCCCTGTTCTTAGCTGACAGGAGCGGCACCCGGTGTGGTCTTCTGCTGCTGTAGCCCATCTGCTTCAGGGTTCGACGTGTTGTGCGTTCAGAGATGGCATTCTGCATACCTTGGTTGTAACGAGTGGTTATTTGAGTTACTGTTGTTGCCTTTCTATCATCTCTAACCAGTCTGCCCATTCTCCTCTGACCTCTGACATCAACAAGCCATTTTCGTCCACACAACTGCCGCTCACTGGATATTTTCTCTTTTTCAGACCATTCTCTGTAAACCCTAGAGATGGTTGTGCGTGAAAATCCCAGTAGATCAGCAGTTTTTGAAATACTCAGACCAGCCCGTCTGGCACCAACAACCATTCCACGTTCAAAGTCACTTAAATCCCCTTTCTTCCCCATTCTGATGCTCGGTTTGAACTTCAGCAAGTCGTTTTCACCACATCTAGATGCCTAATTGCATTGAGTTGCTGCCATGTGATTGGCTGATTAGCAATTTGCGTTACCAAGCAATTGAACAGGTGTACCTAATAAAGTGGCCGGTGAGTGTGTGTGTGTGTATACATATATATATATATATATATATATATATATATATATATATGATGCCTTTTTTGGCAAGTTCTCAAAATCTAAATTTAAATGTAGAAGACTAGAATAAATCATTGCATTTGTTATTATTTCTGATTCTGGAACCTCAGTTCAATAAGAAAGAATATCAGTCACTGTTGTGTCTTGTCAGTTACTTTTTTGAAAAGATGTATTGTGCATTATGGGAGTTAAATGAAGAGGGAGATGATGAGATCTGCTCATTAAAACATTTAATGATGCATGAACTCTTGATTTGCATCTGTTCGCTGAAACAATACGGCTGTTCTTGCTATTACTTTCAGATCTGGGAGAGACATCGACACACACACACTCACAGATGCTGAATTTGATAACCTTGGGATAAGCTATAGATCATGACTACACCTCATGATATCTGGCTTGCTTCTAGGTTACTGGCATTAGCTTTCATTTATTTCACTCAAAGTTGCATATGTTGTGAGACCCGCACTCTTTGAGGACGCGTCTCACACATATCTCATCAATCTTGAATTAGCTGCTTGTCTTACGTATAAAAAGATAAGATCGTTTAATGAGAACAGGCACGCTGGCCTCAGTAAAAAGATGTCTTCCAGCTTAGTCATTAAATAATTAAAAGTGCATGATAAAAAACCTGAAAACTGATTAAAGCTACCAAAATCAACAATGAGAGTGTAGCGTTCGTTGTCTCTGCTCTAGTACCGCTTCTCCCATGGCTAAATTACGACATGAGCTTGAGCAAACAATCTCAGTTTTCATTTTTGGGTGAGCTGTCCCTTTAAACACCTTTTTTTCTTCTCACTTTGAGGATAAAAAAAGGATGAATTTGCTCATAAAGGTTTAGAGGCATCCTGTATAAACCCGTCTTCACCCTGAACCAAGCGAATCAAAACAGGGTCGATCGGTTGATATTACTCGTGGGAAGGTTAAGAGACTTTGATGTGTTTTGATGTCAGGACTGATGGGATAGAGGGTGACAAGAGGACATTATCTGTAATCTGTTGTTATGAAGGCATCAGACAGAGACAGTGAAAGCTTTTGGAATGACCTGTATGAGACAAATGGTTGCTAGGGGTGAGAGACAGAGGAGACCTTTACAGTCGACGTGATGTGTGGGGAATGGTTAAAACGCAAGACTACAGCCTGAATAGGCAGCATCCAAACAGAAAATAAACCTCATGAATGACAGATTTTGAGCATTCTACATAGGTAGCAATTCTGCACGGGAGACTCGACTCATACTTGATTCTAAATAGAGTTTAATGATGCATAAAAATACACAGCACACAAATAGTGGGCAAAACTGCGTTGAATGACCTGTAGATAGATTTGTAGACTTGTAAAAAGATACATTTGTGCTACCAGAATGTGCCCTGGAATTCGGAAACGGGATACAGTAGCATTTTTGCCATTCCGGTTTCATTGTACCAAAGTCAATGAGATTTTTTGAATGGGGATTTGGTTAAATGCTTGAAATAAGGTCTGCGGTTCATGTTTTATTCTAGGACATAAAATACACCAGTAATACCTGACTTTTTTTTAATGTCTTGAAAAAGGTAGGTTAAGTGGCTGAATGGGACTACAGGTGTTGTCAGAGACATTAAACATCATCACATTGAATAAGAAAACTCATCCGTTTTAAACTCGCAGTCTTGCAAACTTTTCTAACTCAAACTTTCCAACTTGTGCATTTCAAAAAAAAAAGCTTAATGGTGCTGACGCTGAAGTCATGTGACCATGAAGTAGTTTTTTTTATAGCCAGTGTTTAGTTTTTTACTTCTGGCTATTGTATTTAGGCTTCAGATTTCATTTTTGTGAAGATTATATTGATGAACAAAACATACAAGAATCATAACTTTTATTGGTCACAGAGTTTCTTTTCTGAAATAATCCAAAAGCCTATGCACAAATCCTGTTGGCTTTTTGTTGAGGAAATCAGGATGAAACTAACTTCTGGGTTTTCCTACAGAAAAAATACATAACCACTGATTTGCATTGTGGGAATGGACATCTCAAAAAATACTTACAATGCTATCTTAGTATGTTCTAAAAGAAAGTATTTTATAAGGCAACATACATGCAATAAAATGCATATGTAGGCAGCTACATATGCTAAGTTCATATGCTAAGACAGCTAAGTTCTAAGAGTCTAAAAGTTTCCTCTCTTCTACTATTCATAGATGTAGTGATGTATTTATGTTTTTGTTTTGTTTAAGCACACAAAAACAATAGCTGATTATTCAAAGTGAATAAATAACCCAACAATTGCACAGCTTATAAGAAGAGATCCTTAGAAACCATCTTGTGAGATTCTTTATGCAACTGTCTGAGAAAATCTTCTCACAAAAGGTGCCTTCAGAAAGAGGAAAAGTACAGGTGGTCTCATCCATGCTGTGAGTTACTGCTAAAAAAAGATGTGAAAAGCATTCAGCATGTAGCAGCGAGGATCTGTAGCAACATCAGCTTCCAGACATGCCAGCTTATGAGTTACACACAGGTTTGTGTATACTGTACATTTCAAAATATTAGCATAGTCTATTTACCAACAGACCACGTCTTTTATTAGATGCATTTGTCTTAAAGAAAGTGGTGAACTGTAATGCACCCATTGTGTATCCCAGTAATTTGTATCAATTTACAATTCTTGTCATGCTCATGCGACCGAGAGAATAATAAATGTTTATTTATTTGGGAAGCAGAACAGCCTCTTCATTATGAATGAGAATGTATTGCTACTGCTGACACTGGACCTTGACTGAAGCTCTTTACCTGATCGTATCTGCTCACCGAGACGATTCGCTGGCCTTACCATCAGACACGCTTCTGTAACTTCTGATTATATTCATTCAGAGCTGGGTAGCTGGTCAATTTTTATGGACCTTTTATCACATCACCAGCCCTTTTAAACAAGATCACCACCATGAAGGAGCTAACTAATAATCCTGAAAGTGAACAAATTTGACTCAGAAATTATAAGAGAAAAATCATGCATTATATTATTGTAAGTCAAGGTAAATAATCATAATGTTATGAATTTTACTGAAAAAAACAGCACATCTGTAGCATTACATTAGCATTTCATTTACACGTTAATCGTAACAATGACTTTCATTTTTCAGGCGATAATTTTATTTTTTTTTTCTTCTGGTAATATCTGTCTGAAATCTGCTTAACTACTATACTACAGGAAAAGAGGTATACAAACCTGAGCTAAAACCAAAAGCCTCTTGAAATCAGAGTTTCATCATCCAGGGTCCAAAACTCTTGTGTAAACTGCAATATTGTCTGGAGCTGTGAGCAAATATAGTAATTTTCTCCCATTCTTTCTTCATACAGTGTAGTGATATTAAATGACTGAACAAGTCAGCAACATATTGGAATATAATGATAAACATGAGCAGAGACAAAATTTCCCACAATCAGTGATCTCTCTCAAGAAGAAGAAGAAGAAGAAGAAGAAAAAAAAAACACTGAATAGAGCACACAATGATTTTGATAAAATGTTTACATTTTTTACAAGTTTACATTTTTAAATTGTAAATTTGTAACTGTTAGGTTAAGATTATATATTTTATTTAAAAATAAAATAAAATAATTGATTTTGCTCACCAAGGCTTTAAATATTAAATATTTAAATATGTAATATTTAATATATTTAAATATTATTTAAATTATTTAAAAAGATTTCTTTTAATATATTTTAAATTATTTTTTTAATATATTTAATATAATTATTTTTTTAATATATTTTAAAATGTATTTTATTCATATGATGGTAAAGCTCAATTGTCATCATCTTTCACTATAATATAAAAGATTTTACTGTCCGTTTGGATCAATTTAATGCATCCTTGTTAAAAAAAGAGTACTATTTTCTTAAAAAACATCAATCAATCAATCAATCAATCAATCACACTGACCCCAAACTTTTAAACGGTAGTTCCCAAAGTTGGCTATTATAATTTGAACAATAAGGAAACATACTGGCTAGAGAGAATTCAGTCTGAATCAATGAAAACTATTTTGAATGATGTGAATCTCTCAACGGTCCAACTGTTTTTCTCAACTGCACATGAAAAGACATCTCAAGTTATTTGAGTTTGAAGTTTTCTGGACTCAAAACACCTTTTGGGTCATTTGAACTTCCAGCTCTGATATCAGTGCAGTTTTAATAAGTATTGATGTGCTGCACAGCAATAAACCATAAAAATCACCTCGCTTTCTCAAACTCTAGGGAACAATGATGCTGCTTTTATTTACGTATAATGTGTAATAATATCACATGCTGTGAGATAATTAAACCTATGGCTTCAAAACTCTGTGCTTCATAATCCATTTTATGAGTCATATTATTTACGACAAACTCAGAGTCTCCGAGCGCTGGCTGCCTCTCCCTTCCATTTCAAACCTCGCCCTGCCAAAACATCTCGTATCAAAGAAACAAAGGAATAAAATGTGACCTAGTTGAGTCCCACGGCACATCAAACGCACATCAGAATCAATGAGCGAAGACGTGCGGCACATCTGCCAAGAATCGCGAGCATTTCAACTCCGGAGACTCCTGTTGGCCTTAAGACGCAACCGAACCGAAGGCTTCCTTTGTGGAGGCATCAAGAACTCCCTCTTGCGAGCTAAATGCAGTGGCCCAAGGGCGAAAGTGTTTTGGGAGAGATGAGTTGAATGTTAAAAGCTGTGCTTAAACTCTTCCTTTAATTAATTCTGGGAATAATTATAAAAAGCCCAGTGTGGGTTGGAGTTTAGTGCCTGAGATATTTAGGTTATCTGGGTGTATGCCCGCTAAAAACAAAATGAATTTTATATTTTACAACATCAGCGTATGATCCTTTGATTGGATAATGGGTTTCACTCTGAAGTATTATTGCATTCATTATTGTTGCCAAAACTAATCCCAGCTGTAATATCCATGAAATTGATATACGCTATCAGATACAGCTTCTGAAGGCTTCTAAGATGTGTGCTCTCTGAAGTTGTGGCAATGCAACCTATACTGTCAATCTCTGGATACAAATATCTAGTCATGTCATGGCGGGCAAAAGTGACCCTTTTAGGCTGTCATGTCTCCAAAACTTTGAAGATGAGTTCCTGTTTGTAATATTGCCCTGTCATATAAAAATGACAACACAATTTCACAAGCTCTCGTCATCGCAGCACTCCGGCATGGCCTGCACTCGATATCTCTCCCTGTAATTTTCTCAACGAGTGGCACTTTAATCAGTCTTATTTCTATATTTGGGAAAACCGATTGAAATACTGTTTTATACAATAACAAAATTGCACATAATCACATGGACGCACACATACACAGACTTGTCGACCTATGCTTTCTGATACTGATCTACCGTTGTCTGTTTTTGAAGGATGTCACGCCTCAGCAGTGCATTGTGGGAGGCCAATCAGACCTGTCGCGTCAAGGTTGCCACCCTGGCCTTACTAATCTCCCCGAAGAGATCTGTCTAAAGATCAGGTAAACAAAAAGCCTCAGATGCGTGACATTAATTTGGGAATTACATGGATCAGCAGGACTGCACAAACTCACAGAGACAGAAACAGTGAGGAACTCAACAAAATTCAGGCAGTTTGAATATCGACTTTTGAATTCCACATTCCACAACAAAAGCTCTAATTCAAAATTCTAGAATTTCAAAATTCAAAATCAATTCTTCCATTGGCAGGGCCTCCTGCTTTTGGATAATAGAGGGATAGTTCACCCAAAAATGAAAATTCTGTCATCATTTACTCACCCTAATGCTAATCCAAATCTATTTGACTTACATAACAGACATTAAAAAAAGAGTAATAAAAGTCGGTTATGTCCAATGTTGTTTTTAGACCTTTTTAAGTGAGTAAATGATGACAGAATTTTTATGTTTGGGTGAATTATCCCTTTGGTTATGGGTCATCAATTATTGGTTCAGATAGATGGATCATACCTTGGTTGAGATCAAACAAAGGAGTACAAACCAGTCCAGAATGCATCAACTAAGTGGACAGATACATTAAGTGCATATGGGAGGATGTGCAAGAGACAAATTGGCCTTTCTGAACTCAGCAGTTTAAATAAAAGAGGGTAGGATATTGGACATCAAAGTCTGCAAGAAACACAAATCAATACCTACTGTTTGATTCTGATAACCCACTAGAACAAAAGTTCAAGTGTCATTAGGACACTTCACTTCTGGGGAAATAATGGGCAAACTAGCTCAGACTTTAGAAACAAGGAAGCTCATTGCTTCAAAAGACAATTTAAAAATCAAAACATAGGTTGAAAGGACCAATAGGTCTAGTAAGTGCATCAAAACAACAGTAAGAGTAGGGGAACAACACATCGTTATCTCATTTTTGGTCACGCGGCAGAATTTCATACTGACCAAATGCTATAATCATACACCCAAACACAATACACACATTTAATTAATGCAGTTTAATATAACAAATGATGTGCAGATTAAATAAAATTAAAAAAAAAAAAAATCTTAATTATTCCAAACTTTTGACTGGTAATACATATATTGGTTAAAAAATTGAGACAATGTCAATTTTATTTTATTCATAGACCTACAAGTACTTGCTGTAGTAATGTTAACAGTAGTAGTCTTTGAATAACGTGAAACTGCCACTGAAAATGTGTTCATCACTGCTTTCAGGTTGTTAATCAAGTCACTAACAAAAATTAAACCAAAATGATCCTGCTCCTGTTAATACACCCACTGGCATATATTTTCAATTTTATTTGATTACTTGATTTATTAAAAAAGGGGAAAAAACATTTATTCCAGCATGGGAATTGAACCCAGGCTGCTCTGGATAGAAAGTAGCACTTCTAGCTCTGGCCTAACTACACACTGCATCATTTTAATGGTGCATAATTACATTTCTTAAATATGTTTGTGGGATTATATGATAATGAAGTTTTAAATGTATATATATATATATATATATTTTTTTTTTTTTTTTTTTTTCACTTGATACACACTTCATGTATTCAATTTTACAGACGTGGACTGACAAAGGCACAGGGTGCTTAGGGAACCCCAGAAGCTCTGACACAATTCAAATACTGATGCTCGCAACTCCCACAACGATCCCCAGTCTTTGGGACTGTAAAGAGGTTTAACTTCTGGGAAATCCCAGAACAATTAGAGTTTAGCCAGACATCTGAGAGGAGGCAATCCTTGATTGTTTCCTAAATTGTTGTGTCGAAAGAGGCAAAGAAGTACAAGTGAAACATGGATGGAAAATGTTAATGCTAAGTGAGTTCTCACTATGTGGTCAAGACTACTCTTTTTATATAAATTATTTCATTACAGCATGCTTTGTTAGAGAATGAATTTTTCAGAGAACGGCATGTGGTATAAATGAGCAAAAAATAGGCAGCAAAGACTTTCATGCAAGGTCCTTTCTGGGATGTTTGCTTGCTCTTCATTATGTGCCCTGTTCTGTTTGTCTTACTAATGAATTTGGATTTAATTTGAGATCTAGATAAGAGGACATGGATGTACTCCTGTCCCTTGGAAGTGCTGGGTCAATTGAGATTACAAGAGTGAAGTAAGTCAATTATACTAAATGCCAGCCATTTTCTATCTGTGAAGAACATCTCCTGCTTTAAAGGTCACTTAGGATCTTTTAGACAGGTGTTCAATCTTGCTCCTGGACATCTACGTTCCTGCAGAATTTATGGGTAATAAAATTACAAGCCCACCTAAATGACTAAACAAAAATGTACTTTTCTGTGTATGAAAAAGTTGCAGTTTACAGAAGTAGGAAGCCATCAACACAGCAACTTGCCATTTCTTTGTAGTTAACTGTGAAATTTACTAGCAATTTCTGAGTGAAAACTGTTTCTATACCATTTTTTTCTTAGTGAAGTCATGTCTGAATTCGATTCGATGTCTACAGATCTAAATCAGTTGTTTTCAACTGGTGAAGGAAAATAAAAACAATGTTGAATACAAATAAATGCAACCAAACATAATCATACATACAGAGGTTAGGTTTTCAACTTTTAAAAGGAATGAGAAAATACTTTCCGTGTGTACTGTTCTTGATCAGACATTAGGTCCGCATGCAACATTTTTTTTTTTTTTTTTTTTAAAGACATTGCTTTAAGGACAAACTCAGTTGAGAATTACTGTTCAATTGACATGATGTTATGTTGCATGGAAGCTTTCTGAAATCTATGAAAGCCTGTTTCTGCCAATGAATGAATGAATGAAATAAAATAAAATTAAATGAAAATAAAAGAATGAAATAAAAAGTAATTACAACTTTTTATCTCACAATCCTGAATTCATAATTCATATATCTCACAATTCTGAGTTTATATCTCAGATTTCTCTAAAATAATTCAATTTCAAGATATAAATTCTGAGAAGAAAAGTCAGAACTCTGAGATTTTGAGAAAAAAAATTCTGAATTATGGGTTAAAAATTCTCCATTACATTTTTTATTCCATGGCGAAAACAGAAAATAGAATTACAAGACTCAGTATTCTGAAAAAAAAAAAAAGTCAGAATTGTAAGATAAACTTTTTGTGAGATGTATATTCTGAATTGCACAAAAAAGAGGCAGAATTGTGAGAAACAAAGGGCCCTGTCATACACCCGGCGCAAGGTGCGGCGCAAGTGTTTTTGCTAGTTTCAGCCCGACGCAGTTCTCATTTTACCGTCCTGCGCCGAGTTGTTTAAACAGCAAATGCATTTGTGCCCATTTGTGCGCCCATGGGCGTGCTGGTCTAAAAAAGAGGTGTGTTCAGGCGCATTGTTGGCGCATTGCTATTTTGAGGAACTGAAAATAGACTGCACCATAGACCAACTCAAACCTGTTCTAAAGTCTAAAGTTAATGGCGCAATATTTTTTTTTTGTTATTTAAAGAGCGCGTTAGTAGAAAATTCACCTCTGGGCGGGTCCACAACGCACATTCACTTTGCTTATTACACACAGGGCAGCAGCACACAAACATGCCAAATATTAAAAATTAAAGGATTACAGTGTAAAAGAATATTATTGTGTAGGTTACATAAATATAAAAATGTCATACATGTCATAATGGATAGTCATTGCGTGTTTCAGAATTAGCCTACCTATTTGCTCGCGCATGAGCAGATCCGTTTGCTCTCTGGAGATGCGTTCAGTCTGTGCTCCTTAAAATTCCGCCGTTTAAATAGCGAATCCGCCATGGCGCGAGCGCAACATGCTCTTAAAGGGAATGGGAGATGAGACTCTGATTGGTTTATTGCACGTTATGCCCAAAAACACACCCATTACTCATTAAGAGAATAGGGACAACCCTTTTAGACCACGCACTGGGAGCGCCGACTGTTTTTCCCGTCGTTATCCTAGCAAAAGTGGATTCGGAAACGCCCTGAGTGCACCTGCGCCATGCGCTTTAGACCATACGCTTAGATCATTAAAATAGGGCCCAAAGTCTGAATTGTGAGATAAGTTGCAATAACTTTTTTTTATTCTGTGGTGAAAACAGTCTTGCATAGAAATCAGCTTCTTAAAAGGTGTCCAAAAATGCTTTTAAGTCAGTGAGACAGCAAAGTTTTTGCTGGTTAACATTTTTTTTTTTTTAAAGATCTAACAGCCAGACCAACCTCGAACTGCATAGAAGTTTGTGTCGGTCTAAGCCGGTCCTTTAAGCATGAACTGACACTTTAAACACATTTTACTTTGTTGGGTTTCTAAGCACTCAACTGGACGCTCAAGGATTCACAAGTACTTTGCGGAACATTTCACAAGTGTTAGTCATTTAGTGATGGACACAGAGGTTAAATGAACACACTACCGAGTTAGTACTGATACTGTTGCTTGCAACGCTGGCCTTGATTCTAAACACATATTCCACTTAAATTAATTAGGAACAAATTCTGAGGGAGAGAGACATCCTGAAGAGCGTCTGAAGTACCGTTCTCAGAGATGAGTGGAAAATTAAATCAAAGAGACTTTGATCAGGACACTTTCATGATGTAATGCTTTGTAAGGTTGACATGTTGAGAAAACAAACATCCTCCATTTATGTGTACAAGTGTTGTAGTGCCAGTGTGCAAGATACTGGCAATACTGACATAATCTTTCAGATCATAACAAAGGCATGCATGCTTTCTAACAGAGTGCCAAGTCATCATCACAAACTTAAAAGCTCCTTGAAATGGCTTGAATGGAACTGTTTTCTTTTTAAAATAGCCAATAGATGTTAGTTTATGTCACAGCTGTGAACTATGATTTGCAACTTGCTAACCCTTGTAAAGAAGAAGTGCTTCATTGTATTGGATATGCACTTGACAATTATTTCAAAAACTGTACTTGCATATAATAAAATTAAATTCTAATAAAAGGCCAGTTATGTGTACTTAAACATATTTCTTGAGTACACCTAAAAATTAATACTGTCAAATTAAAAGTTTTACGTTAAATTACTTTTTAAATCATTATTTTCTTTATAATCTTTTGTTGTGCCTCAAACAACTACACTTATTTTGATGTGTTGACCTACCTACATAAGTACATGTGAAGTACTTGATTATAATTTTAACTCTAGTGTGATATTAAATATTAAATTTAAATTTAATAAATTGCAAATTTCATTACAAATGTAAATATATATATATATATATATATATATATATATATATATATATATATATATATATTAAATACATGTAATTAAAAAAAAGAAATTACACAAAATTTTAGTTTACTATAAATACTGTGAGTATATTTGGCAGTACATTTTAACAATATTTCAAAGACAATAGAAGTAATGAGGAAATTACATAAAAATCAATTACATTTAATATAAATTTCTTAACTATAATATATATTAAATTTATTGCATTTAACATGCAATTAAGTGCCTGAAATCAAGTTTGCACTCAGGTATATTCTTTTAAAGTATATTCTTTCTGTAATAAGTACTATTTTTAAAAGTATGCAACAGTGTACTTCATTTTCACAAGGAAATTCTAGTCACATAATAGTAATATAAGGTTCTCATTTTCAAATTTCTCAAATTGAATATGAGTCATCAATATTTTTTGGACTCTCATTAGTGTATATCTACTAAATTTGTCAACTTTTAACAGTACACTGACATATAGACGACCTCAAAGCTAATACACATTGACAAAAATGCACATTTTGAATTCATGGGTCTTTAAGACTATGTTAAGACTATGCTGTTTCATAATACTTCATTTTTTTAATGCTTGAAATGGCACAATATACCCTCTGATAAAGCAATGTCATTTCTCTTAGCAATGCCTTGTCTATGGAGCAGGACTTGCATTATTGGTAGGCAGATGCTGTACCTTTATAATCAATAGTCCTCAGTCTCTAGACCTTGAAAACCCTGCACTGCACAAACTTCTTGAAAAGCAACTTTTAAGCTCTAGGTGTTTGCTGTATTGAAAGATTCCCAGCGACACATCTTTTACCAGAGCTCTTGGTTGAGTAATAATGCTCAGTATGTTAGATGTGAATGTAAATCGATCTGGATGAAACTGGGGTAGATAAAAATTAGGTATTAAAATTCATTTCTTATACACAATTAGAACCAAGACAGTCATCTGACATGAAACTGGAGTGAGAATTCTGAGCGTGAAGACACCATGTTTGACAGATTTTTCTATATCCTCCTTCCTAAATATTTGCCCATTTCACACCAAACTCGCTGATCTATAATAACAGTACCATTGTATTTGATCCATCCAGATCCTGTTGTCTTTCTCTGTTTGCAGGCAGGATAAGCCCAATCCATCCAATATTAGCAGTCTCTCCAAACATCTCCCTTTTCTCCATCTGTCAGGCCTATGAGATCCATAAATATGCCAAAGCTCGTTCTGATATGCTCATTAATTTCCTCCTGTAGGCAGCCTGATGGAGGAATGCTGACATGGGTCCTAAAACTTTTAATTTGAAGAAAAAACAATTATTTGAACTCCCATGGAGGAGACTTTCTGAAAGTATTTATAGAATTTTAGTAATTAAAAAAGAGAAATGAATGACCCCAAGAAACAAACAATAATTATTCAATTAGGAAGACTGGTGTAGTATAATTAAACAACAACAACAACTTAATTTTAAATGAGTCACTTTACATAATGGCAATATTATGTTAAAATATTATAATATTATACTACTTATATTTATACATTAAGCAGACTCTTTTATCCAAAGCAGCTTACAAAAGAGGAACAAAATATTAAATAATACAATATTCTAATTGAATATTTCACAAAAACATAGATAGATAGATAGATAGATAGATAGATAGATAGATAGATAGATAGATAGATAATTCTGACACTATTTACTCTCATCTCTATTGAAGCTTGTTTAAAAAAAAAATAATAAAAAAGGTAACTGAGTTATCTCACTCATCTAAACTTTTATTCTTGAAATTCCAGTATATATCTCACAATTTTGACTTTTTTACATATAGTTCTGAGAAAAAAATAAATAAATAAAAAAATCTGAATTGCAAGATATAACAGAATTCTGACTTTTCTCCACCACAATTTCAAATTTGAACATCACAATTTTCAGTTCATTGTCTCGCAGTTCACTTTTTCCTCAGAAATGTAATTTTAAGTTTACATCTCACAATTCTGCCTTTTTTTCTCTGAATTCTGAGTTTATTCTTGCAATTCTGTTTTTATTTTATTTATTTATTTTTGTTGTTGTTGTCGTTTGTTTGTTTGTTTCTGCCATTGAATAAAAAAATAAAAAGGTAATTGCAAATTTTTAGCTCACAATTCTTGATTTTTTTCTCACAATTGAAAGTTTGTATCACAATTCCAAATTTTCTACTCAGAATTGCGTATTTACATTTCACAGTTGTATGTCTCTGTATATTTTCATCTCGACATTATTTATTAATATTATTTAACATTATATTAATTTATATTAATGTCAGAATTCTGAATTTTTCTCACAATTCCACTAGTTGTTCTTTCTCTTTCTTTCTTTCTTTCTTTCTTTCTTTCTTTCTTTCTTTCTTTCTTTCTTTCTTTCGTTCGTGGTGGAAACAGGCTTCCATATACATAACTCCAAAAACTCCAGGAGAAACTTCATACAGCTTTATTCCATATGCCAGTTTGTAATAACTGGAAATAGCCAGAAGACACCATAAAAGCAGCATAAAAGCACTTCATATGATGCATGCGCTATATTCCAAGTCTTATGAAATCATATAATAGATTTATGTATTTATGTAAATAATTTTATGTAGGTTATTCACTTAAAATCTCCCCACTGCAGCTCTCTGCTCTCATTTCATACATTCATGTCACATTTGTTATGAGGTAAAGCCTTTGTGATGTGTACGACCATCCCAGTGACCATTAGCAAATATATTTAGCCTGACACATTAATGCCTCTTTGAGCCTACCTGACACACATGCTGAAAAAGATTTCTTGAGCTGATTTACACCCAGCCTCTTTCAAACAGTGACCAGGTGAAGCCTCAGACTGAAGTCTTGATTTCTCTGAAGGCCTAATTGACATCTCTGAAGGCCTAATTACTTTGCATCAGCCTCACCGTTCAGCCTGCCTTGAGCCTTACATTAACATGCTTGACACAAACTCATGAACTCACACAGACACATAAAGAAAGAACAAGGAAGTGTACGTATGTGTTTCAGAGAGCGTTTACATGCAGAACAGACAGAAAAACACTTTATCTGTATGCATATATTTTATCTACTGTGATCCATAAGAACCATTTTTGGTTCCCTATAGAACCTTTCAGTGAACAGTTCTTAAAAATGACCATTTTTCTTAGTGTGAAGAACATTTAAATAATCTGAAAAACTTTTTCCACTATAAGGAACCTTTTGAGCAATAAAAAGGTTCTATGGATGTTAAAGGTTCTTCATTGAACCAAAGATGCCAATAAAGTACCTTTATTTTTAAGTGTACAGCAACTAAAAAGAACCTGGTCCTAAATAACACATCAAAATGAATAGTGCTTGGTCACTTTACATGTCAACAGACGGCCTCTTCTTGTGGGTGTTTCTTGGCCAGAATAAGATGCGTTCAGTACGAGTCAGGATCTAGGAAGCTTACAAATACAGCCTCTAATGCACATAAAACAACTTTATGTGGGTGTGTGATGTTTGCGGTGACAGGTGCTATTTAGACACTGGCTGTGATATAGAATCATTTACATAAATGTCAAGCACATTGTACACATAATCATTTTCTCCGAAATAGTGTGGGTGTATTTTGACTTTCTGACTTTGAAACAATTATACACAACGCCTGTGAAAAATGCGATTCCACCTCTTTTGTTTACTATATACAGACTTTTCAATGTGGCAAAACTGACTGTTTCATAAGTCAGTGTTTGGGTTTGACTTGATTTAGCCAGAAGACAGAATACTATAATAATATACACTTTGAGGTCTTTACAGTACATTATATACAAGCCTCTAATGCTCGCCTAAGTTGCATTTATTTGGTCAAAAATACAGTAAAAACAGTAATATTGTAAAATATTATTACAATTTAAAATAACTGTTCTCTTTTTTTAATATATTTTAAAGTGTAATTTATTCCTTTAATGCAAAGCTGAATTTTCAACAGCCATTATGCTAGTCTTTAGTACCACATTATAAATGACTTTACTGTCACTTTTGATCAATATGATGCATCCTTATTGAATAAAAGTAATATTTTTTCTTATTCTTCAAAACTTTTGAACAGTAACAACTGAAGAAAAAAAAAAAAGAAGAAGCTTCAACAAGTGGCCTATTTATGAGTGACTCGCTGAATCGTTTACTCAACTGATGCGTTCAAAGTCACTGATTCATTCTTTCAAAAAAGTCACTACTCCACAATTGTTCATTTTGCTTTTACTTGTTTGTTGGGAACTATTTCTGTTGGCGTAGCTAAATAGACAAAGTAACTGGAAATAATATGTAAGTTACTCAATATTTACTTGTTGTTTATTGAATTGTTGTATATATCGTGTTGTTGGTCTGAATGCTTTACCTAGAAAGATAGAATCCTATAAAGTGCAGACTATTCACAACAACAGCATGATTGTGAGTGTGATATTGTTTGAATATTGAGTCTATTGGACACCAAAAACACACTGCTCAAACATTATTATCACTATTCTTTAGAAAAAATCGTAAAATTAACTGGAGAGGAAAGCAGTTTTGTTTTAGAAGCCGTCTATGGGGAATAATCTTCACACATTTCAACCAGAGATGATTCTGACATGAGGTACATAAGAAGTAGCAGAGTGAAGAAGAGCAGAGAGATGAGCAGCTTGAGGAGAGAGTGTGATAATTTTCAGTACAGTACAGAGAGATCGACAGAGAGAGAGAGAGACTGTTGGAAAATGAGGTCTAATAATATGTATGAAGAGTCAGGATGGAGAGAAAGAGGTCAAGATACAGTTAGAGAGAGTTTGTGTAGCATTGAGGTAATGTGGGAGTATTCAAGAGCTAAGAGGGAAACAGACTTCATGGTGAGAGTACAGGAGTGCAACTTTGAGTCAGGATTCATTAAAAATAAAGCAGGAACTTTCTGCTGCAGGTCTCTGTGGAATCTAAGAGAGGCAGCAGTGGAATCAAGGGATGAGAGAAGACAACGGCTCTGTTCCAAAACCTAGTCAGCTGCTTATGTAGACAGTATTTTAAGGCATCATAAGCATGGCCATATTTTATATAAACACACTACAGTTCAAAAGTTTTTGGGGCCGGTAAGATCTTTTTCATTTAAAGAGCTGCATATATTTGATTAAAAAATACAGTAAAATCAGCTGTATTTTGGAACATTATTACAATTTGAGAGAACTGTTTTGTATCTGAATATATTTTAAAATGTAATTTATTCATGTGATAATTCAGAAATCATACTGATTGGCTAATTGTCAGGCTTGTGTTGTGTTATGTCTTGTGTTTTGTTCCCCATGTGCTCCCTTATGCCCATATTTGGGTTTTCCCATTCCTGTCTCTAATTTAGTTCCATGAGTCCCACCTGTGTTGATTAATTATCTTGTTTAGTTCAGATTACTTTAGCCCTGTGTTTTCCATGTCTAGCGTCTGCTGTTAAATGTAATTTTATGTGCTTCGTGTCTCCTACGTTCCAGCTATTGTATCATTAAAAGACTGTTTGTTGAATTCCTCGTCTCCTCGTTCTCTTGCTTCAGCGAAATCGTGACAGAACAGCGGCTCAAAACAGAAAATAAGCGGTGCCCCTTCTCCCCGGCGACAGTTTTCGATGATGATAAATTGAACGTTCAAAAGACCAGCATTTATTTGAAACTGAAATGTATTTATTTGTGACATTATAAGTGTCTTTACTGTCACTTTTGATTTATTTAATTCATCCTTGCTGAATTACAAAAGTACGGACCCCAAGTTTTTGAACAGTACAATATTATATAACAGTACAAGATAATACTTTTTATAATTTGATGTTACTTTGTTTCTTTGTAAATGATTGTGAATTTGACTAGCAATTTCTGAGTGAAAATGCACACATGCATACATATAATTTATTTTCCCTCAGTGTTTAGAAAATTCTAAATATCTCTTGGCAAAAAAAAAAAGGACATTGAACTAGCTCTTTAACTACTTTAATTTATGTTTTGCTTGCAACCTGACAGAAACGCTTTTAAAGTAGCTTTTCCAGCCTTTGCCGCTCATGAAAAAAAGTTGCAGTTTCTCAACCCTACTCCAGAGCATCCCTTTGACTAAATGTTTTCATTTTGATCCTGGCCTTACAAACCTTATTCGATCACTCTAGCTTCATCTAATTACTGAAGCAACTGCCTCAGGTGTGTTCAGTTGGGGTCGAAACAAAAGCGTTTTGTCAGAGGTACTAGGCTAATAGGCGTTAGGGTTTCTCTGCTCACATTTGCTAGCGGCTGCCTTCTGGAGAGCACAATGGGTGAAGTCTAGGGGATGTGTGTTTGTTTGAGTTAGTTAAAGTGTCATATTAATGGTTGAAATAGGAAGCTTTAGTCGCTCTAATGCAGAGACGCAGCCTTTGTTATAGATGATGGAGAAGAGGCAGAAGAGATGCATATGCATTTCCATTTGAAAAGAGCCCGAAGAGGGTCTGAATAAAACCATGACACTAGTGTCAACTAGTTGCATCAATTCAGGATATTATGCAGCGACATTTTATTAATCTCCTCTCATTTGTCTTCTTAAGAGAGCCGCTGTATGAAGGAGATTTTAGCACATATCCATTTCTTATGTCGGAAAGCTCAGCTGTGATACAGTCCCTTCTTTTGTCCCAGCCTGAAAAGTCTGTTCCAGGTCAAAGCTTGCTGAAATTTACCTCTAAAAACAAGGAAAAGGCTTTGGCAGGCTTTGCAATTCAATGTCACGTTGCCTTCGCTTCAGAGCAAATTTTAGAATCTCTTTCACAATAACAAATTATTCAAATCTGTCCTCTTTCAACCTCCTGCTATCACTGTCTCTCGATTCCTCTCTCTCTCTCTTATAGGATTTCATGTGATGCTGGCAGCAGTCCTGAGCAGAAAACACATCAGCTTCAAGCAAGTGTCAGCCTGTCGAATGGCTTTTCACTCAGAAAGGATCCTTATCCATTCCAGAAATGCAATATATCTCAAATCAGTGGAAAAAAAACCACACGCCTGCGGTTCTCATCTAGACTTCTGAGTGTGGGAGTGTCCGTCAAACGCAGTCACACCATAATCTAGATCTGAAGGAGAAGAGAAGGAACTGAGATAGATACGTATGACTTCCTCAGTCTTAATTACCTGTCATTTACAGGCAGGCTGACAGGCGGCCATATACTGTAGCCTTTCAGGGAATATTTTTAGTTCTTTAGCAGTTAGTTGCAAACATACTAGGATTATTGCAAGATGGGATTATTATTTTAAACATGAAATGAAAAGCGACCCCATTTATTCCTTTATTCTTAATACCCCTTCAAAAGTTACTCACAGAAAACAGTGCAATTTAATTAGTAAATACTAATTTTATAGATAATTCTTAATAATAATAATACATTTTAATAATTCTTGATAATTATTTCAAAGCCCTATATACTACTTCCATTCTAATGAATCTGTGGATTTGAACAAATCAGCTAAGTGAATATTTCACTAAATCACTCACTTAACTGAAAGAATCATTATCAGAAGAATTGGTTGAAGCTTTTTTCACTAGTAACTGTTCAAAGGTTTGTTTTTTTTTTTTTTTAAGAAATTAATACTCTGATTCAGCAAGAATGCATTAAATTGATCAAAAGTGACAGTAAAGACATTCATATTGATACAAAATATCAAATAGTCAAATAAATGTTTTTTTAAACTTTCTGGTCATCAAAAGTGGTTTCCACAAAATATTAAGCTATTTCAGCATTGATTAAAAAAAAAAGAAAAAAAAAAGTTTCTTGAGCAGCAAATCAGCATGATTTCTGAAGGATCATATGACACTGAAGACCAGAAGTAATGATGCTAAAAATTCAGCTTTGCATCACTACAATAAATTACATTTCGAAACATTAAAACACAAAAGAGTATTTTTAAATTGTAATAATATTTTACAATATTTCTACTGTGTGTGTGTGTGTGTGTGTGTGTATATATATATGTATATATATATATATATATATATATATATATATATATATATATATATATTTTTTTTTTTTTTTTTTTTTTTTTTGACTAAATAAATGCAGCCTTGGTGAGCATAAGAGACTCATTAAAACATTTAACCAACATCAAGGAAACAGTAGTGTACATTTATTTTTTATGTATATATTTTCCTCATCTAATATACTGTGTCACTACATCAGATACAGAATTAAAGTATGCTAAAAACATTTCTTGTTGACTTTAATTACTGCATTCAAAAAAAGGGAGACGGCATAATTAAGCATGATAGTGCATCCCTACTCTGATTCATTCACTCCAAAAAGCTCTGCTCTCTGCTTACTAAAATACAGCCATTCCACACTGTCCTTCAATTCCTCCTGCTTTTCTACCTATAGTGATACTTTGGTGTTATTTACCCAATGCTTTGTAGAGAGAATGCAATGATACAGAGTAAGTTCTGCTCTCTAGGAAGCGACACTCCATTGTATGAAAATAATGACATGAAAAAATGAGCCTGAGATGCCTGAACTGTCTGCAATGAAAGCTCGCAGCACATCTTCAATATATGGAGTGCATTCTGTGGACGGAGCCCCTAGTGCCTGCTAATTTCCCCACACTCAGACCTCAGCTAGTAATCAGCTTCCCATCTAAACAAACAATGGCGTGATAAAGATGTTTGGTTCAGTGCAATTAAAATTTTATAACCAATCAGATTTAAGAGCACAGGAGGCTTGTTCCCACATGTGGCGACGGATTTGCCATTAAAAGGCCTGCATTTCTGTTGACTGCATCAAAAAAAAAAAAAAAAAAAAGAAGAAGAAAAAAAAAAGAAATTTCAATATGATTAATTATTTACCTGAGGTCTACAGAAGAGTGCTATGTTGCAGGAACAAGGCCATTTCAGTTAAAAAACTTGACAGAAGACAAGTATCTATATTTCTGATAAACAGGATAAAAAAGAAGGATTGATTTTACATACAAACAAACAATTCTTCATCATTTAGTCTCTGCATGTGGTTTCAAACCTGTATAATTTCTTGCTGACATGGAATACAATGAAAAATGCATCGTGACATTTTTAATGAAAATGAAGCAGCACCACCCCCCCACTTTTTTTTTTTTTTTTGCTGATTTAAACACTTATCCTTGTCACAAAACTCATAATTTGTTGTCATAAAAACATCACATTGACAAAATATTAATTGTATATTATATTATTACAATTTTATATTATTTATTGTTCATTATTTGTTTTATTTTAGAGTAAAATATGAACTGAAATGTGTTTTTTAAGAATATTCTCCAAAATATAATAAATACCAAGTCTTCCGAAGCCATATGATAACTTTGTGTGAGGATCAGACCAAATGTTCCTTTTGTGTTTCACAGAAGAAAAATATAGTTTGAGTAAATCACATCAGAATTATAATTTTTAGGTGATCTATCCCTTTAAGAAGAGCTTGATCACACTATATCTGTCTCTGAGACTGTACTGTGTATTCTTACACGAGTTCTCACTCTTCATCTTACATAATGCAGCAACATTTGATAAAAAATGTATTTTACTTGAGTTTACTTGAGGGCTGTATGCCAATTATGCACTCACACATATTTACATGACTTCAGTGTGGTGAAGTCAGTCCATGTTTGAAATGGAATACTAATGTTTTGCATTCGAAAAATAGCATGTAAAACATACTATGTAACGAACTACACTACTATCTAAAACACCAATGCTGTGTCTGAAGTCGAATACTGTATAATTACTACATTTGGTTTTAAACTTGCCTGTGACTGTTAATAAATATGTTCTATAGAGTATGAATGCATGTAGTATGAATTAAATTTGGATGTACTACATCTGGAATGTTGTTACTGTGACCTACCGGTGTCAGTTGTGTTGCTTCACTGCCATTCACAAATCCTGTCCCATGGCCTCATGGGATAGTAAATTGTCCATCAAATGCACATTTCAGAATCTTGCTGGAAGTAGTAAGTCATCCAGATACTTTTTGCCTACTGTTTTATGAATATTAGTGGACATACTACTCTGTTCATAACTGTTTTTTGCCTACTATATAGTATGGAAGTAGGCATATTCGGACACAGGGTAAGCATTTAAATAGTTGTATTGTGCTTGTATTGTACTTGACGATACAACTGTACTTTAAGTATTGTATTGTCTTAAATGAAAATTGTTATTTTTGCAATTATTGGCATAACATATATATTGCAATTTTGAGTCAAAGTGATCAAATAATGACTAAAAAAGTATTTTTTCACCAAATGGAAGGTGTGTTTAGGTGCACTGCATTGTGGGATACAGTATTCAACAAAGTGTACTCTGCATCGTATTGTAGTACGGCAGTGTGCCATTCCAAACATGTCTTTGTAGCATGAAACTAAAATTCATGGTAATCTCATTCATCCTCCAAAAGCCTCATTCAGCAGCAACCTTCAGAATTTTGAACTTCCGCTGCGTTCCTCAACCAAGCACATCTGCTGTGCCACATGAGCCCCCTAAGCTTTCATTTCATGGCACAGTTCCACAGCCTAATGCTACCACTAACCCGCTCTAAAATCCTGAGCGTTTTGTCTGAATTCTAGCATCTGTGCTAAATCAACCCAGCACTGGCACTGGTTCAAAAGGAAGATTCTGCAACATTCAACAATATAATGCAACAGTGGCCCTATTATATGCAACAGTAAGCCCTAAAGCCCAGTCCAGCCTGACCTTAAACCAACCATTAAATTATTCAAACTCCATCACGGACCGATGGCTGGCACTGTGGCTCTCGTGACACAGTCATCCATCTGCGGTTGGGCTAACGGAGGGACTATCACACCCGGGTTTGATTGAGAAATTCAGGAGCGTGCCCATGTGGCGGAGGGAATGATCTCGGCCTAGAAAAATGGATGAAACGAACTGGTGGGTGTGGCTGGAGGCCGTACAGAGGTTTGAGTCCACTGTGAGGCATGTTTTATGGAGCAGGTTTGGAGCACTGTAATCTGACTGTACATAATATAAGTTCATATGTAATGACAGGATGTATATATAAAAGAATGTCAATCCGGTCATGATCATATTTTAAGGTTGGGTAGGCATCAGGCTTCTTAACGTTATAGCTTTACCAGCAGTAACCAGAATGAACCAGCTAACATGGAAATTTATTCTGGTCCTAGCTTGGTTTTCTTCACTCTCAGTCTATAGATATACTTTGAATTGCAACATTAAAGAAATAGGTCACACAAAATAATATATTCTGTTTGGAAAGATTTTCAAAAAATGACAACCTACATTTTGGCCTGTTCTTCACACAAAGCTATTGAATGACTTCTGAAGACTTAGAATATAGTGCATGAGTCATCTGGCTACTTTTATGAAGCTTTTATAGAGTTGGTTCTTTTTGGAGCTTGACAGCTGCGGCCACTGTGAAAAGAGCTGCATGGAGATTCTTCCACACAAAAAATAACAGCATAAGAAGTGAGCAATGACAGAATGTTCATTTTTGGCAATTTTAAAAACTTATCAGAGTTGTGATTTATAAAGGATGAAAATTATACATTTTTTAATATATTATATGAAGCAGCAGTCAGTCATGAGTCAGTCACTGAATTTAAATGATTCATTCAAAAGCACTGATTCGTTCAATAATAAAACAATTGAGTGAATTTGTGTGACTCAATGAATCGTTCACTGACTCAACTAATTAATTCAAAAGTATAGATTCATTCAGTTACTGTCTGTTGAATTCAAACGACTGAATACATAAAAATATAAGTGAATATATACATATATATCCAGATATCAGATTAATACTTACACATTATATCAAAAGTGACAGTAAAGACATTTATGATGTTAAATATATGGTTATTTTGAATTTTTCTATTCATCAAAAAATCCTGAAAAAAAAAAAAGTTTCCACCAAATATTAAGCACTGTGTTCATATTTATTTATTTATTAAGCACAAAAATCAGCATATTAGAATGATTTCTGAAGAATCTTGTGACAGAAGAATGGAGTAATGATGCTGAAAATTCAGCTTTGCGTTATAGTAACTGTAATAACATTTCACAGTACTGTTTTTACTATATTTTTGATCAAACTAGGTATTCTCAAAAAAGTGCCATAACCACATGAATCAGTGAATCATAAAATCCACAAGCTATTCAAGCCAGCACAGACATATTGTAGCAATGAGTCTGCATGCTAACCTTAGCTCCTTTCAAAGCAAAAGGTCAGTTGAGGTTGTTTCCCACCACATGAACGCAGATTTGCAGATGACCTTTTCATAATACACCTGGGATGGCGTTTTTGCACCGTGACCCAACGCGCTCTTTTCACGCACTCCAGCGTGTCACGCATGACTTATCAGTGAAAAGCCTCTTTGTTTAGCTGTGATTCTCCTCTTGTCTCTCTATCGTTCTTCCATTCACACTTAACTGTGGAAAAAAACGAGCTCTTCCCAGCACAGGTCTAAAAACAGCTGTCGCTTCAGAGAATAGCAGAGCTGTCATTCACCTGGCCAACTAAAGAAGCACTCACAGCGAGCAGATACAAATCAGGACATCCTGTCTGATACGGAGCGCTGGGGTTGGCGTGGGTTCAGAAGCAGATATGCATAGTGCTGTTTGTCAGAGCCCACAAAAGCCTATCTCTTCAGAACAACACCAGTCTTCTTTGGCTCTGTATATAGACCTTTGTAGAACAGATCAATCAGATGCATAACACACAAAGATGTGTAATACAGATGTTTCTGTGCATACTGCTGAATATCCATTTATGAGGGCCGCAGGACTTCACCGGCACTTCAGAGACTTACAATAGGCCTGGCAGAAATGCTGTGATAAATTTGGTATCAAAACAGAATTCAGTGGGCGCACTATCTCAGCACTTTGTATTTGACTGCCCCGTGAATTAAACATCAGAGGGATATTGGCTCGTCACCGCTGGCTGCTCCATTCACAAGAGTGAGTAGAAATAGCTTCTAAAAACAGACCAAAAAAAAAAAAAAAACAGCAAATTGACTCTTGGGACCAAACTACATATGAATGAGTGTTGCTATTCATGGAGAAACTGCAAGAGCCTAAAAAAGAAGAGAATAAAAAGGATTTGATGGACACTGCTTGCTTTCAACCTTGGTGGATAGAAACACAAAGCAGTTGCATACTGCATAAAACTGAGCTGGCCTATAATACATGCATATAGTCATGTATTATGGTAGTATTTTTGTATTGAATTTAATGCATTCTAATTTATACATTACAAACGTACCGTATTAAAGAAGAATACCATTTAAGACTTTTTTTTTTTTTTTTGTGAAAGAAATTGCTATTTTTATATAGCAATGATGCATTAAATTGACCAAAAGTAACAATAAAGATATTTATGATGTTGCATACGATTTCTATTTCAAATAAATGCTTTTGTTTTGAGCTTTCTATTCATCAATACATCCTGATAAAAAATAAATAAATATATATAAAAATATAAATATTTTATTATATATAAAAATATAAATATTATATATAAAAATAAAAATAAGAGGCACGACTGTTTTCAACATTGATAATGTTATTTCATTCATAATAATTATTTAAAAATGCATTAAACATGACAGTAAAGATATTTATCATGTTACAAAAGATGTCTATTTCAAACAAATGCTGATCTTTAGAACTTTCTATTCATCAAAGAATCCTGAAAAAAATGACTTCCACTAAAATATACTTATTCTCATATTTCACATCTTGGAGTGCACCTGTGTGTAAAGTTTCAATATGTAATGAGATGGATACTTGATAAGCACAATGAAAAAGGTGCTTTCTTCACTCAACTCATTACATACAGTACAGTGGTGAACAGCTGCCATAATACTCATATTTAAAGACACACACATACTGCAGTTTGTTCCAAATAATACAATATCAAAAGAAACCAGCGGGGCCAGACTACGATGCTGAAAGCAATTTGTGCTGCTTTACTAACTTCCACCAGTCTGATAACTGACATGTCAGGTGTCAGAAGCTCCAATGCACAAAATGATTCAACAGGCAGTAAGAGTTTCTGATTGGTTAAAAAGCGTGGGCTGCTCCCCTGACTCTTCTTTTTGCTGTTAACAGAGTCTGGTTCTGTCACAGAGACAGGTGTGATTTCTCGGGACACCTATTTCAGTGATATCTGTCAGCTGTAAGGACATTTTATGTGTAGCATTGCAAAAATAGTCTCTTACAGCCGGCGGTTAGAATGACCCAGAATGACACTCATAACTTGAATGCCATTGAGTCGTTCAACTACCGTTTCTTGCCGAGGGCACCAGAATCACCACCGGATTTCAAAAATCCTAATTAAATCCCTACTTTAACTATTCAAGTTTGGTTCTGGTTCAAAAAACCAGCACTAACCTGCATAAACCAGCATGGAAATTCAAGATGGCCTTTTCCACAGAGAAAGCATCGCTACACCAAAGCGTCCTGTCTGTCATAATCAGCACACTCAATCTGCTTATCAAGTACACTGAAACAAATATTAAAATATAATAATGATGACATATTACATAATTAAAATTAATATAATTAGCCTGCCTTCGGCTCCACACTTAATTGCACAGAACTAGGGTGAGGGTTGAAGCTAATGATGTGAGGAAAAACCAGACTGATTTAAATGACACTAATCTGATTACAGATGTGTTTTTTTTAACTATTCATACTCTGGTTGCATGAGATTTCATATTCACCATCAGCACAGGCTCCTAGTGAGAACACAAGCCTCCGAAGCCATGCGTGTCAGTTCATTCTCGAGTATGGCAGTCATTTAATACATAATTCAACACTTCTACTTGATCACAGTAGTGTTTTATGGTGCTTTATTTGAATAAAATGATATACTGCTGCACAAAACTAGACTATGGCATACACATTATGTAAAGATAAAGGTCCGTTCCTGAATATAACATCTACTATTAACTCCACCTCTTTCTGTGCCTGCTTGTTTTTATTCATGAATCTACCGTTAGAATATGAGCACAGAATGTAGCCTGGTATAAATGCATATACAGTGCATGGGATCCAAAAAGCCTGAGACCACAAATGAAAATGCTCCTGTTTTGAAACTTTTTTTTCCCCGTTTTTACAAATTATTGGCACCATAACCAACTGTGTGAAATGTTGAATTTAAAAGTAGCATTTGAAAATCTGTTTTGATGGCAGCAAGAAAATCTGAAGGAAGTCATATGATCGGTGTCACTAATTTGATTACTGACCTAAAAAAAAGGTCAATATAGGTCAAATATTTCTCATGAATATTGAACTTCTTATCTAATAACTTTCTTGTAATCCTAAAATGTTCTGTTATTTACAGGCTTCAATATATATCTGAAATCATCAATGTGGTCTCAGACTGGAATTTGCTGCAGTGCTGTTATCATTAATTAAATCTATTAAAAAGCATTTATGTTAAGAGAAATAAAGCTAAAATAATATATAAATATAAATATTACATGAAAACAGAAATTAGACATATTGCCTTGGCAACTACCAGGAAAAAAGTAAACAAACAAATAAATAAATCTGAATAAAAAATAAATAAATAAATAAATAAAAAAACAACTATTAAAAATTACAAATACTATAACAGTATATAAATAATTGAAAGAAAATGCTCCACTGTATTTATGATACACACATCACAAAAATCACTGCTGAAAAAAGTGTACTTTCATAACTCAGAGGACGTATCAATATTATTATATGAAAAACTGGATCTTAAATGAAAATGAGAAATATTGCCTTGGCAACTAACTGAAATAAAATAAGTTTAAAATACTAAAATGACTAAAACTAAAACTGAAATAAATATAAAAGCTAGAAAACCTAATAAAAATTACAAGGGCACATAAAATTACTACAACTTTAAATATAATGAAAATGAAATTGAAAACATAAAAATAAAAGCATAATAATAACTAATAAAATAGTATATAAATCATACTAAAAATTGTTCTACTGTATTTATGATATACACAAAAATATCCTTTCAAAAAACTTACAATTATTGCTCTTTTATACTTCAGGGGACATTCTCTCAGATGTTTCTCCTAAAATTCTTTAAAAAAAAAAAAAAAAAAAAAAAAATAAAAAAAATAGAAATGTTTCATATTGAAATCTTTTGACTTTTGATTGTGGACTATAATGAGATCTCTTCTGAAATTTAAGGAGAAAAATCAGGAGACCTAAGAAGAAGACCCATTGCTGTCTAGGACAAACAATTTAGCTATTAAAGAAACATCATTCTTGATTTTACTTATGAGCCATGATGCGGTGAGCTCAAGACTCTCCTTGAAGCGGACTTGAGTATATTCCGCCGAGGAACCTGAGTGAAAAGCTAAACAGAGGTCAGAGATTAGAACATCACCCACAGAGATTAGACCCTCATCTACTCTGACAACCAATCAGAAGCACAGCTTGAAGACTTCAGAGTTTTTTCCCTACCTTTTGATGATAAAAATTTGAAAGAGAATTTTAATGTGGAAGCTTACAAAGGGACAGATACAGAGGAAAGGAGTGACCCTCTTTAGAAGTCTTAAAGAAAAGTTCAGAACTCTTTCAGTGGTCCAGGAGCCACTGGTAATGGCTTTCTTTTCTCCGCCAAACGATAAGATACTGGTGGAGTTCACTAATTTTGGAAATTGTGGGGGCATCTATCCAGATAAGATATGACCCCACATTAAAACAGAGAGACAGTAGGAATGGAGAAATGATAAGAGTTTTATTCGACGGCTCAGAGAAGCGGGACAGAGAACTTGACAGACTAAATTGATTTCGGAGTTGGTGAGTAATTCTCGGTGCTATGGGAAACTGGTTTGCAGACAGTAAATCTGTAAAGTCTCCAACTGTTCAGCATAACAATGTGAGAATCAATGTCCCAGTGATCTACAGGAGGGCTTTCTTGAATTGTCAATTAAGCAATAAAATATTCCTACAGAGAAAACGGTAATTATCGCCTCTGTTGGAAGGCAATCTGGCGCTGTGTTTAGAAAATAACATATCATCCACCCTGATGACCAGCCATTTAGAAGATCCAAACACATAAAGGCCTAAATGACCAAAATCTGAAACCATGGTATGAGTCATTTTATGACAATATGTTTTTGCTTGAAAATTTGATCCGAAAAAATTGTTTAAACATTAAATAACCAAGCTGAAGTAATGAAATGTCTAAAACTAAAACTAAATTAAAAGATAAAATCTAAATAGAAAAAAAAAATTCAAAAGCACATGACAAAATGACTAAAATTAAAATTTAAAATGAGTAATTTTATGACAATATAGTTATGTTTGCTTAGATTTTCTTTGAAATTAGATTTGAAAATGGTGTAAGTATTAAATAACCATGAAGGACTCAATTTTAGATAATCCAGTAAATTAAAACTTAAATTAAATTAATTAATTAAATTAAATATTAAGTTAAATTAAATTGAATTAAAACCTTATAAAAAAATACATTTTCTAAAGGGAAAAATGTATTACACATTGATTGGTCTTTCATGCCTCAGGTAACTATAAATATAAACATTATTGTCACGGTACTGCTACTGTGGAGGAACGAGGAGACGAGGAGATTCAGCAATCATAACAGTCTTTATTAAATCCAAAACAAGGAACAAGGAATGGGCAGGAACACACATGTAGCAGTGGGGTTGGACATACAATACCGGACGCTAGACAATGGAAAACACAGGGCTTAAGTAATCTGAACTAAACAAGATAATTAATCAACACAGGTGGGACTCATGGAAATAAATTGGAGACAGGAACGGGAAAAACCAAATATGGGCATAAGGGAGCACATCGGGAACAAAACACAAGACATAACACAACACAAGCCTGACATGACACCCCCCTCTGGAAGGCGCGTCCTCGCGCCATACATCATCAAAGGGGTGGGAGGGTGGGCACATTGGAGATCCCTAAGGACAGGCTTGGACGGGACGGGATGCCTCCAAGGTGGTCCCAGATCCGGGTACCATGGCGAAGCAGACAGTTCAGGGGGCCATGGTGGATCAGGGAACTCAGGGGGCTATGGCGGAGCAGGGGACTCAGGAAGTCATGGCGGAGCAGGGGACTCAGGAGGCCATGGCGGAGCAGGGGACTCAGGAGGCCATGGCAGAGCAGGGGACTCAGAAGGCCATGGCAGAGCATGCAGTCCAGGGAGCCATGGCGGCGCAGGGAGCTCAGGAGGCCATGGCAGAGCATGCAGTCCAGGGAGCCCTGGTTGGACGGCCTCCGTGGCCTTGGTCTCGCCACTTGGCCAGGCCACTACAGCCAGGACCCTATACCCCCCAAAAAAAAATTCCTTGGGGGGAATTAAGGGTGTTAGAGCCCTCACTGGGCTGAACACGGTGACAGGAGCCCTCCCTGGGCTTGACTGGGGCCCAGAGTCACTCTCTCGGCGGGACGTGGGAACGAGAGCCCTCTTATGGCTGGACATGGGGACATGAGCCCTCTTGGGGCTAAATTCTGGAACCGGAGCCCTCCTTGGGCTAAACTCAGGAACATGAGTCCTCCTTGGGCTAAACTCAGGAACAAGAGCCCTCCGTGGTCTAAACTCGGGAACAGGAGCCCTCCGTGGGCTAAACTCGGGAACAGGAGACCTCCGTGGGCTAAACTCAGGAACTGCAGCTCTAACTTGACGCTAGTCTGGGGCTAGAGCCATCTCGCGACTCTGGTCAGGGGCTAGAGCCGTCTCACAACTCTGGTCAGGGGCTAGAGCCATCTCACAACTGCAGTCAGCATAGGGCTTGACAACGGCACGGCCAGCGTGCTTGACTTCGGAGCGGCCAACGAGCTTGAGTGAGCCGCGGCCGGCGGGCTTGGAGGAGCCGCAGCCGGCAGGCTTGACTTCGGAGCGGCCGGCGAACTTGACTTCGGGGCTGCCGGCGAACAAGATTTCGACGCGGCCAGCGGGCTTGAGTGACCCACGACCGTCAGGCTTGACTGATGAACGGCCGGCAGACTTGCGAACGGGGAGAAACAGAAAAACAAAAGACTTCAAAACAAACGGAAAAACAAACGGGGGGAAAGACGTGCCGCTCAAGCTATTGTTTTGGTCTGGTATTCTGTCACGGTACTCCTACTGTGGAGGAGCGAGGAAATGAGGAGACGAGGAGATTCAGCAATCATAACAGTCTTTATTAAATCCAAAACAAGGAACAAGGAACAGGCAGGAACACACACGTAGCAGTGGGGTTGGACGTATAATACCGGACGCTAGACAATGGAAAACACAGGGCTTAAGTAATCTGAACTAAATAACATAATTAATCAACACAGATGGGACTCATGGAACTAAATTGGAGACAAGAATGGGAAAAACCAAAGATGGCCATAATGGAGCACATGGGGAACAAAACACAAGACATAACACAACACAAGCCTGACAATTATATGAAAAATTTAAACTGAAATGGAAATTACAAATATTGCCTTGCCAACTAACTGAAATAAAATAAGTTTAAGTTGAAGTAATAAATGACTAAAATTAAAACTGAATTTAAAAATAAATAGAAAAATAATTAGATAAAAATACTAAATAAATAAATAAATAAATAAATACATACATACATACGCATGCATGCATGCATACATACATACATAGATACATACATACATAAATAAATAAGAAACTTTTCAAAGGCACATAACAAAGTTACAAAAACAAAGGACAAATTTTATGACAATATAGTTATTTTTGCTTGGGTATGAAATTAGATTTAAAAAATGGTTTAAATATTAACCATGCAGGAATGCATATTTCTTTGGATAATCCAGTAAATTAAAACTTCACACATGAAAGTTACTTCATCTCATTTGATTATTTTGGATGCAAACCAGAGGATAAGATTATTCATATGCATGGCATCAGTGCAAAAACAGCTTTGTGACAATTTCAAAACTGCTAAACAGACTTTATATGAGCAGACTATCACATAATCACACTATCACAGTGCTGATAGTTATACTAACTAGTCTTTTCGCAGTACAGGCACTGCCCTGAAATGAGAATAGATCCTGCCTGGCAAGCCAAATGGAGCTAATGATGAAGATTTCATATCTCAAAGGCTCAGTGGCATAAATCTTGTGAAAAGAGTCTGCAAACACATCAGATGCTGGCTTTTAATAGGACAGCAAACCAGGGCTTGGATAATTACTAGTGTACCATTTCTAGTCATGATTGTCAAAAAAAGAACATCCTGAATTTGTGTAAAGGATTCAATACTTTATCTGTCTGTGTTCATTCTTTTCAAGTGAATCACATTAGCAGTGAAATTAGCAATGCAATCCAGTCTTCAATTATTAATAAAACACAAAACGTGTTGAAACCAGAGTGTCGCTGCGGTGAGTTCGGCCACCGCTGACACAAATGTGCAGTTGCTCAGAAACAATTACAGGTAATGTAGCCGTGCGCGTGTGATGCCAAAATACTGAAATTACGACCGAGCGACACATCTGTTATTCACAGTGAAAAACTGACTGGCTCACATTCAAATGTACCATTTTCACCTCATCTCATCTCAGTCTGGTGATGAGTGATGCTCACGCTGTCAATAATCTGGAGAAAAATAAGTAAATAAAATCAACGAAACACAGACACTCCTTTGCACCCTTAGCATTCCTATTCAAAGATGTCATAGGCAGACTGGGATAAAAATATCTCAGATTACTAACAATATATAATTTGATAGACAACAGTATACTGGCTCACTGCAGTATTCAAGCATCAAAATAATGGCAATGCCACATTATTCTTCAATTTAAAAAAAGAAAAATTGAAATGTAATAAAAAAAATATAAATTTAAAAATATATAAATATAATAAATCTTAAATTAAAATGATGACTGTAATAAAAAAATAATAAACAAATCAATACACGGTTTCCCCTTGCTTCACTATCAATGACAAATTTCTTCTTCTTCTTAATAATAATAATAACAATTTTATTATGATTTTTATTATTATTATTATTATTATTGAGAACATCTGTGTATGAGTGTGTGTGTGTGTGTGTGTGTGTGTGTGTGTGTGTGTACCTGTTTTTCTATTCAGGTGGGGACTTAAACCTGAATACACACAGACTCATGGGGACTCGTGTCACGGTGGGGACCTAAATTGAGGTCCCCACCGGTAAAGAAGCTTATGAATCACACAGAATGAAGTTTTTTGAAAATCTAAAAATGCAAAAAGTCTCCTGTGAGGGTTAAGTTTGGGTGTAGGGTTGGTGTAGGGCAATAGAATATACGGTCTGTACAGTAGAAAAACCATTACGCCTATGGAAGTCCCCACAAGGATAGCGAAACAAGTGTGTGTGTGTGTGTGTGTTTGTATTTTACTACATAACTTTACTACTACTACTACTACTACTACTGATAATTTAATTACAAATAAAATAATTAATAATAACAACATTTTGTTCATCATTATTATCACCATTATTATTGTTGTTATTATTATTATTATTATTATTATTATTATTATTATCACTACACATTATTTATTGAGAACAACTGCATTTTACTATATACTACTACTACTACTACTAATAACAACAATAATTCGTTATAACAATTAATTACCAACAATAACAGAAATCACATTATTATAATTATTATTTGAACAACATTACAATCAAATGTTGTACAATAAAATGTTGATATACATTGATAACATTTAACTTTTTTTTATTATTATTGTTAACATCTTATTGTACTTATTTTACTTTACCCAGTCTGCTATTGATCAAACAAACAGATAAACCTCCCCAAACCTACATCATTGGTTGAGGGTGACTGGAATCAACCTATAAGTGTCTTATTGTAGTCTACGTACATGAAACTGGACCAGCAGGATGTATTTAACATTAAAGCAATTTTTAGGTGTCATGACAACCCTGATAGATTTGCTAAATCAGGACTCCATGCAGGGAATTTCCAGGGGGCAAACCGTTCATTTAAATGTGGTACCAAATTCATAGCGAGCATCCTCAGAGTCATTAGTGAATCTCTCTTAGGCCGGTCTGAGTGCGTAATATTAATGAAAGCTCTGCTAGAGACCTCTCCGTTTTAATCATCCTCATCTCTCTCGCTCTTTATCACTCTCCGGTGACCTTTTCAATCAATTAAAGCTTTAAGGCTGACCTGATCAGTGTGAACAAGAGTAGTACAAGCTGTCCACGAGTCCATGAGCTGGGAGAGCTGAGAGCTCAGAGCTGCGGCCAGTGCAATCACTGTCTGAGCGGAAGCCTTTACGAGATATATATACTGCCATTCAAAAGTTTGGAGTGACTACATTTTCTTTTATTGTTTTTTTTTTCTTCTTCTTTTTTTCCGAAAAGTTTTTCCTCAGTAATATTGTGAACTACTATAAGAGTTTAAACTGTTTTATATTTTAGTTTATTTTAAAATGTAATTTATTCCTGTGATGTAAAGCTGAATTGTCATCATCATTACTCTAGTCTTCAGTGTCACATGATCCTTCTGGAAATCATTCTAATAAGATGATTTGGCTGAAAATAATTGCACACCTTCGAATGTTCGTCAACTAATCAGATTCAAGCATTCAACAGCCCCGTAGTGTAATAGAATAGAATAGAATAGAATATTTTGCTTTTAAAAAATATATATAAATGTCTGCAGAATGTTGTAGTTACGGTATTTAACCAGCTTGACCCTCTGGTCTGACCCACTACTGTTCTGAGATAAGTTTGTAATTAGGAAAATTAGCAGGACTTCTCAAGAGAGAGAGAGAAAATAGACTCCTCCCCTCTATCTCTGTCGTTCACAGTAAAGATTTATCAGTGAAAGTGTTTATCAGAGTTCTCAGAAAACTCAAAATTAATCTCTAAAGTGTTATCTCTATGCCCAAGCAGTGAAGACACTTCTTATGTAAATCATGACCTACTAATGCTGCTGTTATCAGACATAATGTAATTTGCATAATTGTCCCCACATTCAGCAGCCCAGCTTGTTTAAATTTCGACCTTTGGCTTTTGGTGGGTCACACCTTGTCATAAAAACTCCATGAGTAGCATTTGCATAACACAAACTCAAAACTCCATCCACGTTTCTGAGTCAGAGACAGAATTACATCACTGTTTAAAAGTTTAGGGTCAGTAAGATTTTTAAATGTTTTTAAAAGAAGACTCTTCTGCTCACAAAGGCTGCATTTATTTGATCAAAAATACAGTAAAATCAGCAATATTGTGAAATTATTACAATTTTAAATAACTCTTTTCTATTTTAATACTTTTGGAAATGTAATTTATTCCTGTGATGCAAAACTGAATTTTCAGCATCATTACTTTGAACTAAAGTGACACATGATTCTCCAGAAATCATTCTAATATGCTGATTTGCTACTCAAGAAACATTTCTGATTATAAACTATGTTGAAAACAGTTGTGCTGCTTCAAATTTTTGTGGAATTTTTTCTGGGTCTTTAATGAATAGAAAGTTCAAAACAACAGCATTTATTTCATGTACATAATATATATATATAGATGATATATATAATATAATATATATATAGATGTATTCTATTCATCCTAAAAATCATATACAGTTGTGCTCAAAAATATTCATACCCTTGGTAAATACGATCTAATGTATGACCGTTCACTGACCAGAACCCTTTAGAAAATGAGTGAAGTGAACTGGAGAAGAGAAGCACCAACATGGAGCTGGAAATCTGAAGGGTCTGGAGTGATTCTGGATGAAGGAATGGTCTCTGATCTCTTGTCAGGTTTTCTCCAGCCTCATCAGGCATTATAGTTGCAGACTCAGAACTGTTATCTTGGCAAAAGGAGGTTGCAAAAAATATTGACTAAAAGGGTATTGTGACCCATGTGTATTTAGAGAAAACATTTATTTAAAAAAGAGATTTTCCCTCCATTTTAAATTGTTATTCTCCAGTGAAAGGTTAGATTTTGAGGATTAATGAGGTAGATCTATTTTCACAGCCTTCTTTTATCATATTTACCAAGGGTATGAATGATTTTGAGCACAGCTGCATATGATGTAATGTACTGTAAATATGTCTCAGATGTTTGCAGTTTTGTTTCTTTTCATTTTTATCACTGCAGAAAACAAAGTCACGTCTCCCTCAGAGTATAGGATCCTCACTTACAAGAGTACCAAGCATGTCGATCTTTAAGTAGCGAGAAAAACACATCTTTATGTCTGAGCCAAAAACAACTTCTCCCACATCAGTACGAGGCATCTAGACATCATGAGCTTTGGGAATTTGGCAGACAACACATTAGTTCAACTTATTGTGCAACATCTCGCCATAAATAGACAAAATGCCTCTGACACAAACACAAAAATAGTTCTGTCTCCATTTACTCAACTTCATGCTGATACTGTTATCCTGCTCGAAAACTTTTCACACTGTGAGACAGGAATTTGGTCATACAATACTCTATCATTTACTTGCAGGGAAAATAATTGATTTGGCAACAATGGCGTCACATTCAGGGCATCGGTTGAAAGCGCAATCTCTCAGCACAGATGTGTAGGACTCCTGTAATTCAGGCATTTGAAGGGAGCTCAAAGCCGCCTCCACTGGCATTAAAAGACTCCCCACAGCGCTGGCAATGACAGAGGCCATGATAAACCCAAATAAGAGACCAAACTCAACTCACATTGATATAATGTCAACATCTGCTTTCGAAAACATGCATCTTTCAGCAGCATTCAGCATCCACAAAACTCCTCATTGGCTCTGTTTCAAAACCTAGTGAGCTGCCCACGTAGGCAACATCTTAAGGCATCATATACATGCTCTTATTATGAAGGTTGTTCCAAAAGGTAGGCAGCATAATTATTCTAAAATACCTTCCATTTGGCTTTCAAAGGTAGCATCGCATGAAAAGCATGCACTGCGCTTGCCATCTAGGATGGAAATAAATGCATTTCAGATGGCAGACAAATTGAGAGAAATCGTTTTAAGTATATATACTTATAATTTATTCAGAATTAAAAAGTATTAATAAAATTCACCTCAATATGATTAAAAAATGACTTTTACATTATATTTGAATGTGCTTTGTATTTTTATGCATCACTGTTAGTTTAGTTCATATTTATTCATATAACAGTACAGATCAGAGTAGATCATGTTTCAGAGCAGCAGCTTCACATTAATAAACAGGAAAATAACAGTGTTAATGTTGTAAAATGTATCAATTATAAAACATTAAATTTGAGCTGTAAAGCAGTTCTACAGAAAATAATCATGTCCTTATTCAGCATTTATTTCAGTGTAATTTAAATTCAGTTCAATAACGTGTCAGTGTTGCAAAGTTCATCAATTATGAAACAAGTTCAGTACAGAAGATAATAGTGCCATTATTGAGCTCAAGTCAGTTCCAAGTTGTTTCAATTCAGTTTAATAACAGTGTCGATTTTGCAAGTTAGTGTCACTATCCTGGTGTCCGTTTCCCAAAACCATCGTTAGCTAAATATGGTCGTTAGTTCCATTGAGCTCTATTGGTAAAGACGGAACTTGTAACCATAGTTGCTTTTGGGAAACACACCCTAGCTCAATTCAGTTCAAATTTACTTCTCATCCAATGCAGTGCAGTTAATAATAGTTCAATAAAGCATGAATATTGCTATTTGAATGATGCACAAACTTGCTGTCTTTAAAAAAAAAAAAATCACTTTCTTTCAAATTCACTGAGCTTCCATTTCCATTAAGATGGTAACTTAAAAGTCAGCTGCCTATGTAGGCTGTAGACAGCAAGACATCTGCAATGTGCCTGAATCTTGCTCAAATATATTAATTTAAAATGAATGATACATGTATGTTTATAAATATTTTATAGAGTACATGCTTTTTTACATGTACGTACTATATAGCCAGTCATAGACATTCTAAAATATCAAAATAGTATGGATCATTTATCTTAATAACTGTGCCACTTAAATATCATATTGAGATTTGATAATAATATAAAAAATTATCACCGTGCAATGGTATTTCAGTTGGAATAAGGTTAACGAATAAGACCCACTGAACTCATCCATTCTGTGTCTTACATACAGTAAGTTACCATCCTTAAACCCTGCATCCAGAGAGAGAAATACACCTCCATTATTTTCCCTCACACAAACTGTATGACAATCATTCCTGCCTTAACTATTAGATTGCAATCAGAATAAATTACAGCATCATTACAGTTCAAATGCAGTGGGTTGATGCTGCGTGGACAAGACATGAAGAGTGATCCAGTTACCACAGCATCAGACAAACATGCATATACATCGTTAGAGCTAAATTAAAAGCCCTTCAGGGTTTGCTGGCCTGTTTCCTTTAATGTTGCTTTTGAGGCCTGGCTAAAAGGAAGTAATTCCAGGGGAGGATTCCTGTCATCTATATGGGCCGTGTTGACAACTACGGCAGCATTTCCTATTGATTCACAACAGAGAATTCATCCCTCACACCCACATACAGTACAAGACCGGAGCTGAAAAATACATACGTTTGCTCATAAAATTTATAGATCTGCACTAATGTACACACTCTTATTGACACACGCGCATGGTTTTTCACCTCAGGCAATCCACCCGCAAGAGGGACTGAGCGAGTTCACTGAACAACAGAGGAAGGAAACAGTTAATCAATATGCATGAAGGCAGAGAAAGTGAGAAAAAGAAATACAGGAAAGTAAAAAGGATACGCTCTGTCTGTTTCACCAAACGAACGGCCGTACTTCCATTCAGTTCAGTCATTATGCACTGACCCTTGATTTAAACCCACTTCAGCAAAGTGAAACTCTTACTTCTTTAAGAGAAATAGGAACGCTGTGGTAAGAACAACACCAAAACAAACTCAGCAAGAAGATGGGTGCTCAAGCAGCAACATTTCTTGTAATTGCTTGGGGAAGTCCAAACCGACAACCATTAAACCCTCAAATTTAATCTAAAACTCTGCATCAAAGCACCGTACGCAAACACACTAACTCATTTTTACCAGAATGCACTGTAGAACCTTTCTTTTCATGCGTGCTGAGATCACAATGAAGGAAAAAGACAATGTGCAGACTATTTCTGACAACCCCTGACTAAAAAACTGTGATATTTGCATAACGAAAGGCATTTGCAATTACAATTCACCAATTAGGACATCAGAAGCTTTGTGAGAAAGCAGGCCCTCATTATGAACCCAAGAATCATACAAAGTGGGTCAGACAAAACAACACAAAACAGGTGGGAAGAAAAAAAGCTGAAGTAATGATGAGGAGAGAGATTTACTGGTATAATTTAGTCAAGACAGTCTAGTGCACACCAAACCAAGTGTGTAATTTTTGGGTTATGCAAATTCATGAGTACATTAATCAGAAACAAACAAATAATAATAATAATAAAAATAGCCAAGCTGCTAAAAATAAGCTAAATCAATATGTCACAGTAGGCTACAAAAAGTGACTGAATCATTAACTCATTCAAACACACTGATTCAATTCAGGTACAAAATATGTGTCCTTACAAGTAAGTCACTGAATTATTCACTCACCTGAGTCGGTCAACAACACTGAACAATGCTAAGGAATTAAACAGCTGACTATCTCAAAGAATGAGTCACTGAATCATTTACTCAGTGATTCATTCAGTAACAAAATAAGTGACTATTAGTGAGTCATTGAATCATTCATGTATCTAATTCATTCAGACACTCATTCAATCAGGAACTAAACAAGCAACCTATGAGTGAGTCATTGAATCATTTATTCATATGATTCGTTCAAGAACACTGATTTGTTCAGCTTGACCATTCACATACTTATACTCTGCCCTAAAATCATGCATGCTGTGAAGAAAATGTACATGCTTTTGAGTGTGTAGCAGAAGTTTCGGGACATATTACTACACCATAAATTTTGCCTTAAAGGACCACAAACCAGTGACTCACTGAATCATTTACTCATCCAATTAATTCAACAACACTAATTCATTCTGTAACACCACTTATACTTAATGGTTTATTTGGAAATATTTTCTATGGAGGAGCAAAAATACTTGTAATACTTGTAAATTGTAATATTGTGTCTAAAATATAAGTCACTCAATATTAAAGGGATGGTCCATTCAGAAATGAAATGATTTTTATCATTTCTTTCTATATGCATTTCTTTCTTCCACAGGAAAAAAAAGAAAAAAGAAAAAATATATGTTTTTAAAAACGCTGGTAACCAAACAGTTTTGATTCCCTTTGACTTACATTAAATACAATGGAAGTCAATGGGAACCAAAACTGTTTCAGTAAAGTTTGTTTTCTGTTCCATTGATCATCATAATCATACAGATTTGGAACAACATGAGAATAAAAAATGACAAAATTTGTTTTTTTGGGTGAACTATCCCTTTAACATCTTGAACTGCTGTATAAAAGCAAAAACATATTCAACATCGTACCATTATGACAGTTAAATATCACACCATGTTACTGAAAAGACTTCACAGTTTTGAAAACAGCTGAGCTGCTGTCACTGCAAAATGTAATTACGTTAAAGGGTTGCTACTTTTAGTTAGTTACTCCCCAAAACCGCAGCTAGGATAAAATCCTTTGGGACAGCAGCAGGGTTTTATAGCCGACCACTGGGGATTTTTTTTTCATGAGCACAAGGACACTAATGAAAGCTTTTTGTTTTGTACTCCTACCTGCGTGAGGTACCGTCAGAAATGGAAGCTTGATGGGTGAGAGCGAGAGCAGGTGGAGAGGGTGAGCAGAAGAGACAGATGGTCCCTGTGTCACGTCAGAATCCATCGCCATCATGGCTGCTGCTGCCAGAGCGATCCGTTTAGAACTTCCTACTCGCTTAATGGCCACGGGACAACCTGAAAAGAGAAAGATTGATAAAAGAAGTGCATTACTGTGCTTTGCAGAATAATACCTAACAGTATTTTCTGTTGGCAATTTTCTAACGAAATGTGCTCAGAAATATTTATTTTGATGGCTGCACTTAAACTAGGATGGGAAAATGGTCCCAGTAAATTCAGTAATGTGAGTCTGTATGGATTTTTTATTCTATAATGCTGTCTTTTCAAAGTTACCATTAAATGAAAATTGACTGTTTTTTCATGGAATATTGCATTGTTTATGATTTATCTGTGCACATGACTATTATTTTTAATTCATGTGCCCTCATATACTTTAATCAAATGATACCACAGCATAATCACATGAGAGCACAGCAATTAGCAAATAACGAACCGTTCAGTTCCCAATGGACAAAATTATTCTCACCATACTTTTTTTTTTTTCTCATTCAAAAAGCAGTTTCACTTGGATATACATCATAATAGGCAAGAAAAGAAGATCACAACTTCTGTTTAATGCTGATTTTAAATGCATAATATTTTAGAGATGTTAATGTTATGTATTATAGAAGTGACTTTAATCTTTTTAATCACTATAATCTATAATCTGTCAAAAAAAAAAAAAAACATGTTACGATATGAAATTAAATAGGGTCAATTTTGGCTTCAAACTCTATAGTGTTCCATATTTAAAATAAAAAAAAATGACAATAAAGAGTCCTATAAATAGAGACAATTCCATGATGTGCATCAGTGGAGATTTGAACATTACAAAATGTGGATTCTTCCCACTGGATGCCGTGTGCAGGCCTATCTTTGTTCTGGGGTTTAATTGGCTGCCAAACATTTTCATGGGTTTTTGCCTTTGGGTTTCATCGAAATGTTGAAAATCTGAAAGTTTTCATTGTGATTCCTCTGGTTGCATTGGTTCATAGCTTAGAATTTGTTATTGCAGATTTTTTTGAAAAGCCTTGGAAGGAGAAAAATGAGAAAAATAAGGCAGCTCAAAGATGGCCATAGTCATGCTCTAAATGCACCAGACTTCACTGTGTTGTCAAAACCATGATGATGATCCATTATTAGTCACCTGGGTGAGCTAACACACATGTGCTCGTCTCATCTCCACCGTTTTCAGCGCCTGCCTCCCCTGAGCAAGGGAAATGCTATTTAACGAAACCTTGAAGAGATCTTTGGAGTGAGCAGGCGGGGTATTTCTTCCACGCTGAGCAGCTGAAACACTTTATCTAATGGTACTGAGTGGGCGGATCAGAGCCAACCAGAGCAGTTAGCATGCACATGTACCGCACTGGAAATCAGGCCACTGGGGAATATATCGTATGGAACGGCTCCAGCACATCGACTCTCTCATACTGCGAGAACGCTTTAGAAGGCGGAAAAACAACAGAGAGTTGGGGGGAAGGAATACTCTATCATCTGACAGCCCAAGCAAAAGGGTATGGGGACTGTGGATTAAACTCTACTAACCTTTTAGCTTGATAGTAATGATAAATGTGGATCTAACTGCTTCACTTAAACACCTAGCCGCTGGAGATGAAGTGACAGGTGCACAGATCACATAAACAATGCATCGTTCATCAAGAGGTGCTCTCCGCGGACATGACGTGAAATAGAAACCTTGAATTATACATCCACCGGGAGCTTCTCTTGAAAGCCAGCTCAGCACGCCATGTGACTTCAATAGAGGTAAATCGTCAAAAGTAACACGGTGTTCAGAAAAAGTACTCATGATATATATAAAAAAAACATCTTTCTTTATTTTGATGCTGGGTGCCGCCTCTTGACATGTTTAGCAAAGAGGGAGAAACACTATAAATACTGCGGTGGCCAAAGGCTGCAGGAATGAGGCCATTTTTTCCAGTCTCCAGGGGAGCAATTATTGCTGTGCTCTTTAAGTGTCCTCAAACCTGCCTAAAATAAGTCCTTACAGTTTATGCTTTCACAAGTTATGTTTGAACCACAGCCAATGATTGTTTTGACATCTCCCCATGATAATATACAGTATATCTATAGAGATCCTTCAAGCTACAGTACGAGTTGTCCCAGAAATGTGAAAGATTTATTCTTTTTTTTATATGAATGATGCATTAAATCTAAAATAGAAACTTTTTACCTTGTTTTCACATTTATTATATTTATTTTATTATATATGAAATATGAGCCTTTAGATTTTATTGTTTAACCGTTGTCCCTTCAGCATAGGCAATATACTGTAATATTTAAATAACAACATTTTATATTTATCATCTAACATTAATTAGTAGGCCTATATTTATAAAATATGATAATCTAAACAAAAAGTGAAAAACAAACAAAAAACATTTGTATTATATGTATTTATATCTATTTTTATATCTTTATTTATATCTATTTTTACCCATATTACAACTTTCTACAAGTACAACAACTACAAGTAAAGAGCATGCAACAAGACAATAAAAAGATTAAAGATCAAATTATGCAAAAACGTGTGAAAATATTAATTAGAATATGAATAGTAAAAAATGTTTCTGTTAATTTAAATAAAGCTGAAATATAGTTACACATAAATATTGGATGAAAAACTTGTTGAAATATTGCCTTGACAATAGTTGAAGTTGGAGTACTAAAATCCCTGAAACTAAAATAAAAATAAATTAAAGCTAAATATAAATTTAAAAAAAAAAAACTTGTAAAATGACAAAAACACAATAAAATTACTAAAACTTTGACTAAAATAACTAGAAAAAAAATACAAGCTAATTCAAAATATTCATAAACACTATAATAGTATATGAATAATCCTAAAAGAACGGCGGTGTGGAAATGCCACTGTAGCCAAAAAAAAACAAACAAAAAAAAACCCCACAGAATTCTCCTTTTATGGATGCATATATTGGACTTTGTTAGTAGACAAAGTAAATAAACTAGTGAGAGTGTAAAAGGTGTTTTAAGAAAAACCCATACACTTTTAAGAGAGCTTATTTTCTGAAAGTCCACATGGTCAAAATTGCCAGTAGGTGCAGAAAAACCCTTGTGTGTGCGTGTGTGCGCGTGTGTGTGTGTGTGTGTGCGTGCGCACGTGTGTGTTCATGTTTGTGTGTGACATGTTTCTAGCAATCTCTCCCATCTCTCTCAGGGGGTCTTGTTTCAGAGAAATTGAGCAGAAAGATTCATGCCAAGACAAGGGTAAATGTAGCGGGAGCCTTCAGCGCTCTAGAGCTGTCCATCCTGCTGCGGAGCTGAAATGGCGAGTGATTGCACTTATGAAACTTTCGACCACTTATGTGTGCTTCAGACTACACTGCCATCTTCTTGATTCACAAAGAGGCTCAGTGTCGGAGTCTCTGTCTCTCTCACTATGCTGTCCTCCCACTGTTCCCTCATTTACCTGGTTAACAAACCACTTACTTCATACCCTCTCCCTGAAAACATCTTATTTTTCTGAATTATGCGATCTGTCTCCCCGGACTCCTCCTGCAACACAAAGGCCAGATAATAATGCTGAGCACCTCTTTTCGGCATAAAAGTGGATCGACGGTAACTGCCTGAAGAAGAGGCTTTCAAGAGCCATTTATAAAGTTAGTTGAGTAAGAAGATTGGTGGAAGCACAACAATTTTAGTAAACATGGTTTTGAAGTCAACATGAAATCAAAATGCACACCATTTACTTAAAGTAATAGTTCACCCAAAAGAGAAAATCTGTCATTTACTCACTCCTAACTCATGTGTTTCTGAACCCATATGGATGCAACATCACCATATTTTTGCTTTGGCATTCTTTTAAAAGTAGCCTTCATTCACTGTAATTGCATGGAAAAAGAACAACCAAATCTTTTCAACTTTTATGAGTCTCTAGTCATTACAGAAAGTCAGAATTTAAAAGACATGAGGGTGAGAAAATAAACACCGACTGCTCATTTTTGGGTGAACTATTCTTGATTGTAATTTGCACAGTTAATCTGCCCATGTTAGAATAAAAAGAATGTTTACCTTTCAAATCGAATAACTTTATCTGCCTCTGAAATGACTTTAAATGAGCCAAATAAGCTATAAAAATCCAACATGTGTTAATTTCTCTGTCTTTTACCACTGACTATAGTTCTAATAACAGTAATGCTGGGAAATCTAATAACCATCATCTGCTCATAAGTTACTAAAGCTTTCCTCTGAGCTCTAACAGTGTCCATTGACACAGAGGCTTAAAAGATGGCAAACCTGGTTTTCACACTAACCCTCATGTTGTGTTCTGGTCATTTTAACCCAGAGAAGATTTTCTTTTTCCCCAAAAATGCTACTTAATGTTATCGCATTGGGCTAAAACCTTTCCTCACACAGGGTATAACAACTTCCCCATAAAATTGAATTGTTACAAAAATGACTAGCCTACAAAACTTGCTTATAAATTTCATGGTTGCAGTTTATTTTATTCTTACCAAGGAAGTACTGTGGTGTATGGTAACTACATGGGTTAAGGTTAGGTTTAGGGGTAGGTTCAGGGATAGTAGTTATCACCCAGTTATTGTAATTGCTATAATAAATACATAATATGTACACATGAAATAGGACTCTAAAATAAAGTGCTACCAATTTCGTCTTATGCTGTATTATTAATATTGGATTCAGTCTTATTATCAGCTTGTTTTCTTTCGGTTAGCACAGGTTTTGTATTTCTTTTTGGAACTGATTGGTCACAGGTCTCATTGACCTGAACTTATTCACCTCAGTTTTTGAGTGAACATTGCCAAAATGATCTGCAAATGAAGCTTTTTTCACTCAAAAACTGATGTGCAAATGCTCAGTTCAATAGGGCCTACAACCAATCAGTTCCAAAAAGAAATACAAAACCTGTGCTAACTGAAAGAAAACAAGTTGACAAAAAGATTGAATCCAAGATTTGAGACTCAATACTTAGAAGTGATTTTTAAAAGGCCAGTCATTTTTGACCAGGAACACCCAATTAGGTACCGAAGTTTCAGACAGCACAAAGGCTGAATCAGAACCAACACATGACAAATACATAAATATAAGTATTGATTAGGCAGGAGAATGTTTTGGATCTCAAGTCTGCTTTTCAGATTTTTTCCAACCCAGACTCTAGCTCATTCATACAGTACCTAAAGCACAAATTCAGTGATTTTTGACACTGCGGTTGCTTTTGGCATCTTTAAAATTAAAACCTAGGTAGAGTTAGAGGTCTTGGCTGAGGTAAAATGCATTGCTGGGATATGAACAGGTGCCAATATGTATTGATTCGCAATTGTGTTGGTTGGCTGAATTGTTTTAATGGAGGGCAAAAGTATTGCTGCATGGTCTGCATACACATTTTCAGTCAATGAAAGTTATTGCATGGATTCTGTACATAACATGCATGCAAGTAGTGACTTATGGCATATAAATATCAGACCAAATGAGACAGTTTTGATAGTGACCAGAGACCAGGTTGGATTCTCAACCCAGGCTCATTGGAAATATGACTCTGTCTACATTTCTGCAAAAGTTCAAAACATACCTATACATACAGTACATTTCACTGCACATTCCAGGTAAAATGAACATTAGAGGTAGTAAAGGGGCAGATAATCGATGAATAAAGGTTAATTTTGTATGGTTCCTTGCACAACACTATGATATGACCTTGAAACACTTTTACCATAGTGCATGATTTTTGCTCCATATGTTTGGCTTCTCTGATGTAAAACATTTAATTTCTTCAACACACAACATTAAAACACATTGTCAAACTGTTTTACGTCTAACTGTTTCAGAGAAGATTAAACACGCTATTTAGAGCCAAAAAGCACATTTGTAATGGAGAAAAAAGTCATGTTATGAAAAGTGCAGCAAAATTTACCCAGAGCAATGCATTTCAGGTTTTGCAGAAACGTAGGCAGTCACATATTTCCAATGAGCCTGGGTTGTGGATTCTTTTGAGAGAAAGACCAAATAAACTCAAATGCATCTCATATAAAAGCCATCTCAGTAACATCTCTCACATTAGGGTCACAAGTGTGCAATCAAAAGTCAAAACTCAACCATTTCTCATCAAATTCTTTCATCAACAATTGTCCCATCTGTGTGTAATTTTACTTCCAAGTAATTTTAAGAGAAACATCTGTTGATACGCTTAAATTAAACATCATTAAGAGCTCCATTATGCCTCTTAAATTATAAAAGAGCAAACTATCAATTCAATTCCTATGGGTTTGGTTGATGTGCAGTATGGTTCACTCTAAAAAATCCTGGGTTATTTTTTAACCCAAAATGCTGGGTTGAGTCTCTTGGGTCAGTTTGTTGGGTCACATTTTAAACACTGTTGGGTAGTTTCAGTTTTCCAGGTGTTGAGTTAAACCTGCTGAGTTGTTTCAGCCCAGCGCTGAGTTATTTAACGAGCTTCGCGCCTTTAAGCTGTTTAAATCGCTCTCCTAACCGTCACTTTGAAAGGACAACGGGACAAAGCCACTGCATGGTTTCAACTGTTTTAAGGTAAGTATATATAATGTTTCCATTAATAATTATTTTTAAATGATCAGAATTATAACTTTTTTTCGCGGCAACAATATTGTTAAACTTCTACATGCCAACATTAGTTATGTTAAATGACAAACAGTTTACCTCAGACGGCCATTCTACATGTACTCGCATAGTCGTGTTAAGGTGTGAGAGACGACAGATTAATAGAGTTTTATTAAGTATCAGACAGAAGGAAGGCTGAAATATGTGCAGATCTGTGAAAATAGAGGAAAGAATCGTTTCCGTCACTGAAAACCGAATTTAACAAAGTGAGTCAAATGAGTTAAAATAAGTGAATACGACTTTCTGCTCTAATGTAAACGCCTGCCATTGTCCATATCAACATGTAAATCACATACAAAGTACGTACGTCGTCGAACCGCAGGTCTAAAAGAACCGACGATCTGGTTCAAATAAACCGGTTCATCAATTCTCAAACAAAGTGATTCCCGGAAAGGAATCAACGTCTCAGGGCCTAGATTCATTTCAAAGCGCGCGCACGCACAGCGAGTGCCGTAGGCCGCGTTAGTGAGGTGATTTGATGCTTGTGTGGTTTATAAAGTCTTTTACATACGTAAATAAAGGTTTTTGGTAAGTAATAGAATTCAAAATGTCGTTTTTTCTTGTCAGAAAAGTACATGGATACATTTGCGAGAGAAAAACTCGTCCATTGCAGTCTTATCGAGATGTTTAACGGTAAGTTCATGTCTATTATACATTTTACAGATTTTACATACATGATTGATTGTCTGTATAATCAACTAACCCTCGTGTAACTTAAACACACATAAATTTGTTTCGTGCTATAGTTAAAGCTGCACTTTTTAACTTTGTGTTCAGAATTGTACAAAATTTATATAATGAGCGAATACATCATACTCATTTTCTACATCTTGTTTTTGACTTGTCCTGAAGCACTCTGGTACACCTATATAAAAGTGTTTATATATGGACTATTTTAAAGCTGCGGAGTAACCCAGTACCTGCGTGACTTGTCATAGAAATTTCTGTGTGCGTATGCTGTGTGATCTCCTATATCTGTGTGCCAGTGACTGTGCATGTGTGTTTCATATAGCCAGCATATTAATATAAAACTGTGATTATGCTGACTGGAACATCCTATTGATTACACAGTTTGAAAGCACACCTTTCATCCTATCAGAGGTGCGTTTCCCAAAAGCAACTATGGTCGCAAGTTCCGTCGTTACCAATAGAGTTCAATGGAACTAACGACCAGTATAGCATATTCAGCTTCTGTAGAGCTACTCATAGGTGAATTTAACTCATAATCATGATGAACTCAATTTCATGATGAACTTCACACTGTTAATTAAACTGAATCATTGCTATTAAAACAATCTTTATTTTGTTTACTTTATTTTATAGGTTGGAACAAACATGGTGGAATTCCTTAACCAGACAGAGTCCACAAAACCCCATCCATTTGTCATGGCGATTTGAAATTGCCAGCAGATCTCCCAGGCATTGATCATAAGCAATGGACAGGTAAGGATATTCTGGACAATTTTCAAAAGGAATTGCAAATTGGATTTTCAGTTACATTTTTCCACATGTGGACGCATAAATTGTGACGCATAAATAGTCCAAACGCAATTGAAAATCTTGCTTTACCGTTTGCGTTTTCACTTTTCATCACTCACAGACGATTGTGTCAAATAAAATAATTCATAAATAATTTTGTAATTTTTACCCCAAATCTCTTACTGTTTGCACTCTGACTGATGAACATCAGCAAAACAGCACTACAGTTCTACTCTTATTTACCTATTTGCATCTTACCCTATATTTTATTCCTCTCTTCTTGAGGCAGGTGAAAAGCATTTGGTTAATGGTGAATATTGACCAATAGTGGGTACTGTTGTGGCTCCCACTGTTAGCAGGGGAAAATCGCTGCATTTGGGGTAAAAACGACAGAATTATTTATTGTGTAAGGTGTCATGAATATAGGGACACCTGGGTTGCACTGTCTGTTCTTTCACACGCATCTCTCGGAGTGGCAGCTGCCTTTAGTTGTGGCGGGTTTTGTGGCAGCTGCCTTTAGCAGTGCCTTTACCTCCATTGTTCAAAGCATTTGATACAATTGTCTGTGAGTGACGTCACCTCCCAATACAAACACGCCCTATATTATGGTCCCACTCTTGACATGGATTGACAGGTTTCCATGTGAGGCATTGGAAATTCAAATGCTAAAGTAATTGGCATTCCATTTGAGTTTTGGCAGGTTACATGTGCGACACAGTGAAAAGGCAGATGTGGTAATTAATAACACCCGATGTACTTGTTCTTATGATGCATCTACTCTAACATTAGTCTGTTTTGTTCTTATTCTGAGGTCACTGTAGCCACCCGAATCCAGTCCGTATCCAGATCAGATGGTGGATCAGCACCTATAGATGACCTCGACTGCCCTGAACGTCAGCGGAGACCAGGACAACTAAATGAGCCCCAGAGACAGTTCCCCAGTAAAGACCTCATCACCTAGACAGCCATCGGGACAAGACCACAGGAACCAGATGAGTCCTCTACACAATCTGACTCTGCTGCAGTCTGAAATTAAACTGCTGGTTCGTCTGGCCAGAGGAGAACTGGTCCCCTGACTGAGCCTGGTTTCTTCCAAGGTTTTTTCTCCATTCTGTCACCGGTGGAGTTTTGGTTCCTTGCCGCTGTCGCCTCTGGCTTGATTAGTTGGGGACACCATTTCCAGCGATATCGTCAGCTTGAAAGTACAGATACTATTTGAACTGAGCTGGACAATAAATCACTGAATCAATGATGAACTGATTTTAACTGAAAATTGAGTGTTTACTGTTGTCCTTTTGCATTATTACACATTATTTTCCTTTTTAATACTGTGAAGCTGCTTTGACGCTGTAGTTTTTTAAATATGACAGGCTCATTGCTCATAATACATGGAAAATACAGTTGCAAATGGACTTTGCTTTTCCATTTGAAATTTAGCAGTCACTGCATTCGTGAAAACGCAAAGAGTAATGCAAGATTTGCAATTGTGTTTGGATTATATCACAATTTGTCACATGTGGAAAACACTTAATTTGCAATTCCTTTTGAAAATTGTCTGGAATATCCTTCCATAGACAGGCTCTATAGCAGAGCACACTGCTCTCAGCTGTAGATCTTTGCTTCAAAACTTTCTAAGTGTTTGAAAATTTTGTCATTAATTACTCACCCTGGTCTAAAAGCTCTCGGATTTCATCTAAAATATCTTAACTTGTGTTCCGAAGATGAATAAAGGTCTTACGGGTTTGTAACGACATGAGGGTCAGTAATTCATGACAGAATTTTCATTTTTGGGTGAACTATCCCTTTAAATACCCTAAGCAGTGCGCATCTACCTAGGAGTCTTTATATACTTGATATATATTTTAGGACATTTTTAAATGATTTTGCATTCTGTCTTTTTAAATTTTAATTGTCAATGTCATTTCACTGTGTATTTAAATAGTTAAACATGTCAAAATGTAATAGTTAAACGGACACGTCATTCAGAACTAATTTTCTTATTTATTGCAACTATTTCTGTGATTTTTGCATTTGCTGAAAAAAAAAAAGAAAGAAAATTGTATGTCGTTTGTCACTGGTACAAATTTTAACACATTTGTGAATGTCAGTTGGCATTAAAAATAATTTTTAACAGTCTAAATAACCTGTATTCTTCATTTATTTATTGATCCATGATTGTCTTAAGCATAGGCAAAATTATGAGAATAACCCAGCAAGAATAACCCAGAAACACATAAATGCAAACACATAAATGGTAAAAATGACTATATCTTGGGTTTTCTCAACAACCCAGCCTGCTGGGTTAAAATATGTAAACCAGCATGCTGGGTTACTTTAACCCAGCATGTGTTCTGTCCAATATTTACCCAGCGCTGGTTTGTCAATTGGGTTATTTTTAACCCAGCCATTTTTAGAGTGTTTGCCAATACGGGTTGCTTCAGACACCGCTCAACAAATTGCGCCCTTGAAAATGACCTAAAAACTCTTTTGTAGACATTCTTTCATTCACAGTCATTCTTTCATTCACATCCTGGAATACACCAATAAAAGTTCCACAGTGTATAATTAGTATTCACACATAGTCTGCAGTGAAAGTGTGTCAGACAAATGTGGGAAGAATTCTGTTTGAACTAGCTGGAGTCATATGCGAAGGAGCGTGTGACTGTTGCAATGTGGTGGATTGTTCTGGCACAGCTAAAGTAAACAGTTTCTTTACAGAGTTTCGTACACATTTTGATGTGTTAGCATGTATGGCGTGTTATCGACTTCAGCCTTTATCTCTAATGAGATCGAAGTATTTCTCAAATTTTAAGTCTTGGTTATGAATCTCACTGTGGCACAAAATGAAAGCATGAAATGTTCCATGTGAAGGTGTTTAAAGCCTCATTAAAGCTCCCATGAGAGCTTCGGCGTGATCCATTCAAGGTGGGCCAAAACGCTTCAGTGCGCAACTTCTAAATCGCCTGCTCAACTTTTAAACTCTATTTTCCAGAAGCTGCGTATTTCTTGACAAGGCAACCAGAGTGACTTTTCACGTTCCGTTAGGTCCTGTCAATAAGACCAGGCTAAAATTCATGAAGATGAAAAATGAGATTTCGGAGTAGGTCTGTGAAGCAGAGGAATGGTGGGTTAAAGTAAAAATGACTTTTTGGCCTAGAATCCACACTGTAGATCCTGAAAATGCACACAACAAAACGAGTCCTTCTCAGAAAGCCCTAAGGAAGTATTTCAATGCTTCCACCCATTAAATGATAAATGACTGACCGTGAGCGAGCTAAAATAATGCCTGAACTAGTTTGGTTGCCTAACTCACCTTTATTTGGAGGCATTTTTTCCATTTCCAATTTTATATTCATGAATTGCTACAAAACATATAATGCTTGGACTGATTGCTAAGGTTTCATAAAAAAAAAAAAAAAATATATAAAATATACTGGAACCAAATCATTTTCATGTAAGTTTCAGTCTTTCCTGCACCATTATTCAGCAGTGCTGTGCGCTTTTACTGAATCTCTACAGTGCTTCAGCAAAGTAAATTAGAAAAGACAAGCAACCAGTGTACTCAGATTCACTAACGAACAACTTTTCTTAGGCAGTTCTTTTTAATGATTCAGTCAAAAACAGTTACAAATCAGCCATTAAATCGTGGGTTATTGACTCAAATTGGTCTGTAAAAAACTTAATGGGGGAATATGAATGAACATGAATGAATTAAAATCATTGTGATGATCAGAATATATACATTTTTCATATATTTTCATACTTTCTCATATATTAAATTTCATTTTTTTCACCTCATCACAGTGGCTAAAATATCCCTTAATGACAACACACAGCTATATTCACCCCAACCATGTAACTGTACTTATTGATTTTCACGCTGATGTGAATCAAAAAGTACGAACATACGACAAATAAATCAGCATAAAATATTGGTTTATCGGTACATGACAGCCGGCAGGAGTAGTATTATAGATCGATACGTAGCTTACCCGCAGAACAGGGATGTGTACCTTCAGAAGGTGGAGTTTAATGGCCCTGAGGGATGAAACTGCACTGAAGATGGAAATATGCGTCTGAGCTATTACACCTTCTATTTTGTACTGAACATATATCTTATTTCCTTTGGACAGATGTAAACACTGTAGAGCACAGATTATTAATGCTGGACCTGGAATGCATGGCTGGGGGCAGATTCTGTGTTGGGTGAATGAAGAATGTCTGAATCTCAGGAAATTATTTGCTTCAGATATTGATTTGCTCTGTTTTCATTATGCCACTATTTTATTTTCGAGTTTCCAGGCTTGCAGCTTCACCAGTCATTTTCTGAACATAATCTAATCTAAATGCATTTTAATTTGGTTTTGCATTATTGAAAAAAAAAGTATATTAGTAAAAACATATAGTAAATACGACATGCAAATCAAAAGCTACATCTGTGGAACAGCATGTGACGTGTGCATGCAAATTGTATTTATATTCACTTTAATCTCTTAAGCCTGTAACATACTCTACACAGATGTTTCAAGCTATGCAACCTGGATTTTGTGCGTCATTCCAAATTGTCAGAAGTTCATAACAAAATGTAGGTGAACATGTAATTCCTACTGTTTCCACAAGAGGTGTTAAAGAGTGAAGTGTTGTCTTGTACATTTATACATCAGACAAGTAGCTTATAAAGTTCCATAGCCAATGGTCTCTTTCATCTGAATTTTCAGGTGTAAAAACAAGCTACTTAATGTATCTCTTTCAGGTAAAAATCCAGGTGAAAAAAAAAAAAACAAATCTGCCAACTGTGTCTTTCAGGTGAATTTTCGAGTAAAAAAAAAAAAAATCTGCCAATTGTCTCTTTCAGATGAAATTTTAGTTAAAAAAAAAAAAAAAATCGAACAATTTTCTCTTTCGGGTGAATCTTCAGGTGAAAAATCTGCCAATTGTGCATTTTCAGGTCAAAAATCTGCCAGTTGTCTCTTTCAGGTGTAAAATCTGTCAATTGTTTCTTTCAGGTGAAATTTTAGTTGAAAAGTCTCTTTCGGGTGAATTTTCAGCTGAAAAATATGCCAACTCTCTTTCAGGGGAATTTTTAAGGGAAAATCTGCCAATCATCTCTTTTGTGTGATTTTTTTTTATTATTTATTTATTTTTTATTTTTTGGTGAAAAATCTGCCAGTTGTCTCTTTCAGGAGTATTTTCAGTTAAAACATCCGCCAACTGTCTCTTTCAGGTGAAAAAACAGTCTGAAAAGAATCTTAATGAGCAAGTTCAGCATGATTATATCTGAATAGTAGTACCAGAATATACCATTCAGCTTGTGGATATTTATTTCTACTTGCAGATAAGTATCTTAAAAAATAAAAATAAAAATTTGCCAAATGTGATGCCTCTAACTATTAACTTTGGTAAATCCAGTGATTAGTTCTTTTTCAGAGCGTTCATATCAACCCAGTACCAGACAGCAAATTGTAACTTCCGATTGTATCATATTTGGCAGTTTTATGTGCAATGTGCATCAGAAAATCTGTTAAAGAACTGTGGGCGTGACATGTGAGGCTAAGATGCAGGCTTATTAAAATTGAGAAAGTTGAGGAAAACACCACAGTATGACAGACATCAGCACTATGACAGAAAAAAACATGGTCCTTTTTTTAGACAGGCAAATGCTGTGAGTGCCGCATCAATTTATCTTGAGAATATCTAGCGCCCCTAATAAAGTAAGCTGTTACCTGAGGGAAAAGCTCTTAAACTACTGCTGACCTGTGTGGATGTGTTTGCAGACGTTGAGAACTTCCATCTCCCTGCGGTAAGGAAGTGTGACTACGAGGACACAAATTGGACTTCCTCACAGTATTCGATTGTGAGAACGCCGCACACCCTCTGGCACCAATTACTGCCTCGGCTAACGCTCATCAACAGCTCGAGCCCGTGAGGATGACTTTGTAAGAACAACTCTCAATACAACTCCACAGCTGATTCCCGGACATAGACATTTAACTTCTGAAGTTCTGATTTTCCCCAAAGCTTTGCTGTGCTGAGGGTGAATAACTATCGCTTTGTAACTGACGCCGAGGTGTGTTCAAAAAAATGGTTTGATCCATTCACCTTTATGTCGAGCTAATCTCATCAAAAGTGAAGACAAAGATCAAGTAGATTTTGTAATTCTCCAGATCAAAGATCAACTTTTAAATTCTCAGACAACTTCCCTGTGGCCTAAAGAAAAAGACAGGCAACAGACGGGGTGAATGCTTATTTTACGCCCCAAAAGAGTTATAAAAGGAAAGTTTTGCATATTTAAAAACAGTTTTGAGTGTCCAATACAATTTTTTTATTTTTTATTTTTTATTTAAAAAATAAAAATAAGGGGTTCTGAAGTTCTGAAGATTGTTTCTGTTGTGGGATAAAAAAAAATAAAAAGGTAATTGTGATTTTTTTTCTCACAATTCAGACTTTTCAGTGAGATATATACTCCGAATTTTGAGATGTAAACTTATAATAAACTCAGAATCCTGAGGAAAAATGTCCGATTTGAGAGACTTAGAATTCTGAAAAAAAAAAAAAAGTCAGAATGGCAAGATGTAAACTCAGAATTCTGAGAAAAAAAATCTAAATTGAAAGATGTAGACTCAGAATTCTGAGGAAAAAGTAGGAATTGCGAGATGTGAATTAAAATTCTGAAAAAAAGTCAGAATTGTGAGATGTAAACTCAGAATTCTGAAAAATAAATAAATAAATAAATAAAATCTAACTCAAAATTCACAATTACAGTTTTTTATTCTGTGGTGGAAACACACACACTAAAGTCAGAAAAAAAGTTAGAATTATGAGATAAACAATTACAATTACCTTTTCTTTTTTTTTTTTTTTTTAATTTTCATACTGTAATTGAAACAAGTTTCCATATATTTCAATCACACACTGCCTGTTAAACTCCACATAGATGTTCATAACCTATTCCTGAATGTACAATAATAGTGTATGAGCTTCCAGAAAAATTTCCATTCCATTAAATATAAGTATAAAATATAAGTTGTTTCCTCATTCATGACCTTCATAGCATTCAAGAACGTAACATTAATCATAAATCTCACTTTAAATATATACCTCAATTTTTAGCCCAGTTGGCACAACTCTAAATAAGATGCTCCAGATACATTACAAAAACATCAGTCACAACAAACTGATTTGCATTGATATATGCATGAGAAATAAGTAATTTTCTCTCATCTCAACATTTTTCAGCCACAGAAACAGACTCCTGGTGCTTTTTGGGTTATGGGGTGTAGAGATATGGTTTTTGGGTTATGAAGCATACAGACGCAACCACAAACCGTAATAGTGTTTCACAGATGGCAGCAGACTTTACTTCCACACTCACATCTGTTATTTCCATCATAATATTTTCTCTGTCACCTCAAAACCACAAAAACCTCAATGGTTTAGGTTAAGCGCACATGCGCTGAAGCTCTAATACCTGCTCATGTGTAGAGATTCATGATTTCTTGTCCGGTGTGTTATGGTGCAACCAGACAAAATTAAAAATCCATCATAAATTTATCAAAAGTGACAGTATAAACATTTATAATGTAACAAAAAATATATATATTTCAAATAAATGCTGTTCTATTGAACTTTCTATTCATCAAATAATCCTGAATATCAACTTATTGAGATTCCCACAAAAATATTAAGCAGCACAACTGTAAAAAAAAAAAAAAAAAAAAAAAAATCTTGAGCAGCAAATCAGCAGATTAAAATGATTTATGAAGGATCATGTGACACTGAAGACTGGAGTAATAATGCTAAAAATTCAGCTTTGCATCACAGGAATAAATTACATTTAAAAATATATATTCAAATAGAAAATAGTTCAAAATATTACTATTTTTACTTTATTTTACAGCAATTAAATAAATGCAACCTTGGTGAGCATAGGTAACTTAAAAAAAGGAAAAAAAAAATGTACCAACCCAAATTTACACTGATAATCTTTCACTCTACTGAAGCTCTGAAATCACATTTGTGTCCATATTCAAATTCAAAATCATTGAAGATTGATTGAATGCATTAACCCAATATGATTCTAAATAGACAAAATAATGAATGAGATTTGAGACATCTTCAGTTAGTACCGAATTATTTTTGGCATGCTCCTCACATAAATAAGAACAGAATTTTGACATTGGTACATTGCTCCTTTAAAACATGCAATGACAACACATATATGGACATATATTATAGTATAGTAAAGTAGGTTTCAAATTCAGTTTGATTGATTTTGAAGATTTTGAAGTTGAATTTGAAGACATTTCTAATGCTGAGTTGCAGTCTGGATCTGATTCCAGTCAAAAGTATGATTCATCTGTGTGACCAGAAAGAAACCTTTAAATCAGCATTTTCTATGGCTTTACATCTTTATATAGTTACTGTAGGGTACAGATATACATTCCAGGTTGGAGATACTCAAACTGGGTTACTGCTTCGCCTGTGGAGAGAGTCTGAACTTGAGTGAGAGATTATTCAGGGTGGTATATGTCTAACAACTGTCATCAGATATAGAAAGAGACCATTTTTCAAAGCTCAGTTGCTAGTCGAAACGCACCAGTGTGTGTTTCAGTGTTAAAAAAGTATATTGAGCATGACTCATCCCCCTCTACACAAACAAACACATATACTGTATAGTCTCTTTCATACTGTCTCATAGCCTTTGTTTGCCTTTTAACATTTTTTTATTCTTTAATAGAACTCTATTTTTTAATAGGATCTATAATGTATATTGGACATAGCTGGGTGGACTAAAGACACACATACTACTCAGTAGTTCTGTTCCCTAAATGGGCTTCCTACCTAAACTGCAAGTTAAGGCATCAAAGGCACATTTGCAGCACAAAGGTAACATTGATGTTCAATTTTTTAACCTAATTTAATTACAGTCCACATGGCAAGTCAAATTCAAGCTGGTCAGAGAGAGAAAATGAGACAGCATTTAGAGAGAAAGTTCTTTTCACAGACAGTCTAACCAGAGAACATCATGACAACCTTGAGCGAATGACAAATGACAAAACAGAATATGACATCTTTAGAATGGACTCTAAAGAGATTTAACTGCGGCCTTATAAGCTAAATTGAAATACATTAACTTGAAATATGTCTGATAAATAATGTTAACCTTACAAAATTGCATGTTCACTCGATAAATGTTTACTTTTTTCTGGTTATATACCACTCTTTTAAAATATTGATAATATTTATACTAAAAATCTCAATACCTTAATTAAAAAATGACAATTAATTGCAATATTATTGTTAATATTATTGCAAATATTATTGCAAATTGTTATTATTATTATTATTATTAATGTTTTTTATTCATAACTTTTACATAACACTCTTTTTAAATATAATATTAAACCTAGTAGTATTTGTGCCATCTGCATTATAAATCCTGTCTGAACAGACCAGTAAACATTTATAAATACATTATAAAATATATAACGGAAATATAAACACTCAGCCATCTCATTTGTATCTGCATTCACATATTCTTCATAAGAGAGTGATATTCAATTGTATGGACATTAAGTTGACAAAATTGTTTACAGCAAATAATATTGGTATGTTTTTCCTGTTTACTAGTACAAGAAGTTGAGCTTTTCAAGTGATATTGATTATATTTCGGAAGTCAAGGAGAACTGAAGCATACCAGGAGAACATTAACATTGTTCAGAATATCTATTGGCTTTATTAATACTTTTCAAACCATCGCTCTATTCTAAAGCACACTTGAAGTGTTAAACATGTAAAAGCGTAGTAGCAAAGGTCAAATCTTTATCGTCAGTTCAGCCTCAGTCTCGGAGAGCTTGTGCAGGATCTGTGCTGCTAAGATATTCCATTCACTTCCTCTCATTATAGACTTTGCCGTCTGAAAGACAGAAACCCCTCTACAGGAGTGAACTTTTCATCTCTCAAGGACTAATCTTTGAACGGCACATGAGTGCATCTGCAATCTAATTCATCACTGCCTACCTGAAAGTGTCTGCAGCTAAAGACATATGATCAGGGAAGAGTGCAGATGTAACACACTGGCTCTCTGCTGGAGGGCAAGAGCGTTTGGAATTAAATGCAGCGCTATATGATACACCGCTCAGCTGCATCTGAATCCCTGGTCTGTTTTCAATTTAACTTGTTCACTGTGGGTAAATTTAACTTAGGAGAATATTTTAAGGGGTCACTTCATGCGTTTTGATCGATTGGATTGCTGGGTGTTTGCATTTCACACTTGGCCACATAAATGCATCTCCACAAAATGGATCTGATGTAGTGCTACTGCTCGCTTATTTTTGGATTGCGGAGCTCCCATATATATATATATATATATATATATATATATATATATATTTTTTTTTTTTTTTTTTTTTTTCAAACTTCAGATTTCATACTTCAAAGAATGGCTTGCATTTGGAAAGAATTAAATTGAATTTGGAGCAAAAACAACAGTCATGAACACAAAATGCATTTGCATTAAAAATAGTTTGTTATAGCATCTTTATATAACAGATTACAAACTTTATGTCTCACTATACTCGTCATTCACCATCATCTTTACGAATTACGTTAAGGCTACTTCTCGTTGAGGTTGGGTTTTATCAGACTGCTGACCTATTTAAGCAATTACTTAAAAAAGGATTCCTTTCCCAATCATACATTGCTATTTTTTTTTATAATAATCAGCCAACAGTTGGAGGCATGAATGCCAGAGTTGAAATTTTCCACTTCCGAGCTCAATGCATTCCAGTGAATCACATGATATTGTTACACGTATACCAAAAGATGGCGCCATGACTGAACAAGAACATCTTTTGTTTTATGCTAATTATGTAAAAATTCACATTTGCATTAAAAATGGTTTTAATGCAAATGCAAGAATCTTCATATATCACATTATAAAATATTGTTGTTGTGCTAAACTCATTAGTCGCTGCTATCTTTATGAATGGCATAAATGCTGCATTTCGTTAAATTCGGGGTTTATCGATCTAAGCATGAAGCTAAAAATAATCAGAAGATCAGCATGAACATCCACCCCTAAACAAAAGATCACTGGGGTCTAAAATAAATGGTGAATGAAATCGTACAAATTCTCCAATTCACCAAAACAGAAAATAGTTACAAATTGCCATGAGATTGTGTTGGTCAATCACTGAGCAATGAACTTTACTTCTATATTTCCATTCTCTTCATTTTCTTGTCGTTGTGTAAATAAATGTATGAAATCATGTGAAAGTGCATTTTGTTCAAAGTCTGCACTCTGGAAACGTTTTAAAAACTTATTTATAATGCATAATAACAGCCACAGAGGGATAAAAGGGACAGCTATACTCATTTATAGAAACACTTCAGTTTAAACATATGCATTATTAAATATTTAAAAGGTTCAGAGTTCAAAAGATACTGCAAAACAAGAATGACCCTGAGATGCTTTGTATATAAAGTGTGTAGTATACATTTGTCAGATTACCAGAATCAAATAGCATAATTCGTTTTTACTGCATGCTCATTATGGGTCTTCATTACACCCTCTTAAGCAGTCTTCAGAGCACACTCTATTTGATTAGACCACACTATGATTGAAAAAGAGCTGAAATTTGAAGTAATTTCAGTTTCATTTCATAAGTCCAAATCAAACCGCTTCTCTTCCCACACACAAACACACAGACAGAGGGAGTGACAGCCTCGCTTCGATTATTCGCTCTGTAAAATCTCAGCTGACAATCAAATGATATTGTTACATCAAGTTAAATAAGAAGATTAAAATTACAAAGGAAAAGCTGTTTAAAAAGAAACTAGAAGCAGAACCTGAAAGAGTCTAGGGAGTAAATAGAAAACAGAAAGCATTTTATAAAGCCCTCTGATGAATATTAGCCAAACAGCGAGCCAGAATCACAAAGGTAGGAAAATGCGCTGGGATCATAAATTCTACCTCCTACCTGAAACGCGCCTGGGTGTCAAAAGTAGAGTGTGGATATTCCTGGAGGCTGCAGCTGGCCTACATATGCTCAACGCAGTTTGATTTGTCCTCAGCAGTGGCTTTTCATGACGCTGGAAAATTCCCATTTCCTCTGGACTGATCCAGGTAGTCTCAAGAGCTAAAGTGTTGTTTAGATAAAACTGTAAATGAGAAAAGAGAAATCTGTTACAAAACTCAAAGTTTCCTCAGAAGAATTGTTCCCCTTCAGTCGGTCACTCCGAATCACGTCGGTGACCGACGAATGGGATCTCGCCAGAGAGACCAATCCACTTCGAGTGTAACTAAACGAGCCAATGGACATTGGTATGCGGTATTTTGCATGTGGCTGCCATACCCCGCAGCGCGGGTATAAGAGGCAGCAGATGCACCGCATTAAATCATCTTTTCGCTTTGGAGACGAGCGGTGGTGTATTACTACTGCTCTCCTGTTCCTCGAGTGATTGCTGAACAAGTGCAGGCGTTACTGCGCAGCAGCAGTGGTCGCAGTCTCACGGGAGGAAAAGAAGATCGTCTTCATGCAGACAGTCACACCAGGAGTGTGCGGTGGCCAGCTCCCCTGCGTGCTTCAGCACTAAAAGAGCAATTTCTCTAAAAGAACATTTCACTAAAAGAGCAACACGGTTGATCGCGTCTTTTTAAAGATGTCTTATCACCCGTGCGTTTCTGGGTGTGGTCGTTTCCTGGCGCCTCAAGACGGTCACAATCGCTGCCTCATTGTGTCTGGGCATTCAGCACGCTGAGGAAGCTTTCGTGGATGGTTCATGTTCTTCTTGTGGGGACCATCTCGGAGTTGCATAAAAGACTCCACTATGTCAAACATGGCGAAGTCCCTCTGCCTCTGCCGCGATCCAGCGTTCGTCCTGGCACCCGGGGTGGCGCTGCGTCCGGTGGAGTCAGAGGTGATTTGAGGATAACAGTGAGGGCTTCCCCAAGTGGAGTTCCTCACACTTCAAGCACTCCGCAGCCGGTGGAGCTGCCGTTGGAGCGGGCTGGGCCCTCTGCAGGTCAGAGTGCACCACTCGTTTCCTTCGGTGCCCCCTCTGATGACCTGATGTCGATCGCTGCATCGGAGGGCGAGCCCTCTCTCTCTATGGATGACGACTCGGCTGCGTTTCCCCCTTCGGGTGTGGTAGCATTGTCTGAGCCACACCCAGAGATGACGGCTATGCTTTCCCGGGCCGCTGAGAATGTCGGGCTCATGTGGAATCCTCCACCGCGTCCCGATCCTTCGAGGCTGGATGAATGGAGCCTGTGGGGAGGCGGCTTCTGCCCTCCACGCCATGGCATTACTGCTGGTCCACCAGGCCAAAGCCCTGAAAGACCTACATGAGGGTGATCACGACCTGGTGGTTCTACATGACCTGCATGCTGCAACGTACCTCACGCTTCGAGCGACGAAGGTGACCGCAAAGTCTCTGGGTCGTGCGATGTCCATGCTAGTGGTCCAGGAGCGCCATCTCTGGCTGTGTCTGGCCGACATGAAGGAGCATGAAAAGGTACAGTTCCTGAATGCTCCCGTGTCACAGACCGGCCTCTTCGGCGACGCGGTCGAGAGCTTTGCCCAGCAGTTCTCAGCAGCGCAGAAGCAGACTGAGCACATCATGCGCCGAAGGAAACCTGCTGCTTCCACCCCGGCTGCAGCCCCTCAGCCTGCTTGTCACCATGGGCGCCCCCCTGCAGCCACCCCCGCTCCCGCGCAGCCGCAGCAGCCTTCCACCAGGCAGCGTCGTGGAGCTGGTCGCAGGCAGGACGCCCAGCCCGTCCAGGCCCCCAAGTGCAAGAGCAAGAGGCCCTGAGATGGGTGACCCAGAGATGAAAGAGACTGCTTATCGGGAGATGGCACCACTCCCTCCCCCAGAGGAGGTTCCGTGTGGAGAATCTCTTGTTTCATTTTGTTTTTGTTCCGCCAAAACTTCAATAAAAGAGCGGTTTCCTCAGTCTCTGGGTCTCAAGAGGAGGAGAGTTGCGAGCTGTGCATCACAGGATCGCTTCCCTCCTCCTCTCTCACCAGCGGGCAGCAGTGGGTTGTCCAAGAGCACCCCTCCTGACCATTCGTGGAACCAGGTAAGGGCTGTAACACTCGAGTCCCCGCTTCAAGTCGTCACACACCGGGCTGTCACAAGCCTTGAGCCGGGTTCCTGCGTTTCCTCCCACACGAGGAGGAACCAGGTGAGTGTTACACTTTACACCCAGACCCCACCCCCTGCCGTCACAGGCCAGGCCGTCACAGGCCCTGGGCCAGGTCCCTGTGTTCCACCACGCTGCCCCACCGCGGGTACATCGGTGGCCCTGTTGGTTCCACTGGCACAGTCTCCCGGAGCCTGGCTAGCACTCCCCAGTCCGTCCCGGTGGCTCCTGTGGACCATCAGACTCGGCTACGCGATTCAGTTTGCCCGGCATCCCCCCAAGTTCAGGGGCATCCAGTTCACTTCAGTCAAGGCTGTCAATGCCCCTGTCTTGCGTGCGGAGATCGCAGTCCTGCTGTCGAAGGATGCAATGGAGCTGGTCCCTCCAGCCGATATGAGGTCAGGGTTTTACAGCCCTTACTTCACTGTGCCCAAGAAAAGCGGTGGGTTACAATCGATCTTGGATCTGCGAGTTTTGAACCATGTGCTTCACAAGCTGCCATTCAAGATGTTGATGCAGAAACACATTTTCGGGTGCATCCGTCCCCAAGACTGGTTTGCAGCGATCGACCTGAAGGACGCATACTTTCATGTCTCGATTTTCCCGCGACACAGGCCATTCCTGCAATTCGCGTTCGAAGGTCGGGCATATCAGTACAAGGTCCTGCCCTTCGGGCTGTTCCTGTCGCCTCGTGTCTTCACCAAAGTAGTAGAGGCAGCCCTTGTTCCCTTGAGAGAACGGGGGGTGTGCATCCTCAAATATCTCGATGACTGGCTCATACTCGCACAGTCTCACGATCAGTTGAGCGCACACAGGGACCTGGTGCTCAGACAGCTCAGCCAGTTGGGTCTTCGGGTCAACTGGGAAAAGAGCAAACTCGTGCCAACGCAGAGGATCTCTTTTCTCGGCATGGAGTTGGATTCAGTCAGCCAAACAGCACGCCTCACCCAGGAACGTGCTCAGTTGGTGCTGAACTGCCTCAAGACTTTATCAGGCAGGACAGCGGTCCCACTGAAATTTCTTCAGAGGCTCCTGAACAGCTCTCAGAACAGCTCTTTGTCTGTTACGGAGGACAGCAGAAGGGGAAGGCTGTCTCCAAGCAGAGGATGGCCCACTGGATAGTGGATGCCATCACCTTGGCCTATGAAACACAAGGTGTGCCCTGCCCGCTCAGGCTGCGTGGTCACTCCACTAGGGGTGTCGCATCATCCTGGGCACTGGCTCGTGGTGCCTCGCTAGCAGACATTTGTAGAGCTGCGGGCTGGGCGACTCCTAACACATTCGCTAGGTTCTATTGCCTATGAGTTGAACCGGTTTCCTCCTGTGTTCTCACCTCAAACGGGTAGTGGCACTGAGAGGCCCAGTTCAGAGTTGCCAGAGAGTTCCTTAACTAGGCAAACCCTGTCAAGTCCTCCAGCACTCCGGCGGCCGGACATGGCAGAGCGTCTGGTGCCAGACCTTTCAGCCAATGAATTCCTGAAATCTGGTGTGAGGCTAGTGCCCATATGAGCGACCCTGTTGGGTTCCCATATGTGTATTCCACGGTACAGCTACTAGAGCCGTGTTTCCCCCGGCAGACCGCTTTCTGCCGTCTCTAAATGATGCAGCCTGAGCCATCTCAGAGACTTCCATGTGCGATAGGGCCCTACGGGGTTACTTCACATGAATAAATGTCACTTAACCCCCTCTGGGAGGAGGTGACTCCGCAGTGTGCCTCTTCCAAATGGAAGGGCACGCTTTCCCATTGTTATCCAAGTCCTACTGTTTGGGTTGCTTGAGGAACAGCAGTAGTCGACCTTCTCTGTGTAGAGCCCGGTCCTACACAGGGCACTGGAGGGGGCAGCTCCTGTGGCGCTTTGGTAGGGATCCCATTCGTCGGTCACCGACGTGACTTGGAGTGACTGACTGAAGGGGAACATCTCGGTTACGTATGTAACCCTCGTTCCCTGAAGGAGGGAACGGAGACATCACGTCCTGTCGCCACAGTTGCTGTACCACCGCTGAGCTGCCGGGTCACCGGCTCGGCTCCTCAGCAAAAACATGATTTAATGCGGTGCACCTGCTGCCTCTTATACCCGCGCTGCAGGGTATGGCAGCCAGATGCAAAATACCGCATGCCAATGTCCATTGACTTGTTTAGTTACACTCGAAGTGGATTGGTCTTTCTGGCCAGATCCCATTCGTCGGGTACACTGACGTGACGTCTCCGTTCCCTCCTTCAGGGAATGAGGGTTACATACGTAACCGAGACGTTCTTACATGCGGATATGAGGTTCACGTTAAATAAATACCAGAACTTCATTTACAATGTATGAGCGGTTAATAAATAGCAATTAAGGTATGAAACTTTACATTTATTAAATACTTTACAACTTAAATGTATCATATTTTAAACAAAAAGAGTCCTTTTGCATCAGTAATGAGAGAAAATTAGGAGAAAATATTCTGAATTATCATGAAAGTCACGTCACAACGCAAAACATCTTAATGTTACAATTTATAATTTAGATTAGTTACAAATAGACTAATAATTGATGATTTTGAAGTGAAAAAAATAGCATTCTTGACAGGTTTTGTGGGATTCACTCTTCAAAACTAAATATAATCAAACACCATGAATCCTTCTTTTACCTTGTAGTCAGGCACACGTTTTTCCACCCAGCCCTTGCCATAGTGCGGAGGCAGGACCGTCCGGTATACATGAGGAAACACTGGAAGTAGATCCACACTTGCAGAAGGTTGGAAACCTAACACATGAGGCCTGGACGGGATCTCCCACTGGGACAGACAAGAGAAGAAAAATTACAACTGAGATCTATTCAGATCCATCTCATTAAGAAGAAGTGAAGAACCGAATCAGGACTGGCTGGAATGAAAAGCTGCCAAGAAATCATTTGGTTATTTATGGGAAAGTTATGGAAGTCTTTTTGGAATAACACCTGCTGTTCTTCACCAACTGCAACATGAAATGTTTTTCCTCATAACATTTATGGCAGCAGACTTTTCTGGAACAGAGAAAACTCTATGTGGGAAACTCTTCAACATCCATGGAACCTTTCCAAAAAAATGTCTGTAGTGGAAAAAGGTTCTTAAAGCTTCTAAAAGGAATTATAAAATGTTCTTCACACAAGAAAAAAAAAAATGGTTCTTTTAAGGAATGTTCGCTGAAAGGTTCCTTTGGGAGCCAAAAATGTTTTTTTTTTTGTTTTGTTTTTTTTTCCTATGGCAAAAAAAAAAAAAAAAAAAAAAAAAGAATAATAAATAAATAAATAAAAACTTTTGGGAACTTTATTCTTAAGAGTGCAGTACTATCTGTGTTGGGTTCATTGAATCACCAGTTCATAGACGGTTTTCTAAAGAACAGAAAGATCTTTTTTGAACTTTTTTTTTTTTTTTTGGTGGAAAACAAGCCAACTTTTATTTTCAAGAATGTGAAAATGTGATGACCTGAAGGCCATGTATTATCTTCATTGCTGGATACTGTTGTTTTGGCTGCCCTTCAAACTCAGTTTAAACACACAACAGTCATTTCAAGTCAATATGAAACCAAAATTGGCCTTTTTAATACCCATTCCTGATCCAAACCACCTTTCATACAGTACTTTCATACAATACTCAGTATCACTCAAAAACACATCATATTACACGGACAAATGGGTTGTGGACATCATTACATGTTGACTGTGAAGTTAGGAAAGTTCTCTGCAGATTATGCTGTATCTGTTTCTTCTGCGTTCAGCATAACATCCTGTTCTATCACGCTCGGCTCTGCGTCAATGCCTCTCTGCAGTAGCAGTCAATCAAAGACTTCTGAAGGCTGTCTGCAACTCAAAGTCTCTGTTTAAATAATATACTCTTTCCTCCCACTGTCTCTGTCTCTCTCTCTCTCTCTCTCTCTGGTTCCAGTACAGTGCGACTGAGTTCATGCTTGCCGCCTCCTCTGAACGGCACTTTAATGATGTGAAAGCACAAAGTTCTCAATGCCAGGGATGTGGAGCAGTGGTGATCATGCCTCTGCCCGGCACACAGATTAAATGTCACGCTGAGTTTGAGTCGTGAGGGGAAGCAACTGCGGATGTGAGGGTCATCTTGAGCGTAGCGCCTCTAGTGGTGAAGCAGTGGAGCTGAAGGGAGGTAATGCACAGAATTTTGATTTTCTGCTTTAACGATGGTATCAGTTCACCAAAAGTGATCAAACGTTATTAAAATTGAATATTCTCCTGGACGTTTCTGTCCTTCCTGGCCATATTACTAGGCATATTCTAGCAGTCCTTCAAATAAAATTGTTTCAAGATTTAATCAAGACCTTGAATCATTGTATTAGAAAGGCACCTTGACTTGACTAATTCATTACCACAGCAAGTCAAAATGCTCAGATGAAGATTTTTCTTTTTGTGCCAGTGATTTAAAACTAAACTTAGTGTTGTGATTTACAATATATTTACATTTACCGCACAAATGGTAGCTGCATATCCTTTTGATACACAAATTACTATAGGATAACTGTGTAATACCACAAAAAAATAATGTTTGAATGTTAAAAAAAAATAGTACAAAAAGAAAAAGTAAATAGATTAAGAAAGTAAAATAATTTGTGGGGTATGACGTCTGATCTTTGGCCAAAAAGAGAGCCATTTATGCTGCCTTAACATGATATTGTAATTATTGTAAATACCAGTTTCCTAGTTGAAAATTGGACATGTATGGCCTCTCAAGTTGTATTTACAACTGAGAAACTCTAATATAAGTTTAATATCCGTATTGGGCAAACACCAAACTTTTACTACAAATACTATTGCTCTAGTGACTTACATTTTGTTAATTTTTCCTACAACATAAACACTGATTTTTCTTTACAACCATGTATATTTACATATATAAATAACCATTTGATAAATTTTGTTTGTATTTTACACAGCAAAAATAGCACTTATTTGACCGAAACTTGATGACTAGATGACTATCTAAATGTTACTTTTTTTTTCTTTTTTTTCTTTTCTTTTTTGTCAGAATCCATTGGATATTAAATATATTTAATACATTTGGGCTTTAAGAAGATTTCCTCTAGAAACTGGCAAAAATGATCCTAGTGTCCTCCACGATTCCTGTTCTTTCTGACAAGAAAGCACTTAAATATGACAAACTCGTAATTATGACTTCAGAAGTGGGAAACAAGAGATTTCAGACAGCATGTGAAGACAGCAGTAACAAAATAAGATATATTTTTATAAAAATTGAAGTTTTGTGGATTGCAGTTGTTTCCTCTGAGATCTTCTAAATGCTCTCCTACAAGTTTACAAAGTATACACATGTAAAATTTATAGTCTTTTTTCTTCGAAAATTGACCAAAAATATGTATGACTCATTTTTTTTTCCACAGGGCTGTATACATTTTCTTACTTTTTTTTTTTTTCCTCGCCTCTAATAAAAAGCTTTCTGGAATGAGAATGTTTCTCTCTCTAATATCTCAACAGCAAGTAGCAAATCTTTACTCACAGGTGTGATGCAAACTAAAGGCTTCTGGCTATTTAAAAAAGCATGAGCCCTTCAGTTTTTTCCTCAGATTCCTGTTTCAGCACAAAATCACACGTCATCACATCAACACAGAAAAGAAAATGGTACTTGGGGTGTTTATTGCATCAAGGTGATATCTTAATGCCTTTAATGAGAGATCATGCAATATTTGTTCTTTTTCAGTTTCAATACTGACCACTGACATTAACTTACACAAATAATCAACAGGGTATTGAGTAATAAGTTGAATAGTACTGCATCTAAACATTATGTTTAGGTAAAATCTCCAGTAATAATTAATTACTTTTGCAGCTAGAACTTAAACACATAAACTATATTATGGACACAGTCTTATCCTTAAGGATAGTTATAAAGTATTTTAATGCCATTATGTAAATGTGGAGATCTGTCCTAAAGCCTAACCCTGCAGCAACAGAGTAAAATTCAAAAACTTTTACGACAAAACATTTCAACAAAGTCATAGTGAAAAGAAGCCCCTAGGAGTTAGTTTTTCATTTGGTTTGATAGAAGTAAATGTTTCTGATGCATGTGATTTATTATACATACACTTTCATATTGTCATGCACATCAAATATCTACATAAATTTTGAAATTCTGATTCTGATTAATAATAGAAGGCACAGGTCTTTGAAAAGTAACGATGGTCTCCCAAAACAAGGGGGACTGAACATCTAATCTATATTCTATATATTGCTATCTGTATGGTGTTCATTATTGTTGCTATTATATATTTGTCAATTCAATTTATTGGTATCTTTACAGAAATAGAGCCTTAGTAAGCAAACCAAATGCAACTGTGACAACAAGGAGATGAGAAAGAAACCTTTATGAACCAAGACTTGGTCCTTATATATTTCAATACCGGATCATAAATTCATTCATTAAATGTAAGAAATAGCTCTTTTGAACTCTATAAAATGTTAAGTAGAGAAAGCGGGGCTTTTTATTTACACGTGAAGCCCTGTTACCTGAACACTGGGCAGATTGAACCGACTGATGGTCGCGGGTTCCGCGGCGGCAGAGCGCATCACAGGCACAAACGGATCGCAAGACATCTGCCATCCCGAGACCGTCTGAATCACCGGAGGAGGGCGAGAGGAGATGAGCACCGGAGGAGCAGAACCCACCCTGCACAGTCCGGAGGTGTTCGGGACCATCCAGAGCCACGGAGGAGCTTCGGCGCTCACGTGCCACAGCTGAGGCTGAGCTTTCACGCGCTGGACCGGGATCATTCCTGCTGCATCCTATATAGCTCAAAAGAAGGATGGATGGATACTAAAGAAGCTGTCCGTGCAGTGACACTGGAAAAAAACAGACAGATAGCGCACATTTATCCGCACTCCAGCGTTTCCGATTGACAAAAATAGATGGTTTTATCATACTGGACCACTGTCCAGAAGTCAGCATTGTGCATATTTTAGCATGAATGAATTATTTAAATGCATGGCAAAAACTCAAAGAACCCCGTCAGAGTCTGTGCGAATGTGTGCATTAGGCACAGACAATCTTGCTGTAAACATACAAAACTCATTATGTTAAGGTAGTTTGAGAATCAGAATATGAATAAAACATATGCCCACAGAAACATAATAAACAGGCTCCCCTCCCAAATTCTGCAGCACATGCATGCGCATGGACCAAAACAGGTGGATGCAACGCATTATCAAAAAAAGCTTTTCTGTGTAACTTAAATGGAAAAGTTATTCTGTCTCGTTCACTAAAATAAACCACAACAAGACTGCGCCTAGGTGAAACTGCCAAAAATAATGAGTTTATATATATATATATATATATATATATATATATATATATATATATATATATATATATACTGCACTATCCAAAAGTCTCTGAAAGTTTATGCATATTTTAGTACATGAAAGCACAAAAAGTATATGCATAAATCATATTAACTGCATAACCAGAACATCACCACAAGACTTGCTTTTTTTCTTCATAGATAATCCTATAAACATTAAGCTGCTATCACGAATATCATATCCTGATAAAAAGCCCACTGAAATATAATAAACAGACTCCCCTCCCAAAATTCTGCAGCACATGCATGGACTTAAACAGGTGCAAGCCAGCTCTTATCAAGAGCTTTTCTGTGTAACGTCAACGGAAAAGTTATTCTGGCGATTATTTTTTAAAAGATGCACCAAACACTAGATGCAAACTCACCTATAGTATGAGGGGTTTGAAAAATCCCTTTAGTTCGACATAATTTATGTGTCTGTTAGTGTTTCGCTGAAATAAATAAATAACAAAAAATACAAACAGATATTTTAAAAATGAAACTGTGTCTGCAGACGAAGATTTCTAAGAATATCCGGTAAGAAAGGTGTCCAAAGTTCGGAGAATACACGGATCTCCGTGCGTGCGTTCACGCGCCGTGCATCGCGCTCTCCATGTGCACGATCACATCGGCGTGCTGTTCATCTCGCTCACAAGAGCTCCGTGGGAATCTAGTGGAAATCTGTTCAGTGTCAAGCCGATGATTCTCCAGCCTCCCGCAGTGGTGCCTCGTAAAGAATCTCAAAAACACCCCTCGTTACATTATAATCCTCTGTTTCTCATTCATGCTTGTAGAACTTGTGTATGTTATGTAGACAATCCTCGTTGATGAACAGATACGACTGTGTTTCTGCTCTGCTGAAAGTCCTCCTGGCAGTCCAGACCGGGTGCATTTGCTTTCTGAGCGGATCTGATGGTGCCGTGCGCAGCACAACACAGTGCGTCAGGACGCGCAAAGACGCACAACTCGCACTCTGATGATCTGGGATGATTAGAATATTGTGACAGCTGTTTTAATCTGTTAACAGTGACACGATTTTAAATGGACAACAGTCAAATATCCGAAAAGTTCATGACATATTTAACAAGCTTTAACGTTCAAATAAGTTATAAAACTTAAATAACCTGCCAGTTTGTGACTGGGTAAGAGTATTAGAATAATAAATATAGGTTATAATTGTCAGAAGACAAGACAGACAAGACTGTGACAATTATATCATAAAATTATTAATATATCAAAATACTTAATTAAGCTTAAGTATTTAACTTGAATATAATGTTAAAAAACTTGCTAAAATCTAGCTGTAAACTTTTTAAATCATGGTTATTTATTTTAATCTATTGTCACTGCTTCTGGTCATAAAAATTTATAACACAAGCAGCTTTGTCATCATTACAGCAGTTGTATCAGAGGAAATATCTTAGTCTACATGGGGAGCATTCGAATATTGCCTTGGTCAATGGGGGGCCTCAGAGTCAAAGAGCTTTTCTTTTCTTTTTTCCTTATCAATCAATCCTCTATGGCGACTTTGAAGCACAAGTCATCATATTTTTTCTTATACTGCCAGGGGGGATGTTTGAACAGCCATATAGAGGGAAATTGAGGTTATCCAAAGTTTTTCTCTCTCTCTTTTGTCCACAACTGGGCGTCTCCTGGTGAGCAGATCAACCCTGACTCCCGTGAATGTCACAAAACACTGTGTGCAAACAAAAATGATACTGTAAGTGGATTTGACATCCCAGTCTGAGTTTGGAGTCTGGTGTGAATTAGTGTAGTGGCTCAGGGCTGGTGACTGGTTCCCACAAGGTATAATCCATGAACCATTGCATCCTTGATGCACATAACCCTAGGTTTCTCTAGATCAGGGGTGTCAAACTCAGTTCCTGGAGGGCCGCAGCCCTGCAGAGTTTAGTTCCAACCCTGCTCCAACACACATACCATGTAGTTTTCAAATAAGTCTAAATGACTTGATAAGCTGGATCAGGTGTTTTTAATTAGGGTTGAATCTAAACTGTGCTGGGCTGTGGCCCTCCAGGAACTGAGTTTGACACCCCTTCTCTAGATGGATTATCCTTGTAAGCAAGCAAATTATTTATTTATTTTTTTTTTTTAAGTGAAACATTTAAAGCTCTTATACATGTACACCATTCTGAATGTTTAAAAAATGTTTATAAAATGAAAACTTGTCAGTTGTTCCATTCATTTGGAATCGGTGATCCTTAATTGGGTTATAGGTGATCATTTAGTTTGGCACAAGGTATGCGATCGATTACTTGTGCCTTGTTGAACACTAGGGAGAACTCACAAGGGTTTGTTCATTTTACATCGCGGTGGGGATTGCGGAGTTTTGTGTGTTTCAGGTAAAGGTTAATTATCTGTTAATACTGTGTGAAATAATGTTGTATGATGTTTAAGAGGATGTAGATGTGATTATGTTGATTACAGTAAGTGTTGTTCGTGATGTTTAAAAGCGTAATTATTTCAGAGATTAGTGAGCTCAGAGCTCCATTTTGAGCATTAATGGCGCGAGGCCCATGTTAAGAGTATTTAGACATATTTGTCATATATATATATATATATATATATATATATATATATATATATATATATATGTATGTATGTATATGTATTTTATGTTTAAGTCTGTTTATTTATTAATGTTATTTGTTTGACCTACTTATAGAATGCAAATATTAAGAAATGTACATGGAATAAAGGGAGTTATAAAGAAAATTGAATATAGCCTACATGTATTTTACAGGTTTAGAATTATTTTGTACTAGTTTATATGCACCATTAAAAAAGTATATTTACATGCAATTGTAAAATGTCTCAACATACCTATTCATTTATGTATCTTTGATTACAAATGATAACTAAGTGTATGTCATCATTAATAGTAGCCTACAGTATGTCCCAACAATATGTGGGCATTTAAGAAAGGATTCCAATACTGTTTTGGAAGGTTCTGTTTTGTTAATTGTGTTTCTAAGAGGAGATTCTACACAAAGTTTGCGGTGGGGAAACCTTGTGGAGTTTTATGTGTTTAATCTTCTTCCCCCTTTTTCAGGGGTACAAAAATATCAGCAAAAAGGTTTCAGATAGATCCCGTTTGAATTTACACTGCTATTCAGCAGTTTTGGGGTCAGTTAGATTTTTTTAAATGTTTCTGAAAGAAGTCTCTTATGCTCACCAAGGTTGCATTCATTTGTTTAAAAAAGCAGTAAAAACAGTAATGTTACTATTACTACTGTAATAATATGAAAGATTATTACAATTTCAAAATATTTAAAAAATATAATTTATTCCTGTGACGCAAAGCTGAAGTTTTAGCAGACATTACTTCAGTGTCACATGATCCTGCAGAAATCATTCTAATATCCTGATTTGCTGGTCAAGAAACATTTCTTATGATTATCAATGCTGAACTAAATAACTAAAGAAAAAAACTAAATAAAACTTATTTAAAATAAAGTAATATATATAAATATATATATATATATATATATATATATATATATATATATATATATAAACAGACACCAAACTTTTGAACAGTAGTGTATGTGTAGTGGTGAACAAAGACTTTTGATAGGCAACTTTTGACTGTTTCATAAACCTTTCAAACACAACATCTGTGTGCTCTGCCAAAAGTCTGGTTCTTCATGGTGCTTTTGTGAATTATTTTATCATTTATGGTGACTATAAGCGGTTCAAATCAATTTCTAACTAGGGTAGGTTCTCAAGTTCTTGGAGTGAGTGAGAACTCAACAATTTGACTTGAAATTGAGGGAACCCTTAGGCCAAGACTTCTTAATTTTCTCCAACAAAAATCTTGATTTTCATAGCTGTGTGGTCTCACACCCCAGGCTCTCCAGCAGTTCTGTTTCATGTCCTTGTAAAAATGGATCTGCGCTCGTAATTAGGGACTGTGGCCCCTTTCATTCGTCCTCCTAGGTTGGTTGGAGAGAGAGGCTGGATACCCGGGGCTGTCCGTGGCACAGAATATGGCCCTGTCAGTGCTGTGGCGATAGAGATTATTTGACTGGGGCTGTTCTGTTGTGATATTCGAGTTTTGGGGACTGCCGTAGGAGTTGTTTGGATCATCCACCGCTATTTCTCTGAAGGGAAAATCTGGATGCAGAAATGAAATTTTCCCAGCCATTTCTGATTGGTTAAAACCTTACCCTCAATCACACAGTGTGTCTAATGCCTGAAGCCGGTCTTACTTTAGATTCTGTGAGCGTGAGGAAAGCATGTCAGAATATTTTGAGCTTACAATAATATTCAAAAAGCAGGTGCCACAACCACCACCTTGGTTACCTGAGCAACAGCACAGGCTGATAACCAAATTATGGACGCATGGACATTCATTTATATTTTAATAGTATTAAAAAGAGACACGATCCATTGTAAATGGTGTCTTACCCAGAGGAACTGGCTTGGCAAGGGCCCGCAAGACTATTGAAACATATTGCCTTGACATTGAAAGGCTTTGGGCTATTTGTTTCAGAGAAAACATGAATGTTAATGCCCTCACAGCTGGACGAATGATTATGCTAAGACAGAACACATGGTGAGGTTAATTACAGGGTCAGTCGGGTGTATTTATGGACTGGCCTGGACACAATTACATACTCTTGTATAATTTAAGATTCTTTAATGCACAGCAGAACTTACTCATGAGAATGCTTATGTGTTTAGTGCACATATTAACAAAATGACACGCAATTCTTGCTACTGATTACACAAAAACATGTAAAAATAAAAGCTTAAGTGTGTGGTTTCTGCACAATCCTCACTACCGACCGGAATTGGAAAAATCACTGGTTTCCCAATACTTCTCCCATGTGTCTTTGGTCAAACTAAAAAAAAAAAAAAAAAAAAAAAAAAGTCTAGCCTGAACTTTTTTGGTTGAGTTAAACAGGATATTCAGTGAAGGAAAAAGTGTAGGATGAGACTTGAAGTGGGTGTTACATAGCAATATGGAGTGGAAGAGAAGGGGTTAAAAGTAAAATAGCTTCATGACATCATCTGAAAGGAAGTTAATACATTTAATTGTTTACAATAAGACCAAGAAAGTGCATTATGTGTCAGCTTTTGAGGTTTTTTGTCAGGCATTTGAGTCATATTAGAAAAATACCTGTCTACTAGAATATAACCGAGGGTTAAAGGAAGAAAGGAAGGGTTGATAAATGGATGTTTTGAAAATATTGCATTGAGGTCTCTAGGACTCATTATATGGTTATGGTTAATTATTTTAATCTATTGACACTCCTAGTTTATGTTCATTAAAAAAAAAAAAAAAAAAGTTTGAAACCAAGCAGATAAACAACAAGTGAAATGTGTATAATGTTGAGTTTTTGTCAGTCATTTGCTGTTCATGATGTCTGATGGAGTCATAGCCCGAGGATACCACTCTTCCTGAACCTGGTCATTTACATGTGCACTCTGATTATCCACAAACCTCCATTAGACATCACTTGGGAACCAGTTAGAGGTTTTCCCTCTGCTCTGCTTGTTTGTTGTCATGCCAGATTCTGGAACGGGAATATTCCCCATCACTGGTGCTGTATTACAAAAGTGCTAGTTCACACTACAGCTGCCGCAGGCACTGGAAAATTGATGTACCGCTTCTCCTCTTCAGAAAAGTGTTGATTGTGCAGGAAGGATTCTCTGACTTCTAGGATGAAAACATAATGATGTGGAAGGATTTGTGTTGTGGCATAATAGTTAGAAGAATAGTTCGCTCAAAATGAGAAAAAATGCCATCATGTACATGTTGTTGCACATCTGTACGACTTTATTTTTTGTTTGGAACAGAAAGTTGCAAATTCACTGCAAATGTGCCTGCAATAGGTTCAAGATGCTTTGGAAATGAATAAACTGACAATTCTACTAAGCAAAGATGCATTAAATTAATAAAAAGTCACATTGACATTTATAATGTATAATGTTTCAAAAGATTTCTGTTTTAAATAAATGCTCTTCTTTTGAACTTTCTATTCATCAAAGAATCCTGGAAAAAACATTGTCACAGTTTCCACCAAAATATCAAGCAGCAAAACTGTCAACATTAATAATGTTGCTTGAACATTAAGAAATGTTTCTTGAGCAGCAAATCAGCATATTAGAATGATTTCTGAAGGATCATGTGACACTGAAGACTGGAGTAATAATGCTGAAAATTCAGCTTTGCATCACAGGAATAAATTACATTTTTTTAAATATATTCAAATAGAAAATGGGTATTTTAAATTGTAATAATATTTCACAATATTACTGTTTTTACTGTATTTTTGATCAAATAAATGCAGCTTTAGTGAGCATAAAAGACTTCTTTAAAAAAATGTTAAAAATCTTGAATACTACTTAAAATACAGAAACAATTTTTTATTTATTTATCTCTATGTATTTTTTTTTATTTATTTATTTTTTATTTTTTGACAAAAGTAAGGTGAGCAGTAACGGGGGACAGAGTGTAAACATGACAGTTTTACATTAGTACCTTTGCAATCTTTTGAAGTGTTGAAACTTTTCTGTTAAATATAAATCATGTTTGAGCATTAATCCATCAAACAGAACCCCCCCCCCCTCCATGTCATGTGTGTGACTCGTCGACCTCGTAAGAAAGCATTTTACTTTTTATTATACTTTCATTAGCATGTCTCAGAGTTTTGCAGATGTTCATGACAAATTCCTATCTAAGCATGTCTGTACCGGTAAGTGTTTGTTTTTGTGAGGTAAAAAAAAATGTTTTTTGGGCAATTAAACATAAGAGGATAGTTGTGGGTAAATGTGTTTTGTGCAGATAACTGCTTCAGTGACTTTCCATATCCCTTGCCACTTTGGACAAATTGCAGCCTGACTTATTTGTGGAAGGTAGGTGGCTTTGCCCGCACACCGACCCATAACTACATTACCCATTGTGTTCAGAACCCTGGTTGGCTCTGAGTGGTCCTTGACTCTGAAGGCTAGGTGACACCTTTGCCATGTGGAAAGACAGGTTTGATAAATGCATCTATTAGGAGCGGGAAACAAAAGGGGGATTTTTACCCCATGCGATAATGAAAGCGAGGAAATTATGATTCAGTGTAATTATTAAAGTCAGAAGGGTAACTATGTGCATTTATTTTATGTGTGTTCCCCACTGAAATAACTATATATGTACAGGTGCATCTCAATAAATTAGAATGTCGTGGAAAAGTTCATTTATTTCAGTAATTCAACTCAAATTGTGAAACTCGTGTATTAAATAAATTCAGTGCACACAGACTGAAGTAGTTTGAGTCTTTGGTTCTTTTAATTGCGATGATTTTGGCTCACATTTAACAAAAACCCATCAATTCACTATCTCAACAAATTAGAATACTTAAGACCAATAAAAAAAAACATTTTTAGTGAATTGTTGGCCTTCTGGGGAGTATGTTCATTTACTGTATATGTACTCAATACTTGGTAGGGGCTCCTTTTGCTTTAATTACTGCCTCAATTCGGCGTGGCATGGAGGTGATCAGTTTGTGGCACTGCTGAGGTGGTATGGAAGCCCAGGTTTCTTTGACAGTGGCCTTCAGCTCATCTGCATTTTTTGGTCTCTTGTTTCTCATTTTCCTCTTGACAATACCCCATAGATTCTCTATGAGGTTCAGGTCTGGTGAGTTTACTGGCCAGTCAAGCACACCAACACCATGGTCATTTAACCAACTTTTGGTGCTTTTGGCAGTGTGGGCAGGTGCCAAATCCTGCTGGAAAATGAAATCAGTATCTTTAAAAAGCTGGTCAGCAGAAGGAAGCATGAAGTGCTCCAAAATTTCTTGGTAAACGGGTGCAGTGACTTTGGTTTTCAAAAAACACAATGGACCAACACCAGCAGATGACATTGCACCCCAAATCATCACAGACTGTGGAAACTTAACACTGGACTTCAAGCAACTTGGGCTATGAGCTTCTCCACCCTTCCTCCAGACTCTAGGACCTTGGTTTCCAAATGAAATACAAAACTTGCTCTCATCTGAAAAGAGGACTTTGGACCACTGGGCAACAGTCCAGTTCTTCTTCTCCTTAGCCCAGGTAAGACGCCTCTGATGTTGTCTGTGGTTCAGGAGTGACTTAAGAAGAGGAATACGACAACTGTAGCCAAATTCCTTGACACGTCTGTGTGTGGTGGCTCTTGATGCCTTGACCCCAGCCTCAGTCCATTCCTTGTGAAGTTCACCCAAATTCTTGAATTGATTTTGCTTGACAGTCCTCATAAGACTGCGGTTCTCTTGGTTGGTTGTGCATCTTTTTCTTCCACTCTTTTTCCTTCCACTCAACTTTCTTTTAACATGCTTGGATACAGCACTCTGTGAACAGCCAGCTTCTTTGGCAATGAATTTTTGTGGTTTACCCTCCTTGTGAAGGGTGTCAATGATTGTCTTCTGGACAACTGTCAGATCAGCAGTCTTCCCCATGATTGTGTAGCCTAGTGAACTAAACTGAGAGACCATTTTGAAGGCTCAGGAAACCTTTGCAGGTGTTTTGAGTTGATTAGCTGATTGGCATGTCACCATATTCTAATTTGTTGAGATAGTGAATTGGTGGGTTTTTTTTAAATGTGAGCCAAAATCATCACAATTAAAAGAACCAAAGACTTAAACTACTTCAGTCTTTGTGCACTGAATTTATTTAATACACGAGTTTCACAATTTGAGTTGAATTACTGAAATAAATGAACTTTTCCATGACATTCTAATTTATTGAGATGCACCTGTATATGTAGTGTGTGTGTGTGTGTGTGTGTGTGTAAACACTACTGGACCTAAATTTTGAAGTGTTGTGTAGTGTTAAATAAACTACATGCATGAACAACTGCTATTCAATCCAAAAAAAAAAAAAAGTAATCATAAGGACATGCATAAAAATAACAGACAGAGTGGAGAGGAGATGAGAGTGACTAAACAATGACATAATTGATCTTTTTAGGTGAACTATTCCTTTAAAGGAATTGCATGTTGACATCCATGTTGCGTTGTGTGTGTGACAAAGATATGATCTGAAAATCTTTAGATTGATGAATTACCGGTTTCTCACAGTAATTAATTGTCTTACAATACAAGTTTGAGACAGGCCATAAATGACAAATCTTTTGGACTGGTGTCCCACATACCTTTCAGCTTTGATAACTTAAATCAAGAGAACTGCTCCTTTCTTCCTTCAGCATTCCATTTCTAAACTCTATCTCGTATACAGTGGAGTCAAGGGCTACTCCATCATGAAGCCAGCTTGCTCTATTTCACTTACAATTACCCATGATACCCTGTGGACCCTGGCACATCTGTGATAGTGGTCATACGGGAGGCCTGTTACTGGAATTGGCAGAGTAGATTCAGCCCCCAAGAGTCTCATAAAGCCTCAGATCAAATCAGCTCCTACCTTTCGCTCAGGTTCTGTCACACTTCATCTAAAGAAGCAGGCATCTGCTTAACCTGCCATGCAACAGCCGAAGAAAGTCTGCTAATGCTCCATTTAGACCAAAAAAGACCCAAAAGCAAAACTATGGGTTTGCAGTTATTATAAATGACCTACATTTCCTTTCTGATCTTAACCATAATCAAAAGACACTTTGATGCTTCACTGCTAATGCTGCCAGGGCTATGAAATGAAAGATATATATAAAAGTAACACATTGTAAATTGCAAACAGTGGCCTGAAGTATTTGGACACTTAAGTCACATTTAAAATGTCTGAATATTAAAGCATTAGATAACAAAATATCAAAGCAATTGGCCTCTGCAATGATGCAAACCTATTCTCAGAATTACCATTTTTCATGCATAGTTGTGTATTCTAACCTTCATTTATGTGTATAGATAGCATGTCTAATTACATAATGTATACCTTGAACATTTAAATATAACAGTAATAAATTAATAATGACAAAAGTTATTTATATATATGTAGAAATTTGTAAATATATAAGTAATATTTACAAGGGAAACAAGTCAATTTAGCTCAAAGGAAATCATTTATGATTTTATAGGGAATTTGAACAGAATCACTGTTTCACGGCTGATCACTGAGTCGGCAGCGAGTCACTGAACGAGCCGTATAACATCAACTCTGCACTGGATATTAAAATCCAAAATATAGTGAAAACACTATTAAATAGCACAGTAACAAGATCGGCAGATTAAGACATTAACTTGTAAGCACAAAACACAAGATACTTCTCTTTTCAATATAAATAAGACTTTATTTATATAAACCTAAGACATGTAAACTAATCTAATCTAACACATGAACACACGCATTCACACATTCACACGTTGCAGAAAGAGAGGAAAGGATGAGTTTACAGAATGAAAATGTGAAATCCCAAGTTTACAGCAATATGTGCAATTGCCTATAGACCTGAACCATCAATCATTTGACCCTCGCATTGAGTTTCTCAATGAGGCTAAAATTTATATTAAACTGCACCGACTCAGCAAAAGTCTGGAGGTTGTACTTGCTTGTGTTGCCTTAAGGGATTCCCTTGTGTCCTTGTCGTCTTTGGAGAAAGGGGTTTCCCGAGGTTGCTGATTGGCTGAGTTCAGTGGTCTTTCGTAGTGAAGTCTTGGGCGTTGGCTCTTGATGCTGAGTTGGTCTGGTTGAAGTTTGGGCGGGTGCAGTCGAAGCTGGACTTTGCAGCAAACTTAACTTAACGAAACTCTCACGGAAAGACAAGAAATTAAAGTAAAAGAATGTAACGAGACTAGGGGGTTTTTCTTCTCATTGTGGTAGCAGCTGGCATGTAGGCCAGAGCACGCTCAAAGAGCAGCGTCAAAACGCAGTGGCAAAAGAGAAGAAGAAGAGAAGCAGAGGAAGCGCCAAGAGAGCTGTCCTGAGTATTTAAACTCGGTTTCTAGACCGTCCTATCTGGACGTCTTGACCAATTAGAAATGATCTTGGCTCGTGGTGTTGTATGTTTCTCCTCCCCATTCATAAATCTAACATGTTATCTTATCAGTCATATGGTCCAAATGTTCCCGCTCTTACAGAGTACAATTTTGGACATGATTTCTCTAACAAGACTATGGTACATTTGACAAAGAATTGATTGGAAGAAACATTTAAAGCATGATTTTTCAAACTCATACATACCACACAAGGATATGAACTCTTAAACTATTCCCTAGTTATTAAAATACATACATAATATGTGATTAAAACATGATGGTTAATCGTGTGGGTTACATACATGATATGGGGTTATGCATAAACATGATAAGTCCTTTTAAGATGATTTTGGTGCATCTATATGTGAAAAGGCAGTTTCTGTACCGTTCTGTGAAGACTAGAGAGGTTAAAAGGTCTCTTAAGGAATTTTAGTCTCCTTCTTTGTGGAGAGCTGGTGACCCACCCAATGAAGTCTCTAGCTCGTGATTTCGATCACAGATTTACAAGTGACAGCCATATCTTTGACCATCAGTCCTGATTACTTGCCCCAAATTTGATCATCTCCTTCCTGAATTGGAATTATCAATAAATGTTCTTTTGTTTGAATGTTGCAAGCTGTTCTGTGAAAGAGGCTTGTTGGTTTGCTTTCTTCAGAGGGCTGGAGCTAGGAATCTGATTTATGACGAACATCCTGTTGCAGCCTTGGGATCCTCTCTGGAATTTCGGCTCCTCATGTTTCAATGTTCGGATCGAATCTTAACTTTGTCTGACTCGTTCTGATCCTACATATATATATATATATATATATATATATATATATATATATATAGCTGATATTTCAGCAATTTCTTATTGTAAATTATGAATTATTGTAAAGTTGTGCTGCTGATATTATTGTGATAACACTTTTTTTTCAGGATTTTTTGACTAAAACAACCAGATTTATGTGAAATAGAAATCTTTTGTAATATTGTAATTGTCGTTACTGTCACTTTTGATCAATTTGATGCATCCTTGCTAAATAAAAATATAAATGTTTTAAGAAAAATAAACATATTCAGAATTTATCCAGAATATACATGTCTAATTTTAAATGTTAATGTTTTGTCCACATAATTATGTAGTTCCAGGATCTTCCAGCAGGGACGAACACAATCCAACCAGACAAATCTTGACCCTCTGGTCTACATCTATAATCTTAGACTTGCTCTCAACAATGTGTCAGATCCATCTTTTGTCTGCTGTATGTAATTGAATGGAATCAAGGCTTGTTATACTAGAGAAAATCCATCTGGAATGAGATGTCCTGCCTTAAGTATTTTCAGGAACAAACAAGAAGCTTTGGAGCCAGTCCCAGATCTAAATCCAGAAAGCACAGTGGTGATCAGGTGTAATGCAGACGGCACCAGCGCACATGGTTTCGCCCATATACTGCTTTAATAAGCAGGCTAGTTTAATGAGATAATTGGCTATGTGCAGTTTTGCGCTCTTCCTTTGGCAGCCAGCTTCCCATTAGCCATCTCTGTTCTAAACGCATAATAATATTCAGCTGATGACTGCCTGCATCTAATGTCTCATGAGCTCTTGGGCAAGGCAAATTCAATTTCTGTGCCATAAAAATGCTTCTGAAATAATCCAGTCCCATTCCAGCTCATCTCTTCGCTGCCGCTCTTTCAGGCAAACGCTGCTGATGCTGAATACTAAATGCTGGGCTTTTTACCGACTCTCTATCCCTGTGCACCCAGCATCAAGGCAACAGAAGACCCGGTAAGAATGAGCCTGTGATGAGCCTCCTCAGCTAAACGGAGGAACCAGCCGAGCTCAACTCTGGAGATCGATAATGCGCTCTTGGAGAGCCCGTGGCCCATTTACTGAAGAGACGCTGCTTTAATCTTCTAGGAAAATGATAATGCCTTTGTCCTGCATCTTATATTAGCATTCAGCATTTGAATGACAAATCTGCACATCGATGAACGGCTTTCCAACAGTGCTGTGCATTACTTTCAATTTATGTGACATAATTATGTGTCCTGGAAGCCACTCAAACTGCTTTATGTTCTAGCTGACAAGAGCAACGAAATTATGATGGAAAGAATTGAACATAAACACGTGGAAAGAAAAATGGTAGTGTAAACAAACACAACTATTATTTTTAAAGCTGTCACTGATGCAAAAGTAAGACTGTTCTCTTTATTTACTATGAATTTTGACTTACTGTTACTGTGACAACACCATTTGTTATGCTTCAAGCCCAACTCTATCATAATGTACACACTTTAAAAAGGTAATGAGATTACTTAGAGAAGAAAAATGAAGGAAAAAACTTCAAAAAGGACAAATGTAAGTCAATGGATAGCTGAAAGCTAGAGCCTTTATCATTGCATAATGCATGTGGGTGGGACAGTTATTGGCTTATTCCCATTCCCACCCCACCCACCCCCCACCATGTAGTTTGCACGTCCAATTTTACAACAATACGTTTTGGTTACTCCTCAGATTTAATTGGATGAGCATTACTTCGCAAATGTAAATTCATACATTTTGGTCAGTCTGTTATGAATTTGCATAAATGGACTGGTTAGACTTTATTTTAATTTCCAATTCTCGCCATTAACAAACCATTAACCCACGACTTTTGCCTCAATTGCCTCCTAATTTGCTGCTTATTAATAGTTGTTAAGTTGTTAGCAAGGTAGTTGTTAAGTTTAGGTATTGGGTATAGGGATGTAGAATATGGTCTTCCAGAATAAGTGCTTTTATAAGCGCGAATAACAGCCAATATGTTAATAATAGGCATGCTAATAAGCAACTAGTTAATAGTGAGAATTGGTTCTTATGCTAAAATGTTACCGATGGACTCATGCGAAAACTTATTATTTGTAGGTAAAATGTCCCTTAAGGTTAATTTTAGGGGTGGACATTTATGATGATGCCCATATTTGGACAATCCATACATTTTGGACAACCTGTCAATGACATTTTACAATCTGACACATATGAAAATGGATGAATTGTACGTAAAATGTCACTATGAAGGTCCTTGAGGGTTACATTTAGGGGTTGAGCTTCACTGTGATGTTTTACTAAATCATACTTTTTTGCACAAGTCATTTTGTACAAATTCATATGAAATCACAACACATACAAACTCAAATGAGACCAAGTAGCAACAATTTCTTGACAACTTGGTGGAGAAGAAATTTACAAACTATCAAGACAATTTTGAGGGAAATTTAACTTTTTTTAAATGTATTTTTACTTGAATATTATGTTAGCTTTCATTTAGAAAAAAGATTGCAATTTACAGAACAATCAGTCTGGAAAATTACTGTTATGGTCATACTGAATGCCATGGTTGACTAATCAGCATAAAGTTTTCCATAGAGATGTGTAATAAAAAAAGTGACATTACACTCACAAACTGTGATATTCAAAACAACAGCACTCTTGCTAGTGTGGCATTGCTTAACTTAAATCTTTAGGGGATGCAGGTCTGCTCCAAACACTATTTTGCTGCTGACAGCATTTTTAGGCAGTATTATTTAAATAATACATTGCTGCTAAGTGCTAGGCTATTTCATTGGCCTTGTACGGGTACTCTGTGCTCGACAATGAAACTTAATAGAATTGAATGTTAATCTATGCTGTAAGTGTCAGAAAATCTTTGCCTGTACTCGTAGTGAGAGAGACATAATGGTCAATGACCAGGTCATGTCAAAAGAGCAGCAGGTATTATAAGACACACAGGCCATATTCACATACTGTAATTCATTACAGATACTGTAAAGGCACTGAATGCAGAGCATAATTTGCTGGTTTTATTATATTGAGATGATATGTCTATGATGATGAATTATACTGGATCCAGATACTTCACAGGAGAACAATAGACTTACACAAAGACACAATTATTTTTGCATCAGAAAAACCTCTTTATGCATCGTTTAGGGACATAATGAGACATCAGCAGGCATATTTACACTTTTAGGATCAGCTATCCAATCATCAAATGACGTCTAAATGTATTCAAGATTCAAGAGGTGGTTTGAGATGCAAATCGGTCAAGTGTAAATGCATATGGCTGTTCAGATTATATACAGTACATAATTATCATGCCATTATTTTCAAATTTGAGCTTTATTTCAAATAAAGCAATCAGTGAGTGCTTTATAACATTATAGCAGACCAATTATGCATACTTATGTGAAATGCATATAAATATCAGTTGTCACTCTATATCTCCCAATAATATGTCATAGTAAGATGATATTTAAATGCTCATTTATTTATTTATTTATTTATTATTATTATTTTTTTTTTTTTATCAATAATCTAGTTTTTATTTTGGGGTCACAACAACTAACACTTTTTTTTTTTTTTAAGTATGGATAATCAAGTAAACCTAAGACGCTCAAGTGTTCAACTTAAAATATTACTATATAAAAGTGATTGTTTACTTCATAAAAATCTGTAAGGATTTTACTGCAAAAAGACATGTACTATTAATCAGATGACAGAAGGCATGTAGCAGATTGTGTACAACAGGTTTTTCAGCAAAGGTTTGATCATGTTGATAATTTAGAGGCCTTAGAAATTTGTGATATGATGAGGTGGCTTCATAGGGTTAAGCAATGGAATATATTATTGTATATTTTAAAATAGCAAACCAGTCCAGATTTTGTCCACCCACTCACAGTTCACATTTTAATGAAAATCAACCCAGTCTGGCAACAGCATCATGCAAAAAGAGAAAACTTGGTGGTTTGAGAGATTACTGTTCTAATACCTTAAAGCTAATTTTGATTTACTCAGCTCAGCTTTGCCTAATTAGAGTTTGCAGAGAGATAATACAGATGTTTCAATAAAAGGCATTAATGATTTACTTCATAAAATATACATATGACCACCCTGGAAGACGTTTACCTGGATGGGATTCAAAATAACCATTACCAATAAACTCTTTCTTCACAAAAGTCCTTGTTGCTTTAGATTAGACTGAGTTTTTGACCCAGTGAATATCTGAGCAAATAAAGGATCTTTATTTACTTTCAATAGCAACACTGAGCTGTCATAGCAGCAAACCCCCTCGAGTGTTTTTGAAAGGCAACGCGAGACGTGTCACAGACTGATTCTTCAACATCTCTATAATCAGAAGAGCTGAGAGCTGTTTATACTTGACTCAGATCAAATAAAACTCAACAGAGCTAAAGCGAGAACAACAATATGCCACCGCTGTTGTTTTTTGTTGAAGTCAGTGCAGTCTTTTTGTTCTGAAAGTACATAATTGCCTACCTTACTTTGTTTTCATTGCCACAATCCCTTGGTAGTGCTCTAAAGCAAGTTTCAAAACACACTTCCTAAATGTTTAGTGAGTATATCACAGGCTGCTCCACTTAGATTGCACAAAATGTTCCAGACGGCGAATAATGGTGCATTTAATCTTTCAAGGATGGTTTTAAAAGGCAGACAAGTACCTCAGTTTAACTGTAATCATTTATAATGCTTGGCTACTGACATGATGAATATAATGAACAAAGTATCTAGATTTGAAAATAAAGTCACCTTGGAAAGAAAGAATGTACACTGTTTTCAAGCTTCTGTGATAAAATATTGGATTTTTTTATTAGACTGTTGTTAGCAAACTGGCACCTCTTGCCGCGTTAGCTTGTTATGCGTGGTTGATGTCTTCCTTTCTCTTTACAAGCAATTAGCATCTCATAGATGCTTCAGATTCTTGACTTCAATTTCAAACGTGACATTTCTCACTTGGATATTTTCACTGCACTGTGTCAATGTATTTCCAATTACTAGCTAGAGACATCAGTGGTATATATGTCTAGTTTTTGCTTAGCACAGAACTGCCAACCCTTCAAGAACTCCTGAGAAGTTCCAACTTATGAGTTCAGAAGTCATATTTGGCTGGAATAAAATTGGCATGGGACAATTTCATATATCTTATCTTTTTATATACTTCTTGTCAAAAGCTAGTGAAATAATTTAAATATATATATATATATATATATATATATATATATATATATATATATATATATGCATATGTAACGGAAGCTTTGCCTGTGTATTGTACCATTCTTGGCAGGTGCAGAGAATTATGGGAAATGTAGTTTTTGTCCATGTGCCCGTCATGTCATAAAATGGGCTAAATTAGCTAGCTTCATTGTTATTCTTTGATTGTACAAAATGCATGCACACTAAACTGTACTGTCAGCTTAAATATTATTGTGATCAATCAGATTATGATATTCAATACCAATTAGATTTTGCAGGTATTCTTGAACTGACATGCTTTTGCTTGCCTACAAGTCATGTGAGAATGGTTGTATACTCTTATTTATTGGCATTGATGGTTACATAGAGAATCTTTAACAAAGTATCAGTTAGCCTTGCACACAACAACAAACACACAGCACAATCAGTGTAGTCCAACGCATGGACAAATGAATCAGAATTTTTTAATGAATCAGTCAAAATGACTCACAAATGTTTCTGAAATATATAAAGAAAATAGCATTTAATAGAATATTATAGGATATACATTATAGAATAGAATTATATAATTATAGAATAGGAGCAATTATGCAATGCATCATTAGGGTTCTAAAAAGAATCATAAATGCAGTCGTCAGCGGAACCAGAACCATTAAATCCCTGGCAAAGAGAATTATGGGAAATGTATTTTTTTTTTTTTTTTTCTCTGTTGTTTGCACATGTCTGTCAGCTCATAAAACTGGCTAAATTAGTAACTATCTTCATTGTTGTTCTTTATTTGTACAAAATGCACACAAACTATACAGTCAGTATTAACAAACATTCTTGCAATAATTCAAATTAATATATGGGATGATTATATTTACCAGATTGCAAGTTTGTGTTGGACGAGTCAGAATTTTCTTTGTGGTCCCCCAAGAGAAATTGTTTATAAATAAATAAATAAATAAATCTATCTATAAATCTATCTATAAATCTATCTATCTATCTATCTATCTATCATATCTGAATCATTTCTACATTGTACATTATCATTCTAAACACACAGGCAAAAGTAAATTAAAATTTTGTTTATTAGTGTTAAAATCAGGTGAGTTGTTTTTTTAGGTTAGGAAGAAATTCAATCAAGAGCACTTAAGAATTGAAATGAAAAACAGTTGATAATTGGATTGCTCATTTCCATCTCATTACCATGCTTTCATTAAGGCATAGTTATCAGAAATTCCTCACAAATGAAAGTTCTTTCCAGTCCCAGATGCGAGCAAGAAGACAGAAAAAACATGAAATGCAGTTCAAAGACCTGCTCTGAAATTTTTGCACACAGCCAAGAAGAATCGGAGGATTTTCGTCTTTAAATAGCTCTTCAGGTGGTGCTGAGCTGAAAGTCTCGCCGGTCTCACAGATAGCGGGAATATCAGCACTCTTTCCTGGGCAGCTCCAGTCAAAGTGACACGTTTGACTGACCGCAGAGGAGCGAAACTCAAAGCTGCGCCCCGTCCACTGGCCACACACCACACAGACAGCACACGGCTCTGCTTGACAGCGATAACATGGACTTTGATCTAAATCCCCACTGTGTGTTTAAAAGATGCTGCTACAGCTGTTAAAGTCGAAGGAAGCCGGAGAGCGAGGGCAGAAGGGATCAGAAAACTTGCTCCTGAAGTCTTGCCCACTGAAGCATTTGTGCTAGTTAAACTGCCCAAGGGTTTGAAAGTTGGGGCACGTGCATTGTCAGAATCGGCTATTTATGTCTCAAAAGGTATCTGGAGTTCAGGATAGAGAGCCGGCTTCCTTCAAAACCAACTTAGCAGAGGGAGAGAATATTATCCGATTATGTAAACTACCTTCTTAAGCCTCGTTCACGCAAACAACACCATTATGCTGCATTGTTGATCATAGTGTGCTTTGTTACCATTTGATGCCCTAGTAATATTGGCTGCTATAGTTTTTAAAAATATGACCATAAAATAGATGCATGTATTGCACAAAGTTGCACTTTTCTCAATGGTAGCTTTGCTGGACATGTCAACATTTATGGCAAAGGATGCAATCACTCATGTCATGGGGAAAACGGTCGCTCTGTCGCTTCAAATCACTGTCAGTCTGCTTGTTTATCAGTAACTTTTTTATTGTTTACTGCATTATTAGTTCCCCCAGATGAAAGTATGTGCATTATTTTAGAATAAAACTAGTGTGTATGATTTAAATGCAGTTTTACCTCATCATGCCCAAAAACTGAGGGATGCCCTACTTTTCAGATAAGTGGGTCATGGTTTAGCACATAATGACAGTCGATCAATGGAAAGATGTGCTGTTAAATAACATTATGCTAAATCAGTCCTCATCGAGAGCTCAGAAGAGCGTCAGAGAGCTGAGATTATTACAGACAGAAGCAAATACAAGGTGCTGCTATCACGCCATGATTTTAAGTAAATTTGCATTTGATTGCAGACAGAACCCAGACAACCCAGACTGGAATATCTATATATGAAGGGGATTTGATTTAAAGGGACAGTTCACTCACAAATTAAAATGTTTCCACCATGTTAATTAAAAAAAAAAAAAAAAAAAAAAAAAAGGTAGCTGTGACTTTTTATCTCACAATTTGGACTGATATAAAATGAACTGAAATGACTTTTTTCCCTTCAGAATTGCAAGATATAAATTCTCGCAGTTCTGAGTTTACGTTTCATAATTCTGCTTTTTCACCACAGAGAAAATAAATAAATAAATAAAGTAATGGTGAATTTTTAAATCTCAAAATCCTGACTTTTCTTGTAATTGCAAGTTAACATCTCACATCATTGAGTTTACATCTTGTAATTTGCAATTCTTTTTTTTTTTTTTTTTTTTTTTTTTTCAGAATTGTAAGAAAGTCGCAGTTACCTTAATTTTTTTTTTTTTTTATTCCATGTTGGAAACAGGCTTCCATACTTTCATAAATATGTTATTATTATTAACTAAATCTAAAAAAAATTAAAATATTATATATTTTTTCTATTCTAACTTGTTTCTTAAAAAAAAAGAAAAAGAAAAAACACTAGGTTTCTTTTTTTCTGTATTCTATCTACCTGTTTTCTTTAAAAAAAAAAAAAAAAACCTTGCTACGTGTACTGCGTTAGGCTAACCAAGACTTGTCATAGCGCTTGCATGTTGTTGCTCTTTTGTTGGTTTTGATTGCTTCTATTGTCCTTGTTATGGAGCCGACGAGACGAGAGACGTGCAGATCCATTTGCAAGCTTTTATATACAAAGGCGTGGTCAGGAAACAAGCAAGGGTCAAACAATGGCAAACAGGTATAATCACAGGCAAAACAAAGAGTAATCCTAGGGCAAGCGTAGGTCTGCGATCAGCGAACAATATCCAACAGGGCAAGGCAGAGAGATAATCCAGGTACACGAGCAAAAATCCAAACGAGGTACAAACAGGGTTAATCCAGGAAACACGGGCAGAAATCAAAACACGAGAAAACAGGCAAGGCAAGACTATGAAAACTAAGTGGGCTCCGTAGAGTAGCTATCCCTAGGATATACGCTATACAATACTCGGCAGCCTGAACAGGAACTGAATGGGTATTAAATAGACAGTGTAATTGGTTACAGGTGAGCATGTGATTAGGGTGAAATGTATTGTGGGAACTGAAGTCCAGTGTGAGTGTAACAGTCTGTGTAGTGTGAGAGTCAATGTGACTGAAGAGTGACCACTGATGGAGAGTGAGCGGAAGGGCAGGCACAGGATTCGTAACATAGCCGACGGAGCAGAAGCCCACCAGGGCAGAGCAGACGGAGCAGAAGCCCACCAGGGCGGAGCAGACGAAGCAGAAGCCCACCAGGGTGGAGCAGACAGAGCAGAAGCCCACCAGGGTGGAGCAGACAGAGCAGAAGCCCACCAGGGTGGAGCAGACGGAGCAGATGCCCACCAGACCTGAGCAGACGACCACCACGGCGGAGCAGAAGACCACCAGACCTGAGTAGTAGGCCACCACAGCAGAGCAGGCGAAACTGTAGACCGTGGCAGGGACTGGGACACAGGGAACACTGAGACACATGAAACAGACAGAGCATTTTTGGCCCCAAGAACCAAGGCAGGAAACATGAATAGTTCATCTATAGTTTCCCTGGTGACAACTGAATGGCCAGGTAGTTCATAAACAGACTCACTGGTTGACACTGAACATGCAAACAGTTCAAAATCAGGATCACATGCTGAAAACTCACACTCAGGCTTGTTAGTAGGGACTGGAAAGACAGATAATTCAGAATCCCATTTGCGTGCAGAATTTAAACCAATAGACGGTTCAGAATTGGGTGTGTTGACTGGTACTGGATTGGTGGACAGTTCAGTGATCGAAGCAGGATAAACAGACTGTTCATAATTGGGTCTACTGACTGTAAGTGGACAGACAGACAGTTCATTGACAGAACCTGGCAAGACAGACAGTTCAAACTCAGATTCATTGAGGGAAACTGGACCGGCAGGTAGTTCACAAACAGATTCATGGGTTGAGATGGGATAGACTGACAGCTCAAAACTAGCTGTATTAACTGAAGCTGAATTGGTAGGCATTTCAGTGACTGAAACTGGGCAAACACATAATTCATACTCAGACCTAGTAACAGAAACTGGACAGATGGATAACTCATTGACTAGAAGAAGACAGACAGACTGTTCATTAATGATCTCTTTGGAAGTGACAGGGTTAATAGGACACATATGGGGTGCATTTATATTTTCTGAGTTCAGGACAGACAGTTCAGGTTTAGATTCCTTGACAGAGACAGGCAAGACAGACAATTCAAAATCAGACACATTGGTAGAGACGAGACGGAGAGACAGTTCACAATCGGCCACCATGGCTGTTTCAGAACGGGGCGAGAGTTCAGAGGTAGCCTCCTTGGCCGGTTCAGAGCAGGACAAATGTTCAAAAGCGGCCTCCGTGGCCGTGACAGGGCAAGACGAGGAATCAAAGACGGCCTCCTTAGCCGTGACAGGACAGGGCGAAAGTTCACAGACGGCCTCCTTAGCCATGACGGGGCAGGGTGAGAGTTCACAGACCGCCTCCTTAGCCGTGACAGGACAGGACAAGAGCTGGTGAATGTGTACCACTGACACCTCCGGAGGTTCTGCAGCAGTTGCCGCCACCTCTGGAGGTTCTACAGCAGTAACCCTCTCCTTGATCACGACATGACAGGCTGGACGCTACCACCATACCAGGAACCGAAGCGAGCACTGCCGCTCCAGGAGGTTCTGCAGCATGTGCCACCACCTCAGGAGAAGCTGCAGCGGGTGCCGTCGCCTCGGAGAACACAGCTGCGCACCTCACTACCCCGAGAGGTTCTGCAGCTTCAGCCACCACCTTTGGAGACATTTCAGGAGACGCCGCAACCTCGGGCAGTTCGGTGGTGGTGTACGCAGCCCAAACGCAACAAAGCAATCCCCATCATGGGAAGCGCTTCCGGCAAGGGAAGAAGTTCAGGGACAGAAGGGTTTGAGTGAGTGGATTTGGGGAAACCAGCTGCGCGTGCAGACACCAGTGGTACATCCATCACACTAGACATCAGACTGGGATACCGGAAGACTGACCTTGATGATCTGGGTGCAACAGATAGGGCATGACAGGACTCTAGATAAACAGCTGTGACATGACGAGACTCTGGCAGATCAGCTGTGACGTGACGAGACTCTGGCAGATCAGCTGTGACGTGACGAGATTCTGGCAGGTCAGCTGTGACGTGATGAGATTCTGGCAGGTCAGCTGTGATGTGAAGAGACTCTGGCAGATCAGCGGAGACGTGACTAGACTCTGGCAGATCAGGGGAGATGTGACGAGACTCTGGCAGATCAGCTGAGACGTGACGAGACTCTGGCAGATCAGCTGAGACGTGACGAGACTCTGGCAGATCAGCTGAGACGTGACGAGACTCTGGCAGATCAGCTGAGACGTGACGAGACTCTGGCAGATCAGCTGAGACGTGACGAGACTCTGGCAGATCAGCTGAGACGTGACGAGACTCTGGCAGATCAGCTGTGACGTGAAGAGACTCTGGCAGATCAGCTGTGACGTGGTGTGATTCTGGATGACCAGCTGAGACGAGAAGAGATTCTGGAAGATCAGCGGAGACGTGACTTGACTCATGAAGATCAGCGGAGACGTGGCTTGACTCATGAAGATCAGCGGAGACGTGGCTTGACTCGTGACGATCAACGGTGACTTGACTGGATTCACGATGATCAACTATGATCTGACTGGATTCACGAAGATCAACTATAACTTGACTTGTTTCATTAACATCAACTGTGACTTTACTTAGCTCTTTAAGATCAGTTGCGACTTGACTTGGCTTTTTAACATCAACTGTGACTTGAATTGACTCATAACTGGCAGCAATGACATGACGGGGTGTTTTTGTGGCCGCCATTTTGTGAATGGGCTCTGCTGTCGCCGCCATTTTGTGAGTGTGCTCCAGTGCGGCTGTTATCATACTAGTGAGTGTGGTATCGCATTCCTCCGCGACACCCACAGTGAATGCTGAACCAACAGTCAACAGAACATAATCCAGAAAATTACTCAGTGACGAACGAGGACCCTTATGAATCACTTTTGATTTTAAAGGCTGGTTAAGACCGTCACAGAAAAAGTCTATTAACATACAGTCTGGTAATTCGGAGCCATTAGCCAGAGCCAGAAATTCCACAATGTAACGCTTGAGTGATTGTGTGCCCTGCTTGAGAGCTAACAGCAGTTTTGCTGTGTCCTTACCTGGCCAGTGTCCATCTGAAAAGCTGCTGGATCCTTTAGAGGCCGAGTATTCTGTTACGGAGCCGACGAGACGAAAGATGTGCAGATCCATTTGCAAGCTTTTATATACAAAGGTGTGGTCAGGAAACAAGCAAGGGTCAAACAATGGCAAACAGGTATAATCACAGGCAAGACAAAGAGTAATCCTAGGGCAAGCGTAGGTCTGCGATGAGCGAACAATATCCAACAGGGCAAGGCAGAGAGATAATCCAGGTACACGAGCAAAAATCCAAACGAGGTACAAACAGAGTCCGAACGGCAAGGCAAGGGTTAATCCAGGAAACACGGGCAGAAATCAAAACATGAGAAAACAGGCAAGGCAAGACTATGAAAACTAAGTGGGCTCCATAGAGTAGCTATCCCTAGGATATACGCTATACAATACTCGGCAGCCTGAACAGGAACTGAATGGGTATTAAATAGACAGTGTAATTGGTTACAGGTGAGCATGTGATTAGGGTGAAATGTATTGTGGGAACTGAAGTCCAGTGTGAGTGTAACAGTCTGTGTAGTGTGAGACTGAAGAGTGACCTCTGATGGAGAGGGAGCGGAAGGGCAGGCACAGGATTCGTAACAGTTCTCATTTGTAAGTCGCTTTGGATAAAAGCGTCTGCTAAATAATTAAATGTAAATGTAAATTAAATAAAATAAAATTTATCAACTTAAACTTACAAAAACTTAAACTTAAAAAAAAAGAAAATTTGCCTTGACAACTAAATGGAATTTGAATAAATAAATAAATAAATGCTTTAATTTTTTTTTTAATAAATACTATAATAGTATATAGAATTAATAATAAAACATCACCCAATTCATGTCGCACTAAACATGTATGCCTTCATTCACTGAAAGACTTGAGACTTGCTGCTCATCATATGCAATATTCCTACATCTACTAAAGACAGATTTGACAGATTTTAAGTTATTCACATAAATCTTCACTTTCACTCTAGTTCTAAAATCTTTTTTTGTTTTTGCATGATGAGGGTGAGTAAATGATTTTTGAGTACTTTTTTTTTTTTATTTTAGTTAATTTCATCTTTGAACATTTCTCAGTTCTGCTCTAAGCAGCCCCCCAGCACTGCATATTTTAGCTGTCCTACAAATCTGAAGCACACGGTTCAGCTCATGGAGCCTCTACTAATGAGCTGATATGTTTAATCAGGTTTGTTAAACGTTGGACACGTCTGAGATGTGTAGCGCTGGAGATGATCCCAGGAGCACAACTGAGAAACACTAGTCTAGGAGCATTGGATGTCAAATTAATATGCATTACTGTGGTGTGGAGTCTGTTCTGCCTGCTTAACACTTGCTGACATTAATGCAGGGTTGTAAAAAGTATTTAAGTTAAATTGCAGATATTTGTCAAAATTTATACTGAATCAAAAGTACACAACCAAAAATCTCTAAGTGAAAGGAAAAAGGTATCAACATTTAATTGCATCTAAGTATTTAAAGGTTGAAAATGAAACACTTTTCTAAACTTTTTAAACTGAATTGAAAATGAAAGGGAGTCAAGATTTTCTCATCTTAATATTTTTGACAGAAACTTCACAAAAAAACTGCTGAAAATGTAGTCTTTTTATTCAAGTTGCACTGTCTGCAGATCATTTTCTTTAAACGGAACTCTGTAAACCTTCATGTGACGTAGAACTAGCAACTTGTTTTTCTGATGTAACACAGAAAATGTAATAATCAAAATGTCTAAGTTGTTTTTTTCTATGCAATGAAAATACATGCTGATCACTGATTGTCACGGTCAGAATATGAACCTGCATGCCAAATGAAAAGCAAGCAAACATTCCTTTTCAATTAGAGCTGGTGATTTCCAGGCCTGTGACACAAGCGACAAAAACCAGCAGTGATGCAACATAGTTATGCAGAGCTCAACTTTATGCAAATGGAAAGCAATATGATGTGGCAAGTACAGTGCGAGTGCAGATAGTGACTTGGCAAACTTTCAATGTAATTGCTGTCAGTGTAAACAGAGCTCAACATAAATAATTAAGTTGTTAAAATTGTTGTGTGGCAACTGACAATGACCAATTGGATGGATGATTGATTGGATTGAAAAAACTAAAAGTACAGCTGGAAGGTTGAATAGTAAAAAGTAGTAAAACAAGTACAGATACTGAGTGAAACATGCATTCAATTATTCAGACGATGATTTTACAGTGGTCTAATCAATGCATTATGAAAACATAATTTTATAATTTACCCTTTTGATAAAAATCCTTTACCTAATTTGGTGTTCCTCATCAAAAATTACCAGCCTTTTATTTTTATATAGCTTTGTTATATATTAAATTTTGGATTCAATCTTTTTGTCAACTACTGTAGTTTTCTTTCAGTTAACACAAGTTTTGTATTTCTACTGATTGATTACTGATTGAGGCCTTATTAACCTCAGTCTGTGAGAAAAAAAAGCATTATTTGTGGATCATTTTGGAAATATTTACTCAAAACGTGAGGTGCAAAAGCTCAGAATCAGTTCCAAAAAGAAATGTAAAAAATAAATAAATAAATAACTGTGAGGAAAAAAAAAGTTGATAAAAAGATTGAATCTGATATTTAGTATTAATAAAGCATAACAAGAAATGTAAGAGCAGTCTTTTTTTTTTTTTTTTTTTTCCGGTAAGTTTACCAGATCACAAGTTTATCAATTTAGGTTAAGACTGTGTATTCCAAATGGATTAACATTTTATGTGTAATTCAAATACATAAACCTTAAGTCTAATATTTTTTGAGTGTAGTTGCTATTTCATGTTCCCCATCCTTTACCTGGACAGAAGACCACAGGCAGGTGATGAAAGAAGAACTCCCATTCTGTACTTGTGTCATGTCATATTACATTTTACAGCTGTGAAAGTCTCCCTGTCCCCGTCACGGCTCTCTCCTGCAGACACTTCCAAAAGCTCTTTGTGTTCAACATGTCTCTGGCCAACAAACATCAAAATAACCTGCCAAATCAAAATTCATAGCCTCCTCCCACGAGACCGAGAGAAACTCAGTCCTGTGAATCATGAATGCTGCAGCCTTGTTGATTCTGATCCTACTGAAGACAAGAGCTTGTCTGCTTCAGCTTAACCAGCTGTGATAGTAAGCATTTAGAGCAACCACCTTTCTGTCACAAAACTAGTCTATGATCTTGCATGAAAATAAGTACCACCTAATTTATTTACGTTGGCAAAGAATGCAGAAACCAGCTTTTTGACAGACAATGATGTGTAGAACAGTCGACGTGTTGCTGACACTCTCGGTCTCCATTGCCTTTTCAGTTTTTTTTTTTTTCTGCCTATAAAGAAAGACTTCCCTTGCACTTCCTGTTTCATTTCCCTCTCTTTGAAGTACACGCCACCTTCAAAGATTGGAATTAACTCCGAGAGATGATGTTTCGGATGAGACTCACATCAAAAGGATGTTTGAGATGACTCGTAGCGGTGTTACTGGCAAATCCGTGCGGTCAATTTTGAGGAAAAAGCTTCACATAACAACAGCTGAACATGCTTATAGACATTGGCTCCTGGCAGGATCCGTGAGGAAAATGAAGTACCTAAGGAAAATGGGCCTGACGCTGCAGAACATACAGTATGTGCAGGTTTGGAGGCAATAATAAAGAAGTTTAGAAACTGTGCTTGATGATTCTTCAGTACTGGAGGGGGAAAAAGCCACAAGAAAAGCTACATGAGTTCAAAAAGTACAAGTACAAGCAATTATTCTGCATTAGTCACTTCAACATTCATCCACAACTGGATGGAACCTACACAGTTTCCTCCATTGTCTCATAAAATGTGTATATTTATTATCATTTATTAGTATAAGAACAATATACGTACATAATTTGAAACTTTTCCATCAAATTATATTATTTCTAACTTGCTACTCAACTATCGATATTATCAACCCTTTAAAAACAACTCATATCAATCCCTATGCTTGACATCAATACCAATACAGAAATATCAACAAATAACACCAAATATATATTATAAACACTGACAAATCTGATATTCAATTTGTATTAGTAATACACTGAAAATATGAAAAAAATAAATAAATTAACTTAAGCTGCTGACAAAATAAGCATAATTTGATTATTTTATTATTATTATTTTTTTATTATTGTGATCTAATAATAAGAATTTATATTAAAAATACTTTAAAATGAAAGGAATGATCTGAATATCTCACAAAATATCTTAACAATTTGGATGACAGAGAGTAATAATAATATTTATTCTGTCATATTGTCTGGTTTTTATAAATGCTTTCAGAAATATCTGCTGGTCTTGACAAGTAACACAGCTGTGAAAAGAGTGATGAAACTCATCACAGTAAAACCAAACTATTTCATGCGAGAAAATCGGCAATGAAATATGAAAGTACCGTTCTATTGTGTGATTAAACCTGTGATGTAGAAATCAACAAACAATATAAGAATAGCTAATATTGCATTTTATAGCTGAGTGCACCTTGATTGGAGTGATTTGCCTCTGGCTTTCCCAATTATTTACCTGTGTAAGAGTGCTGTGAGATGTATTCAGTGTACATGTCGCAAGTAAACTCTTGCTACTCATTATTTTTTTCTTTGGCACCAAAAACAACTTTTTTGTTTTGCATTCCACTATGTTTTAAAGTCTAGGCTTTACTTTAACACAACTAAAGCTAAATTTGCATTGCTTGAAGCAAATTCAAGTTTTGGTTGTTTGTAAATGAAATGCAACTGCATGACACTTATACGTGTTGATTTTCGTGAAAAGCCACCAGAAAACAACACAACATCGTCTATGCAGCATAACAGCAGCTATAGATGGTTAAATAGATGCAAGAATGGAAACAACAATCATGATTTAGCGTGCAAACAGATGCAAGAAGACTGATGGTTTGATTTGAGTAGGAAACATTCTAGGATATTTTAAACTTTAGGATTACAAAGCTTGTGAAAGACTAGAATAAAGTCTGGACATTAAACAGTTCTGGTTGAATTAGTTGTGGAAATTTGGAATAATATTTGAGGAATAATGTGCTGCCTTGTGGCACTATAATTACAGTAGAGTTTCTGTTACCTCACTAATTCCTGGACCAAAATAAATCCTACAAAGCACAAATTAACAGAATCTGCAGTCCATGGATCAACCTTCTCAATGGTAAAAAGAGGGTGCCTGAGGAATAATATTATTACTGGTTCTGTTCTGGAATGGAGCTTAAACCTGCTGTGAAATCACATTTACGGTCAGTCGATGCCAGAGGAAGAACGCGTCTTTGGTCAGTGCCTGAAATGCCAACTCCTGTTAACATCCAGAGTGCTACTTTCAGAGGGACCGGACCTTTCCTTCATCTGCTGGAACCTCAGGAGGTCATTTGCAGTTTAAGCAGACAGACTTTTCACTCACAGTTTTAAGCAGTTGTTGACTATCCTCAGCTGTGTAGATGTGTACTTGTTTTTCAAACTAAGTGCATCTCAAAATCTTAAACTACCTCAGCAATCCTTTTATTTTTAGGGAGATGGTTCAAAAAGCTTCTAACTGTCATTTAGGACTCTGACATGTGTCATATCTTCCAACACATTCTGTTGACAGATATTTCAACAATATTTCAAAAGCTCATCCTGCACAAATATCCCTGACAGCAGCATCTACAGAGTCCTTATTTAAATAAAATTACTTCTGTCTTTGCATATACACACTGGTCTTTCAACAAATGTAATGACAATGTAGCAGGTTTATGGAAGACTTGGAGTGCCGTTTTCAAAAAATAAATTAAAAACTGTAAATCATTTTTATTTGTTGGGACAGATGATGAACTGCCCAATGACATAAAAAAGATAATCAAAGCAGTTATTCATCAAAAATGATCAAATGATTGATTAATAGTTTTATTTTTTAATTCATAAATTAGTAATTGGTTCTTTTTTATGTGAAAATAGTACTCCATATGGACTAACATCAAAGCACTTAAAGGAATAGTTCTCCCAAAAATGAAAATGTGCTTAAAATTTATTCACCCTCAGGCCATCCAAGATGTAGATGAGTTTGTTTTTTCATCTAAACAGGTTTGGAGAAATTTAGCATTACATCACTTGCTGACCGATGGATCCTCTGCAGGGAATGCATGGGTGCTGTCAGAATTCACAAGTAATCCACATCAGTCCATCAATTAACATCTGGTGAAGCAAAAAAAAAAAAAAATCACTTTGTGTTTGTAAGAATCAAATCCATCATTAAGGTGTTTTAACTTTAAGTCACTTCTGGTCAAAATACGAGTCTGTAATCCATAATAACGCTTCCACCAGTGAAAAAATCCATCATCTGTTGTCCTCTCACATTAAAATCCTCCGACATACTTGTTTAGAGCTGTTTTGGACTGTTTTGGCTTGTAAACGGTGCTTGATCTGTTCATATTTCTCTCCTGATTCAGACAAGACAACTTTTCATGTGAGAAAGCAATAGTATAGCAGTTTTAGGACTGTCAATATAACATTAATGATTAATTATAAAGAGAATAACACTACCCTGGCATAAATCCTTCATAAAAATTTGTATGTGATTAAATTCAATTAGTTAATCACCGTATAATGTCATTATTGCAATTCATTAAAAAATATAAAGTAATAATAATTCACAGTCCTACTCAGTATATATTCATGTTCAAACAAAAAGTCAGATGTGGTGCACCTCAAGCTGTGTCGCTTTGAGCATTGCTGGAGGGCAGCAGAAATATGGAAGACTGAATTAGAGACAAAAAGAGAGAAAGAGAAATAGAAAGAGAAAGAGAAAGAGAAAGAGAAAGAGAAAGAGAAAGAGAAAGAGAACGAGGCTGAGAAGGTCTCTATGCATCTCCTGCATTCAAATCCACAGATTCACCTGCCGTCTTCCTATCTAAGACAGTATAAGCACCAGTTCTTCTTTAGCTAAGACATTTAGAATTAAACTAAGAATACAAACTTGCTAAAACATCCTGTTGATGTGAACAAACAATATTTCAGTCCTTCAGAGACTGCAGATTGTCAGTGGGCAGGTTTTTAAATCTTTCTATAAGCTGAAAATCTGCGCCAAGCACCTGTCCAGATGGATGTGCATATAATTATTACTTTTCACAATTTTCCAGACACCGTGTAATTAACTTTGCTAATGTTTTTTTTCTTGCCTTTCACATTATCGTGTCGGTGAAATTAGGAAAAGGAGTGCTGCACAGTGGAATACAGCATTTGAACATTGTCTTTATAGATGACACATGGGAAATGTTTGTGTTTTTGTGTCTAGAGAGCTAATAATCCTAATGATATCTCTGGTCTACCCACATCCGTGGGCAAAATACACCCCTAGCATTACCACACACTCTATCTCCTCTTCTCCCACAATTCTCAGTGCTCAAGTGCAATTCATATTGATCAGTATTTCTAAATCCTGCTCCTAGGGACCCCAACTTATGTGACAATCTCGATTCAACTTTAATCACCTTATTTAACTATAGTACTAGGTAAACAAGCTCCAAAGTGCTTTGTAGCCTATAGGCTATATACAGTAGTATGCAAACACAGTCAAAATGCTCAGTATTCATGAATCTAATATATCTGCTTAGATGCTAATGCGCGAAAACCGGTAGACTCTTTGCAAATGACTTGTGCAAAGATGGTTTGTGAATTTGCAAATTTGTGAAAACGGTGATGTCAAGCATATGCGTATGTTCAATCTATAGGCATGTGCTAGTTGCTTTACAAAGTGACCACCAACAACTGGCTTGGTATGCATAATACAGCATTTTAGTCGTTTTCACGGATCTGTGCAAATGGGGATCATTTTGACAGCATTGTTGTCTGTACGTAAAACTTTTCAAAAATGCAAAGGAAAAACGTTTCCATTAGTACAGAGTTGTGCAAATGTACCTTAAAATACTCTTGAGTTTTCTGGACTACTTATAGTAGCACCGCAACAGCTCTACTGAATATAGAGCATGAAAGAGACTAATGCAATCAGAATGGCTCTTAGTGGTCAATTATTCATGAATGATTCATTCATTGCATCTGTTACGTTACAAATAGGTCCTTATAGGACCCGGTTCTTTTCAGTGAATCAAAAACATACAGCTGAACCAATCCAACTCTTAAATGAGTGACAGTTATGAGACACTTCTTTTTAGTGAATCAAAACCATACAGTGCAAAAAATTCTCGACCAAATGTCTCTTATAAGTTCTTTAGTGAATCAAAAACATACAGCCTGACCACTGTAGACCGATTCCTCAACAAAACAAAAGTTAGTTCTTCTTAGTGACTCAAACACAAGCAGCTAACAACTGTGAGACTTACAGTAGATCGGTATAGTGATGATTCAACATTTTTGATTGACATGCATGCATACACACATAGCCTACACATGCATATACTGTATACTCAAAACTTCAAAAACAGGTTACTACAAGTCAGATTAATATTGACATTACAGCCATGAGCACATTCACATATCAATGTCTATTCAGCATTAGTATAACATAAAAACAGTCATTTACTAATAGAAAATCTTAAATCTATTACATCATAACCTGCCTGTTTAATTCTCATGTCATGCCAAACCAAATGATTGCTGTTTATTTAAAAGAAGCCAGAGGCCTTTGGGGAAAAATGCAGCAAAAGTGTTCAGTATGTCCCTTTTAATATAATTCTGTACAATATATCTATGTGTTGTACTTCAGCAGATGTTGAGCTGTGTCTATGCCATTCTGAGTGAATAATGTGTTTATGTTATTAATTTAAACTCTGAAGTATGGCTAATTAAACAAGACATCACAATTATGAGTCAACACAATCTGTTTATCTGTTAGTAATTTCACTGACAAAACTGCTGTTTAGAGGCCAAAACGTACTAGTAATTCTGAGGCTAGTACACTTAAATGTATCTTCAATAGGTTTGCCTTCAAAATTTTAAACACAACACTTTTAAGGCTGTCAGCTCACTTGGCGGCCATCTTTGGATATCCTAAGTGTATTCCAGTCATGTCAAGTTTATAAATAAAGAAAAGTCCCTCCAAGGGTAGTCAGTGCAGCTGGCGGCCATCTTGGCTAAGCCACATGGCAGCTACTTTCCAGTCAGGTAAGCACAGCTACTATTTACTTGAACTGTTAAAGCTGAAATGTCAAGCTTGTGGGTTTTAATATCAAATGTCAGATGTCCAAAAACAAAAACCCCAAACTTTTGAATGGTAGTGCATAATGTTACATTTTTATGACAGTTTTCAGCCGTTTGGTGACTTTTAGCATTAAGAGGCTATTTTTGTCCAACTGTGCCTTTATGACTTCACTGAAAATTGACTGAAATTTTCTATTTAAAAAATAAATAAATAACTTTGTCATCACATTCAACATATTTGGCACTGCTCCAGTCATCAGCAACAAACTGATTTGGAAGCCTTAACCATAAGGTGGGAAAATAGTTTAAAAGTGTTTTATTTCATTACTTATTTTTTATACAGTTTTCTTAGTTTTTATTATGATAACAAGCTTGCTGATTAACAATTAGCATAGAACACTTTGTCTTTTTTTTATTCATTTTGATATGTTTTGAGCCAAGACTTATCCCCATTTTCTCACATAAACAGACATGAGAAACAGTCAACTGTTTATGGGTCTTTGCCAGAAGTGAGCAGCTGGCTGTTTAAGTCAGTGTCAGAAATGGACTTTTTATGGAGGGACGACTTACCACCCTGGAGTTTATTTTCAGGGACACTTAGTTCCGTAAGGACATATTTTTTACCCATAATATGGATTTTTGATCATACTCTAATTTTTTTTATTGTACAGTTTATTTATTTTTAATCAAATAGTGCTGAACACTGGCTCGGTATCTGCCAACACTCATGTCAGAGACAATCTGACAGAAATTCAGTATCTCCTTTCTCATTTCTGTCTTTGGTTCTCGTTTTTTATAATTTTTCTGACTGTTCCCACTGCATCACTCACACAACAAGATTATGCTGCAGTCTCATTTATGTCCAGTGTCTTATATTGTACAGTGTGCAGCCTTTTTTCCACTCAGACATCATCAGTTGTTGAGCTTCGTTATGTGAAATTGCTTTGCATAATGTCAGTGTGGAATCTGAATTGGGTACAGAACATATGTGTGTTGTTGATGGAGTTATTCTTTTTTTTTTTTTTTTCAAATACGTACTGTAAATAAAGAGCTTCTACCACAGTAAAAAGAGTCTAGCGATACCCCTAGTGGCATCAAAAAATACTTGAAAATACCTGCAAGACTGGTTCACATCTATATTTTATAGGACAGCCTTTCCGGTTAACTTTTTCTTTAGCGTTAGTTTTTTACTTCACACATTAGAAAAGTTAAATTAATTCTTACAGCGTTGTGTCAGCAACACGGTAGCGCCGTGTCTGGTTATGCAATGAGCCGAAGGCATTTCTCATAAACACATACACACCACTGTCAGGAGTGCAAACTGACAGGCTGTCAGAGTGTCCCAATGACTCGCACACCCAGTTTAGCTGATAAAGTGACAGACACCCTTGACTCATGGGAAAGTCACAAGATTTTATTGAGAACCCTCTCGGAAATGGAATAGGCAAAAAAGAGAGCAGAGAGCGAGAGGTTTGTGATGTTGTGAAAACCACAAAGAGAGAGAGAAGTAAGATTCATTTCTAAAATTTACAGGAATAATATACCCCAAAAAGAAAAATCTGTCATTATTTGCTCACCCTTATATTGTTAAAAACCTGTATGCTGTTATTATTTTTTTTTCATAGAGCACAAAAGGAGAACTATTTGAAGAATCAATATTGGCTAGATGGCAGAAGGGAGTATTTATTATTTTTCTAAAGATTTCTATTTCAAATGAATGCTGTTCTTTTGAACTTTCTATTCAGCAAAGAGTCCTGAAAAAAAAGTATCACGGTTACCAAAAAAAAAAAGAAAAAAAAGCAGCACAACTTCAACACTGATGAAATCAGCATATTAGAATGATTTCTGAAAGATCATGTGACACTGAAGACCGGAGTAATGGCTGCTGAATAGAAAACATATATATTAAATTTCACAATATTACTGATTTTACTATATTTTTGATCAAATAGATGCAGCCTTGGTGAGCATAACATACTTAAAAAAAAAAAAGTCTTACTTTTGAACAGTTGTGTATGTGTAATTTTCATTATTTGGTGAACTGTCATTTAAACAGCAAGTCTGCATATTTGATTTGTATACACATATGCACAAACAGAGAAAAAGAACAGATGAAAAGAAAGCATCAGTTTTTTTGGACATTGTCTTACACAGGAGCAGCTGTGAATACTGGGAACTCATAAATAGAAAAGCAACAATTGCCATCTGCCTCGTGTGTGTTCCACCTCTCGAATTTTCCCTCTCTGAGGTTTATTCTACCTACAGCTCGATCCATCAACACACACAGAAGCATATTGCTCTGTCTCAGCTGCCCAGCATGAAGACCTGGAGAGCTTGTGTTCACAGATTTCATTGACAATGCATCAAAATGCCATGCATCAGCTTTACATGTTGTTATACTGTAAATGGTTTAATAATTGTGCCGTTTGTTGGTGCTGTTTAAACAACCAAAGATCTACATGCACTTTAATAGGTGTAGGATTTGAGTTTGGTGTGTGTGAAGTGGAAAACACAACAGCAGTTAATTGCTACAGCGACAGAATTTCAATCCAGCAGTTTCAGAGTGAACCGCAGGAGACCTGTGGGTCCTAATGTCACATCTGCTGTGATTCACAAAGCCAAACAATTCTTCAATTCAAACCTGTGTTTTCCCATCTGCAGGAATGGGGCTCTGTTCCATCTAGTGAGCAGCCTACATAGAGTAGGCACTGTAGGTTTGTTCTCGTTGCAAAAGCTGCACCATAATTATGATGTCTTAAAATACACTACCATTTAAAAGTTTGGGGTATTTTTTTTTTTTTTTTCAACCTAGGTTTATTGGAAAAACATGCCTTTCTATTTTTGCAAAACTCCAAAAACATGCCTGCTGTATAGATACAGTTCACTGCAGTTTCCAGCTGAAAGGTCCACTAGTGGCAGTTAAACACCAATAACTTTTATTCCTTTTCACGTTAATTATGATTACAGGGGTAGGTTATCAATAAATACTGACTTATTTTGTGTGTTTACTTACATAATACTATGTTATTTTTTACCATAGTGCATGATTTGTAAACTAATACATTTTGACGTTTGCATCACATAATCAGTTCTATATGTTTGGCTTTGTGACATTGTAAACTTGCTAGGTAGCTCACCCGGTGCAACATTGTAGTACATAGAATAACTAATGTAATAAAACATTGCCACATTCGCATTTTTAGCACCACTCACTAGAAATTTCACTTTGAAAGTGTCATGAAATTCACCACAAACAACATAATATCATTTTGCAGAAATGTCACCACATGAATATTTTTTCAGTGGGCCTGGATTGGTAAAACTGATACTTTTATTTAGCCAGCAAGGGTGCATTAAATTGATCAAAACTGGCAGTAAAAGACATTTATGGTCTTTTTCATATTTATTTTTCATCAAAGTATCCGGAAAAAAATATCATGGTTTCCACCAAAATATTAAGCATCACAACTGCTTTCAACATTGATTATAATAATAAATGTTTCTTGAGCAGGAAATCAGCATATTAGAATGTTTTCTGAAGGATCATGTGACACTGAAGACTGGAGTAATGATGTTTTGCATTACAGTAATAAATTACATTTTAAAATGCATTCAAATAGAAAGTTGTTATTGTAATAACTGTAACAATATTTCATAATTCTACTGTTTGTACTATATTTTTTATCAAATAAAGTAGACTTTGTGAGCAAATTCTAAGTTGAGTGTTGTGTAAAAAGTGCTACAGTATTTGTATGATGTTTGGAATTGCTGCCTAAAAGGAGCGTTCCTAATTGGTCACTTTCGAGGTTTAGTTTCAGTCTTAGAAGGCAGCTGCCTACTGCATGTAGGCTGTAGATAGCGAGGCAGAGCTCTCAAATCTCATTTGTGCAAAGCGCATTCAAACTTGCAGCTTCAAGACATGTCGTGCCAAATTTGATGTCAATGATGTCAGATGTTCTCACATATCTCAAATTGAGCTGATAACGTTGCCAGATTGAAAAAGATTGAAAGTTGGCTCTGTGAACCAGGAGATTTCATGCCCTGTAGCTGTTTTTTATTCCTCAGGCTGTGTTTATGACTTACACTTCGGCAAATCTGTTTTGCGATGGTTAAAACCCTTATGTCCAGCGAGAAGCATGAAGACAACCAACAAAATGACTCTTATTATATACTGTACCAGTTTTGTGGAGCTCTTTCTATGTAAGGCATAAGCTGGCAGAATCCCCTGAGTTTAGTGGTTTGCTTTGCAAACAGACTGTGAGCTGTGACACTTCCACTGTAAGCCTTTGGAGACACATGAAATATCTGGATGAATCTCACATCTGAAGGTGTCCCTGAAAATCTTCACAGCAGAATTTTGCTGATTACTCAGAATTATCAGGCATAAGACTCAGAGCTGCATGTTTTAGGAGACTGTAATCTATGGCTACATATTGATATTTTTCCCCACTCACATGTTTTGCTTTAGATTGGTAGAATTCTAAGTTGAGTGTTGTGTGCTACAGTATTTGTATGATACATATTGATATTTGTTCTGTTATCTATCTATCTATCTATCTATCTATCTATCTATCTATCTATCTACAAACCCGATTCCAAAAAAGTTGGGACACTGTACAAATTGTGAATAAAAAAGGAATGCAATAATTTACAAATCTCATAAACTTATATTTTATTCACAATAGAATATAGATAACATATCAAATGTTGAAAGTGAGACATTTTGAAATGTCATGCCAAATATTGGCTCATTTTGGATTTCATGAGAGCTACACATTCCAAAAAAGTTGAGACAGGAAGCAATAAGAGGCTGGAAAAGTTAAATATACATATAAGGAACAGCTGGAGGACCAATTTGCAACTTATTAGGTCAATTGACAACATGATTGGGTATAAAAAGAGCCTCTCAGAGTGGCAGTGTCTCTCAGAAGTCAAGATGGGAAGAGGATCACCAACACCAATGCTGCGGCGAAAAATAGTGGAGCAATATCAGAAAGGAGTTTCTCAGAGAAAAATTGCAAAGAGTTTGAAGTTATCATCATCTACAGTGCATAATATCATCCAAAGTTTCAGAGAATCTGGAACAATCTCTGTGCGTAAGGGTCAAGGCCGGAAAACCATACTGGATGCCCGTGATCTTCGGGCCCTTAGACAGCACTGCATCACATACAGGAATGCTACTGTAATGGAAATCACAACATGGGCTCAGGAATACTTCCAGAAAACATTGTTGGTGAACACAATCCACCGTGCCATTCGCCGTTGCTGGCTAAAACTCTATAGGTCAAAAAAGAAGCCATATCTAAACATGATCCAGAAGCGCAGGCGTTTTCTCTGGGCCAAGGCTCATTTAGAATGGACTGTGGCAAAATGGAAAACTGTTCTGTGGTCAGACAAATCAAAATTTGAAGTTCTTTTTGGAAAACTGGGACGCCATGTCATCCAGACTAAAGAGGACAAGGACAACCCAAGTTGTTATCAGCGCTCAGTTCAGAAGCCTGCATCTCTGATGGTATGGGGTTGCATGAGTGCGTATGGCATGGGCAGCTTACACATCTGGAAAGGCACCATCAATGCTGAAAGGTATATCCAAGTTCTAGAACAACATATGCTCCCATCCAGACGTCGTCTCTTTCAGGGAAGACCTTGCATTTTCCAACATGACAACGCCAGACCACATACTGTATCAATTACAACATCATGGCTGCGTAGAAGGAGGATCCGGGTACTGAAATGGCCAGCCTGCAGTCCACATCTTTCAACCATAGAAAACATTTGGCGCATCATAAAGAGGAAGATGCGACAAAGAAGACCTAAGACAGTTGAGCAACTAGAAGCCTGTATTAGACAAGAATGGGACAACATTCCTATTCCTAAACTTGAGCAACTTGTCTCCTCAGTCCCCAGACGTTTGCAGACTGTTATGAAAAGAAGAGGGGATGCCACACAGTGGTAAACATGGCCTTGTCCCAACTTTTTTGAGATGTGTTGATGCCATGAAATGTAAAATCAACTTATTTTTCCCTTAAAATGATACATTTTCTCAGTTTAAACTTTTGATATGTCATCTATGTTGTATTCTGAATAAAATATTGAAATTTGAAACTTCCACATCATTGCATTCTGTTTTTATTCACAATTTGTACAGTGTCCCAACTTTTTTGGAATCGGGTTTGTATCTATCTATCTATCCTAAACTATCCTAAACTTAGTCTTGACAAAATTAGTTTTTGTTTTAGTTAAAATTTGGAAAATGTCTTTCCTTTTAAGTTAATTTTAATTCTGCTTCTTTATATTCAAATTTGAATTGCAATTCTGTATCCTGTTTGGTACCTCAATTTTGTTGCTATTATATACTGGTATTTTACTCCACTCACAGGAAATTTAGCTTTACCTTAAAAAAACACAACCTATGGTATATCATTGCTTTTTACCTTTTTCATTCATGTATTTTTGCATATATTTAGCAGATGCCTAGAATGCATTCAAGGAATTTATTTAAGCATTTCACGCATTCATGAGAATCAAACCCATGACCTTGGCACTGCTGCTGTTTGAGCAACAGGAATAACATTAAAAGTATTTCTGATGAGCATGCAGAGGTAGGATGTTTTATTCATGTTGGTCATTTTAGAAGTGTTGCCCGTTTAGACCACTCAAAACACCTGTTAAAAAGAGTTTTGAGCAGAAAATCTCTGGCTTGTGCTGTGAATGTTGCCAAACTAACTGTGAAAAAGGCATGAGAGTGAAGAATGGTGACTTTCAGGTAACGTAAGTGCTTAGAATGTCAAGGTAGAAATCTAGCAAAAAGTTGCTGAAGAAACATGTCAACCTTGGTAAAGTTTTTAATGTGATTTTAGGAGTAAATTTTGTCCTTGTCCTCATCTAAAGCTACATTTCTTCCAAGACAGCAATTGCATTTGCTTTGAACAGGGCAAGTATGCACACATGTGCACACATCCCAAGATTTTGCACAGAATTTTTTCTCCCTTTCTTTTTCTCCGTAGGACAACACTTATATAAGGTCCCCAGTGACGTTTTTTGTGAGAATGAAAGCAAGCGTTTTTCTCTCCAGTGCTTCATTTTAGAAGTAAAGTACAACCATGAATAAAGAATGAAAATTCAGCTATTACGTTTTGTTGTGGAGCAGGATAAATTTGCTATTTATGGCTGCAAAATAAAGCAAGGTGGAGAAAAAGGGACAAGATGTCTGTTTTTAAATACTTGCTTAGAAGATTTTTATTTTTCTCAGAGGTTGCTCATAGATTAAAAATGCATTCTGTGTTTTATTAAACTATTTAAAATGTTTTATACCTAAAACAAATAATGAGTGTGGAAAAATGTTTAAAATCATGTACTCTCACTTCAGATGAAGACTCCAGTCATATCAGTAGCCTGGTATGAGCTGTTTTATTTTACATGGAGTGGGCGGCCACATGGGAGCAGATTGAGATCACATGACCATCAGAACACTACTCACTTTATCTCAGTAACCTCCTGTTACCAGACACTTTTGGTTGCAGAATAAATTAATCATGACTGTCTGCATACATGCAAAGTAACTGAGTAAATGCATCTTTAACTTGTAAAATGTTGTGTGGACAATAAATGCTTTGGATAGGGAATCTGAATTCACAAGTCATGTTGCGTGTTTTTGATTCACTGTAAACAACTGGCTCATAAGGATTGTTCATTTAAGAATCATAATACACTGGTTGTGTTTATGTTTTTGATTGACTTTGAAGAACTGGCTCATGAGAGTCATTTGTTTAGGAATCAGAATACACAGGTCATGGTGTACGTTTTTGATTCACTGAAGAACTGGCTCATAAGAATCATTCATTTAGGAATCAGAATACGCTGTTTGTGTTTATGTTTTTGATTGACTTTGAAGAACTGGCTCATGAGAGTCATCTGTTTAGGAATCAGAATACACAGGTCATGTCGTATGTTTTTGATTCGCTGAAGAACTGGCTCATAAGAGTCATTCATTTAGAAATCAGATTTGGGATTTTTGAGGAACTTTAGTGTTTAAATGTTTGCAAATGTCCTGAATATCTCTGTTTTTATTGCAAACCTTATTTATTTTTCCTCTATTGAACAGTGGTATTTGTTGTGCATGCATATATTTGCAAATATATGGTGCGCTATCATTTGAATATGTCTCTCTCTAGCTATCTTTCTCTTTGTGTCTCTCAAGTCATAATTTTGTCTTTATGGAAATACAAAACTATTATCTATTGAATTCTGAAAGATGTCAAAATCGATGCACTTGTCGACAGCGTTGTTTACGGAATATATATGAGTTGCGAATGGAGGAATATGTCTCGCCTCTCATCTTGTAAGCGTTAGTTTGATGACCTCTGTGCATTGTTGCTCTCCTCACACATTTCCAGAAACATTTATAGAACCTGCTGTACATCTCCTATTATGTGAGCTGAAATTATAGACATCACATGGTAGAAGAGCTGTTGTGCTTCTGGAGAAAATTGCTAACATTATCCTATACCACTCGCTGTGCCAACAAACAGCACAAATTCACTAGCACTCCCAGCATTTAATGTCACTTTAGCTTTTAAAATCTCTCAGTGCTTTTAAAGGTACCTTCTCAAAGTGACTGCATGTAATTCACAGGGGACGAGACTTCCTGTGATCTGTTTTAATAGCAGCACATATAATTTAGGAAGTATTTTCCAGAATGAGTTAGAATACTGTATAGGTCAACAGATCGATAAGGGCACGAAAGCAGAACAGACCAGAACAAACCAATGCGAGGGAAATGAAAGATCTCAAGGTTGCTCTTCAAACGTCAGCCGCAGAACATCTGAGAGCTCACGCAAGGCACATCCTGCCAGACAGCATAAAGAAATCAATAAAATATTGAATTTTTTAGAACCTATGTTCATAATATTGAGAGACATGGAATGGAAATCAGATAATGAGATGAAGTCTGTAGAATAATAATTACGTCCACAAAATAAGTAACCACAGGATTGCATATAAACATAAATTAAATAACCATGCAGATAAGACCATCAACTTTTGTTTGGTTATGAATGTCATGTTGCTGTATAATTAAAGGAATAGTTCACCCAAAAATTAAATTTACTCACCCTCAGACCATACAAAATATAGTTTCTTCATCAGAACTAATTTGGAGAAATTTAGCATTATGCCACTTGGTCACCAATTGATCCACTGAGGTGAATGGGTGCCATCAGAATGAGAGTCCAAACCGCTGATAAAAATGTCACAATAATCCACACAATTCTAATTCATCAATTAATGTATTGTGAAGTAAAAAGCAGCGTGCTTGTAACAAACAAATCCATTTTTGAGACATTTTTAACACAAGAATGATTGGATGGACTGGAGCCGTGTAGATTATTGTGATGTTTTTATCAGCTGTTTGGACTCTCATTCTCACGGCACTCATTCACTCCTGAGGATCCATTGGTGAGCAAGTACTATAAAGCTAAATTTCTCCAAATCTGTTCCAATGAAGAAACAAGCTCATCTACATCTTGGATGCCCTGAGGGTGAGTAAAGTTTCAGCAGATTTTCATTTTCGGCTGAACTATTCCTCTGAATACACTAGAATACGAATAATGCAAAATAAACGGCCTAGATTGTGCCCTGACAAACACACCCTCCTGTAAACCCTCCAATGGATTCTTCAACAGAAAGTGACTTTAGTTACCGGGAGGGGGCAGAAACAGATGTGACATGTGTCAGGAGGGGTAACTTTGCCTGTCACCTTTTAATGTGTATTCTCATGGAAGACTGTGAGTGTGGGGATGTGGATGGATTGATTGATCTGACAGGCATGTGTGAGAGAAATGTATAAACAGGCCGAGGAGAGTGAGAGAGCTGGTGAGAAATGGAAAGAGAAGCAGCGAGAGAGTGGAAAAGCAAAATAAAGCTTGCATGACAGTGCACTGAGTAAGCGCTCAACGGCTGCAGTGTTTCAAACCTTGCATCCATGCATTACTAATTAATCTATGTAAATTAGCAGAGAACACTTAGCCAGACCTTAATGAGCTGCCCGTCTGTAGGACACAGCCTTCCTCTGAGCATAAACCCTTCTCTCTGCCTGTCCCTCATTGGATCTCACAAGGACATTCTGCTTTAATTGGCACATAATGCAGAAGATCTCGATCATCACAGCTGAAATCCTCTAAACTTGGTCACGTAACTCATCCAACATACCTCAAATCATGAGACTTGTTTCATTAGTGATTAGACTAATGAAAATGATGAAAATCAGCAAAAGAAAAAAAATTATATGCACAATAAAGAAGGGAGCCAAGTCATATCTACGTACCATAATATCATAGAGGCTTATGAATAAAGATAGTAAGCAACCACACACTACACCCTAGCATTGTAGTGGTACGTTTTGCATGGAAAACAACTCTTTTTATTATTATTATTATTATTTATTTAGTGGTAACCTGAAATTGTTATTATTAATAGTTCTTATTAGTATGTAAAATGTAGTTTTATACGTTTACAATTTAAATGCATGACAGCATCTACGATTTAAATATGTTACATTTGAACTTTAGAGATGTGCATGAATACTTTTGGGTTAATATAATATTGAATGAATAGAATTAATATTTATTTTTGTTTTTATTTTTAATTATTCAATGGAATTTAATTTTTAAGTCTAAGGGATTTTTCATTGCCATTACATTTATTTAACGTGTTTAACTAAGTTGATGTTATAACAGTATCCTTCTGTTCTGTGTGATTTCATTACTTTTTGCCGTCCTAAATTTTACACAATTTTAACATTTTAATTCACAATAACTTTTTTATTAAAATGTATTTAAAATATCTGTATAATAGTAAACTGTAACAAGTATATTTTTAAGTATATTTTACATATCTAAAACTGTGTATAATACTTTTACATTGTACAGCAGAGGCTGCCAATACATATTTTACAATACTCCATAATCTCCCATTGACTTAAACTGTTAGAATATTTATTAATAATTTGCCATTTAACTAGCACTGTCACAGTAATATTTGCATTTTTTTTTTTTTTTTCTATTTACTAATCTGCCTTATTTAGGTTAGATGCTATACTCAATAGGTAGCAGGTAGTAATTTTTAAAATACATTTTTTACAATGTTTAATTTTATAATTATGTATAGTTTCTATGACTTCTTGGCTGAACAATCAACAACTGTAGACAACAGGTACAATTAACTGAGTCTATCCCTCACAGCCTTATTTTTATTGGCTCAAATATGGTGTTGACCAAAGTCTATAAGACATAAATGATGTTGCATTAAGCGCTGGTTGTCATGCACAGCTCACAAAAAAATGTGATGCAAACTCAGGGCTCCAATGCGGATTCACAAAACCAGTGTCTAGGCTTACTTATTATCCTTAAAACTACTCCTTTGCTTAAAAATAGAAAGCAAACCCTCAGTCTCCCATAATTTCTTGCATGGTTTGTCAAACTTGTGTTGTGAACAGAGCTCCAGTGATGAAACAGCTCTCATGGTGTGTTGCACAGTAAAAGTTTGTCATGAGAGAGAGAGAGTCAGGGCTCCTGACTTTTGAATAAAAAGCAGAAGCAACATCGAGCCTCTGCTTTTCTGCAAGTGTGTCACCATGTCCGTAAGCTGGAGATGTAGCCTTATGCCTGAGGGGATTTATATTTTACATACAATTCAGTGTTAAGACTAGGAAATGCTCCAAATTGGCCTCCCTATCTCTCTCTCTCTCTCTTTATTCTCATACCTTAAGCAGCGCTTTTCAATTCCCAGAGCTACTAACCCTGTTTAAACTCATTGATTACAATTAAGCAGCATTCGACGAGAAGTGGCCGGTCGAGAAGCAGAAGCATCTAATCTCTTTCTGTGAAGTCTCTTTAGAGTTAGAAAGTGTTAGATGTTGATTGAACTGCTTTCCTGGAGTGAAAGACTGCTGGGTAAGATATATCAGAGTCCTTCCTCTGGCACACATCTCAGCTTATGGAAATAGTGTGAGATATGAAATCTGGTCAAATTGATGTTTATACCAGCCATTTCTTATATTTAGTTTCAGCTTAGTAAGATGGGTCTAGTTTGCCTGAAATTTCATTTCAATTAAATTACTGTTTGTCAATTTAACAAGTAATTTCACAACAAATATCCTGCTTCATTTGGAAATGCATCACATTATTCAAGTAAAATTGGCTGGAAAACAGCAATTCAGTGCTTTAATAAAGAAAGTAACTCTACGAATCAAGTCATTAACACAATTTTTTTCCCCATTCAAAGTCAGGTTTATCGAAGTCATTATAATAATTTTAATTATGCACAGTGAACAGTTGTATAGAAAACATGAAAAGTAGCTGAAATTATGCATAGACTGTCATAAGAAATAATTATTGTTGATCTCAAAGTCATTCTATCGTAAGTAGAAGATACTCTTTTGCTAGTGCATTGAAAAATGGTTTTAAAAATGGATATCTAAATTAACTGTTTTTATTTAAATCAAAAAATGTTATTTAGCATCACTGAATCAACCTAACAAACCAAAACCAAATCTAATAGTTAAACCAGGTAAAAATTGCTTTTTAAGGTAACATTTGCAGGTTACCTATTGTGGCTATCTACTTTACTTGCTACTAAGTCCCTTGGGAAAAAATAAAAAATGAGACCGTTCTTGTCAACACCTGTAAACTATTTTGTAATAATTCACTGAATTGCAGTATGTAAGATTAATTTAAATTCATGACATCCCCATACATTTCAAATACCAGTAAGAGGAGGATTGTCCTATGTGAATATAGCCAGTACAACATATGTTCAGGCTGGTCTCAACTTCTCTGGATTTGCTCAGAGATAAACGAATCTCAACAGCATTTGTGGAGGATCCGATGCATAAAGAAGCATCATCAAAAACTTATGAGCATAAAACCGGTGTCTGTGTCCTGATATAGAGAGATAATCAGTTTTCTGGAGCATTGGTATCCAGGGAAAAATCGCAATGAAATATGAAATGAAACCCATCGTTGTTGGCCTGAACGTAAACCCAATCAAATATTCATGACAGAAGAAAGATCACCACTGTAAGAACTTTAAAAATGCTCTTTAATGGAAGCATGCATATAATCACCTTTGCTTTAAATCATACAGTATTTTAACAGGTGAAGATGGAGATCAAGATGTAAATTCCGATAATGGTTCTCTCTGGGTGGAAAAAATAGGAGACCGTTAAATACTGTAAGGTTAAATTTGGGCTTTTATTGTTCTGGATTGATGTGCTTTTGGTGCTATGAACAGAAAATTTGTGGCAACGATTTGCCAGGTTATTGCAGGGCAGTTGCTAAGGTGTCCTGCATGGTTGCTAGGTGGAGTCAAAAGAGCCACCAGTCTCTGTGATATTCTAGTCACTATATGGCTTTGGTCTAATCTAAGTCTAACAGATTTTTTGTGCCTGTTTTATCATCCAGGGGTGTGTTTCCCAAAAGCAACTATGGTCGCAAGTTCCGTCGTTACCAATAGAGTTCAATGGAACTTACAACCATAGTTAGCTAACAATGCTTTTGGGAAATGCACCCCAGTATAGCTTAAAGGAATGGAACACCTCTCCTCAACAAGACGATTTGATGTGAGGAATCTATTATGTTTTATAATTAAAGGAGTAGTTTGCCCAAAAATGAATTTGCTTACAATTTACTCACCCTCAGAGAAATTTAGCATTACTTCATTTGCTCACCAATGAATCCTCAGGTCAGAATGAGAGTCCAAACAGCTGATAAAAACATCACAATAATCCACATGTAATCCACACCACTCCAGTCCATCAATTAATAACTTGCGAAGTGAAGAACTGTGTGTTTGTAATAAACATATTCATCATTAAGACATTTTTTTTAATTTAAAACCATTGCTTTCAGCTAAAATACAAGTCCTCTATCAATAATATTGCTTTCTCCAGTGAAAAAGTCTGGTCTAAATCTGGAGAGAAATATGCACAGATCAAGCACTGTTTTTAAGCAAAAACACTCCAAAGCAGTTCTAAACAAATATGTCGGCTGATTTGGATGTGATAACGGGGGATGGACTTTTTCACTGCAGGAAGTCTTATTATGGATTATGGACTGGTCTTTTGGCCAGAAGCAACAGTTTAAAGCTAAAATGCCTTAATGTTGGATTTGTTTCTTACAAGCACTTTTTGTTTCACAAGATATTAATTGATGGACTAGATTCATGTGGATTATTTTGATGTTTTTATCAGCTGTTTGGAATCTCTTTCTGACGGCACCCATTCACTGCAAAGGATCCATTGGTGATCAAGTGACGTAATGCTAAATTATCTGTTCTGATGAAGAAATAAACTCATGTTCATCCTGGATGGCCTGAGGTTGAGTACATTTTAATTTTTGGGTGAACTATTTACTTTATTATAAAACTTTAGTATTTACATTAGAGGATTGTTCAAATCCCTACATGAGCAATAGTAATAGTGATGTTTGCCTTAGCAAGCACCGCTAATAAGTTTCATTTACATAAAAAGCCTTCAAATTTGCATAATAAACATATCATACTGCTTACCGCCATTAATTCTGCAATTTCAAAAATGAGAAAAAGCTTGTTTGGAAGGAATAATTAACCTTTAGGTTTTGTTTTCATAGACTAGTGGATCAATTGCCTTTTCTAAAAAAAAAAAGTGGCCCTTTTTTTGTTTTTGTTTCTCTTGACATTTATGCCTGGGCCATGTTGGTCCCCTGCTGGGAACATCATTGGCTTCTCTAATTGTTATTAATTATGCACTTAGTATCTGAATACATAAGTAGATATGTGCGCTGCTGCCGTGTGTGTTGGCTTCTATAGGACAGATTTAATTACAGCTTTTGATGATCTTCAGACACAGTACATGTTTTAATTGCTGTCACAAAGAGCTTGTTTGTTTTTTGTAAATATGTGTGTTGAATGACAATACGTTTATCCCATTTATACCATTTTATGAACATCTGTGCTTCCCTTAATGAAAGCATCTGTCTTTGCATTATTAGATTCAAAGCATGCCATGATAAATCACAAACATGATATATCGTCTTCATGTAGAGTCACTTTTTCCTGGGCAGTTTTGTAATGGCTACACATGGGGTGTGTTTGTGCTCTGAACATTTGCCCTGAAGTGTATTGTCCTGTCTTCAGGCAACACATTTCAGAGATACCAAAGGGACATGCAACTTAAATATTCTATGCATAATTCATTTATAAAAAAAAATAACATGCAAGGTGTGTTTTACCTAAAGGCAGCCCACAGGTGGAGTTGTGTTGAGAAGGAATGGACGGTCTCTCCTCATGCCACACAAATCCCTTAGAGTTCCTTCTCATTTTTTCGCCCTGAAGTCTTACCATGAGACAAAGGGTTTTTATGACAAGTCACTGCCAGTGGAAACTCTAGCAATTCAAGCTTTGTTAAATTCAGAGTAGGTTTTGTAAATGTGTTTGTACAAGAAAAGTAGGTCATGAAAATGAAAACAATTCGGAGCCATATAGTTTGTATATTTTCTGCTGGTTGATAATTTTCTTCAGTAGAACAGTAAAGTTGTCCTTGGTGATACATAAAATTCAAGTCAACAGCTACCAGCACTTTGAGAGTCAACAAAATCATATCAGAGAACACAAAATTAACACCCGTGGCTCCTGACAATTTATTGAGGTCTTATGAAGTGAAATGATCATTCTGTGCAAGAAACTTTATTTACGACATTATTACCTATAATCCATAGCCTCAGGCAATGGGGAAATCTGATTCTTTTCTGCAAACTGGTTCTTTCGGACGGTTTGTTTCAATGAACTGTTTCGAAAAACTGAATCAGCAGTTCGTTTAGGTAATCATGCAATGATGTAACATAAAGTGCACAACATAAATGAGTACACCCCCTCTAAAACTTAACAAATTCAGCAATTACTCTTTACTTAAATGACATGTTAGGGTTCTTTGGAGATATAATGTTCCAACAAGCCTGCTTGATCAATTACCAAAGAAGAATGACAAAATTATTCAGCAAAATAAGATTTTGTTATCAAAGTGATAAAATGTTGTGTTGCAAAAATGAGTACACCCTCCTGAAAGTTACTAAAAAAACTAAAAAAAAAAAAAATAAAAAAAAGTGTATAGATTTGAGGCTATTTTTGATCAACAAGTAAGTATATTGAACCAAAACTTTTAAAGACAAGTAATTTCCTGACAATTAAAAGTGTTATATAGCCCATTGAATCATACTCCGACTTAATGCTGGCAGCAGTGGAGCACACTTGGGAGAGAACTGCCAAGTGATTTATTTCTTAGCATAAAAGAGGACAATGGTACAAGAGGAATACCAAATTATTGTTTAGTGTAAAAATATAGCAGAAGTAGCACCGACATTCAAAAACAATGGACTTGTGACAAGACTCCTGAAATAATCAGGTCTTCACTTTATGTTTTCATTTAGTAATGAGTGATTTTTTTTGCTAGAAAAAGAGCAGGAGAAATAACATGCAAGTGTCTCAAGAGCCGGCAAAAGCTATGAAAAGAGTAACACTTTATCTCACAAAGTATGACACAGCCTGCAGAAGTGACATGCATGGTTGTTGTCACCACTAGAATTACCCACTGTAGCCAAAGCAAAATAAACTCATTTAAACTCTTCCAAGGCCCATATTTACAAAATAGAGACTTCTGGGAATCCATACTCTGGTCTCAAGAGACCAAGTCAATCATTTCGGATCCAAAAGCATCCAAAATGTTCTGGTGTTGCTGGAGGAGGAGTACAGTGAGAAGTGCTTGGTACCCACAGTGAGGTTCAGTGGTAGTAAAGCTCTTATATAGGGATGAATGAGTGCTGAAGGTGTGAGAGAGTTGTGCTTTATCAACGCTGTCATGAATTAACACACTACTGTGTGATGTAATACAAAAACTTGAAACAGAAGATGCTACCCTCCCCTCATTCCCTGCATTATTGGCCATTTTTTCAGCATGACAATGAAGATATTCGCTCTCCCAAGGTGAAAATCCTTCAGTGGACATGTATTTCACTCAATCTTAACATTCTTAACATTCTTGAGCAGCTGTGGGGGATTCTGTAGAGACGAGCTGAGCAAAACTCCCCATTAATGACCAGAGCATTTAAGGAGGTCGTCCTCCAGGAGTTAAACAGGACAGATGTGAAAATTTGTCATGAACTTGTACTCAGTGCCAAGAAGGGTCAGAGCAGTATACTTAAAGTTCTGGAGGATATACTAAGTACTAGAATATTATACATTTGCTGAATTAAATCTAGGGTGTACTCATTTCTTCAATCCTTCATTTAAACTAAATTGGCTAATTTACTTATCTTACAGAAAATATTGGCATATGTTTTGTTGTTTTTATTAAGTATGTTTAATACATTTCAATTCCGCCATATAAGTGATCATTAAGAAAATATATCTTTTATATTTATTCAGAGGGTGTGTACTCATTTATGCTGTGCACTGTATACACAATGTAACAATTACATTATTAAAGCACCCGATAATGTGAAACACAGATGTTTTACATGTCTAAAGCATATGAACTGAATGAACTAGTCTTAAGAAACTCACCTTTTTAAATAAAACATGAGAAACCATAAAAACTTTAATTTTGCCCCTTCATTTAGTATTTGTGCATATGATTAGAACCGGCTCATCGGACTTCGATCCGAGTCTGAACTGTTTCCTTAGTTCTGTTTGCTGCTGGAGGAACTGGAGCACTGAATGAGTTGTCAAAAACCAGCATCATAAGATCATATATGCTGGTATTTGTGAATACATGTCACTTTTTATTGATTACATAATTACATATTATTTACATCATTCATAATTTATTGAATTATTGATGATTATCCTAGTTAAATCAATGTGATAAGCAAGTTAGATCAAAAGTAATCTAAAAGTAATCAAAAAGTAGTCTGATTATATTACCTAAAATATGTGATGCAATGGATTACATTATTAACTACAATTCTTGTCATGTAATTTACAATCTAACCAGCAAGGGTAGTAGCTTACCATTTTTGGCAATTTGTGGCTGTTATCAAAGATAATTCTCGATGTGATAACACAGAAATCCACATCTTTACATATAAGCGTCAACTGTAGCATTACATACAAATGTCTGACTGATTTACTGTAAATGAGTCTTAATTGCACCTGATTTTTCTAATTAAAAGCAGTTGAGTTTAAGAGACAGAGACTGAATAAATTCAACTCTATTATTTCAAAGCTCTGTCTCAGACTAAAGCCTTTCATGTCAAAACCCAATGATATCTGGCTGAATAACCATTAATTCATGGATAACACTAGCCCACTGGCACAGATTTAAAACACCGCCTCTATTATATTACAGATTCATGCTGAAAATCAACCCGAAGGTGACAGGCTCTCTTTTGGAGGCTCCTCAGAAACGAGGGATTTAAGAATTATGGGTTTGCATATGTTAGAATTGCACCACTGCATTTCAAACGCATTTCTTTGATATGCATGTATATGGATTATCTTTCTCCTTACATCTGAAGTGATTCAAATGGTTTCTTTCATTGCTTTAATGCTCTGCAAAACCAAAAATACACTACCAACTTTGAGAAACACAACCACAGAGTTGCAGTAATTAGTTACATGGAGTATCAGTACGATACAGGCAATAAATCTTGTGTCATGCTGCATCTTAAAATATATAAGACCATACGGTATGGTCAATTATATCCATATGCGTTTACAATACATAAATCCCTTTGACACAAACAGATTATACAGAGCGATATTCAGAGTTTCACCTCATCTAATTGGCCCTTTTCAGGACCCAGGCGCAATAGATGCATCTGCCTGGGAGTAAATTTGGGTCCTGATAGTGTCATCAATCACTCGGCCAGCAGCTTTGGCCGCAGGCTTTCACAGTGCCAGTGTGTGAGGATTTTCAGTGCCACATTGTTTGGTAGGGAGGGCCACACTAAGTGGCTTTGTGCAATTTGACAGTCTGCAAACAACAGTGCAGTATTTCTGAAGATGCTTCTGCTAGAATAAAGTATTGCATAACTCCAAAATAGAAAAAAAGAAATCCATAGCAGTCCTTTAAAAAGTCCTTTAAAGGTGGAGTGTGTGATTGCTGCAGCACCAAACAGGACTTCAAAAATATTGACTCTTTCATGAGCATTTCAAAAGAAGAATCACGTTCGATGTGTCTTCTGCATTAAAATAAAAGGGTTATGTTTGGTTTTCAGATGCACAGATACGACCTGGAGGAGATTCTTTCATTACTGAAGCTTCTGTTTATGTTCTCCTCTTTGTCAGCCTTTTAACAACCTGTCAGATGGTTGAATGTTGTGTCTGGGAAGTGTTGTGCCTTAAAGTGCCTAAAAGCCAAAACATATTATAGCTATTTCTACAACTGTGTATGTGCATTCTCTCAATTTATAGGGATGTGATTCTTTGGGCTGACAGTGATTTGATTCAAAAACTATTTCAGTTTATGGTTCAGTTTTTTATTTTTTATTTTATTTTATACACTAAATTGAAAGGAAATATTGGATGGTTACTTTAAAATGTATTCAAGTAGAAATTATTAATTACTCAAATATAATATAATATAATATAATATAATATAATATAATATAATATAATATAATATAATATATTATTATATTATATTATATTATATTATATTTTTTTTATCATTTGAATATATTTTGCATGCGTAATATTTTTTTTTTTTTTTTTTTTTTTTTACTTGCTGTGAACTATAAGTCACGGTTTATTAAAATTTTTATCATTTTAAAGTGATTATTGACAGAAATTGATTATGTGAAGTCATATTTCAAGACTGATGCAGTTGCATTTAATCCAATACTTGAGAAAATCAGTGAATCATTACAATCCTGTCTAAATTGTAATAAATTAAATTGTATAAATGGTTTTTAATGAAATCACGTTGCAGTATTTATTATGTGCATATAATATTGGACTATGGTCTAAGACTGATAGATAAATAGTTTGTTTAAACTAAATCTGCAAATCAGTTTGTATAACCTGACAAATCTAGAAAACAGAATACAACTCATCCAAACAAAAATCCATCAGTTCCTATTACTGTTCTGAGGCTACTGACTTTGTTGTTCCACCTGCAGAAGAACAGAGCATTACTAATTCGATGAAACAGTCCGAATACCTCAAATTAATCTTGACATAAAGGTAAATCTGTAGTGTAGCGGGTCTAATTCCAGTGATTGCTCTATCGGCTGCTCTCGAGGCAGAGGTTTGTGCTCTGTTTCCCCTCAGTGTAGTGGATATACCGCTGCCAAATATGAATGTTATCTTACGGCTGAGCAATGATGTAGAACAAAGAAGGCCCACACAGTACCACAGCGATGCACAAATACCCCGGTGTAACTCAACATCTGCTTTTAAGATACTGTGTTTCATGAAAGTTTAAGTAAAAGTGATTTTTACAGATTAGGCACACACCAAAAGTTACCTGACACCCTCACTACAGTCAGCTGATTTTAATCATAAATTATTTTATTAATATTAATTAAAATGCAACTTTTTAATGTATTAGGCATTCTGTGTGTTTATAAATCATATGCATGTATGCATGCATGCATTAATATCTTTTTGATGCCTAAGGTGTTGTGTGTTAAGATATGTTGAGAACTACAGATGTTATGTTATGGAGCTAGTGAAACTGATGAGAGTTATTTGGCATTAATGTGAAGCTCTCGCACACCTGATATTGACAGGGTGATGTCAGAAAAGCCACTGCAGGAGCCTAAGCTTATTTAGTGACATTGTGTGGCAGTATGAAAGGTCACAGCATGGGCAGACAGAAAATAATGAAAATAAACAACACTGCATTAACCAAGACAGCATACTGCATACTATTTATTTCTATATTTCTATATTTATTTATTATTGCCTTAAGGAATAAAGGTAAAATTGGGTAGCCATTGTACATGACTTTAATATAAGTATAGACTACAACCATAAAAATACTCTGGCGATATTTGATATGGGCATATTATTGTTGTTATTATTATTATTATTATTATTTGTCAAAATTGTACACAGCCAAATGGGGGCAAATTTATTCAGAAGCTTAACAAATACGAGCATAAAAAGTTATTCTAACTTTAGAAAGTATACCTGAAAAAATGTAGGCATAAATACATTTTTTTTCATACTATATTAACTATGTAATAATTTAAAGTTGAATGTGAACTTAAGCAAGAAAATCCTCTTGTGGATCTGATACTACAGCTGCAAAACGATAGTTGTAGATTTATAGTTTTGAAATCTAATTCTGTGTTATTCAGGTGTGTTTCTTTATTTTCTACATATGTCATTGTGTAATAAGCTAGCATGCTTAATTTACAAATAAAATTTAAGGGATATGGTTAATAAAAAGGAGTCTGTTTACTTAAACTTATCTCCCAAAACCAAAAAGTCGTAATGCAAGACTGAAATGATTAAAAAAAATGTTGCTTTTAGTTTGTAAAGTTTCATAGAACATGTAAACCTAATCTTGTCTATATATATTTACACCATGCAGCAAAATCCTGGTTGTTGTTATGCAAGAAAAATTGTTCATAGCATAGGTTACATTCGCAGCACTAGCTATTAAAGACATCTTGTGATAAAAAGCATAATTACAGAGCATTTTTGTAGAGAATCTTGACCTGTAGCTGTCCATTAGTAATGTACAGCTTGTATGTGTGTTTGGACGACATAAATAGATTACAAAAAAACAACAGAGATAGGAAGCAAAGAGGTGGAGAACTGATGGAGCGAGAGAGAAGAGAGATCTGGAAAAAGAAAAACAACAATAAAACTCAAAAGAATGAGTCATGGTCTATTGTTGAGAGAGTGTTTCTCAGCTAATGTTCATCTTCTGTAGATATAGCCAGACCTGCTGACTTCACCAGAACTTTCTTTGTACATTTCACACCCATATTAACAGAGTACAGTTTTCACAGAGTGTGTATGAATTTGTGTTGGTCAGACTGTGATGAATATGCCATGAAACCTGTTTAAAATGTCAGTTTTATTATTAATTTGCTTACAGTGCTATCACTTTATTTTATTACTAGCCACTCAGTGTTTAAGAAAAGTACAGACACACAGTGGCAGAGACACTTCAAATACATATTTATTTATTTTATATTCAGTAAATCTGACATAATTTCTAGTGATTTTAATCAGCTGTAATTTTGTGATCCTCCTCATGTAAATTAGATTTTGTGATGATTAAGTTTGTAATAATTATCAAAGGCCAACTCCTGACAACCATTTTGTCATTTTTGTTTTTTGTTATTTATTTATTTATTTATTTATTTATTTAAGTGTACACTATACCGTTCAAAAGTTTAGGGTCGGTAAGATTTTTTTTAAGCTTTTGAATGTGTCTTATACTCACCAAGGCTGCATATATTTAATTAAAAAATACAATATAAACAGTAATATTGCGGAATATTATTGCAATTTAAAATATATATTTTAAAATGTAATTTATTCCTCATTACTCTAGTCTTCAGTGTCACATGATCCTTCAGAAATCATTCTAATATGCTGATTTGCTGCTCAAGAAAATTTTTTTTATTATTATGTTGAAATGGTTGTATAGCTTAAAATTTTTGTGGAAAGAGTGTTTTTTTCTGGATTATTAATGAACAGAAAGCTACACTTCATGTAGTGTAGGAATAGCTATGATGAGAGAACTCTGTTATGTATAGTAATTTGTGTAGCTTGTTACTGGAATGGCTGCTCTAATTTGAAAGCAGCTGAGTTTCCATCATGTGACTGAAAATGTAGTTAAGTTAGCTAGTCACTCCCCAGCACTTATGCAGAACTATTAGAAAGTGATGCAAGTATGAGTTTTACACAGCACCTGCCAATTATGTTGAATTGGGTTGGGCCATATGCCAGAGAGTGGAAAATTAAGACTTCAGATACCAAGGGAAACTGCAAGCCAGACATCATAGCAACTACCCACTGCTTCCTTATTTTCATTCACTCATCCCTCCATCCATCCACCTGACCCAGAAAGCTGGAGCACTGTTATGACATGCAGGGAAAGCACAGCTGTTCCTTTCTTCACAAAAGCAGGCTGAAAGGGAATGAGCTGGCTGATATCCCACTGGCTCTTGGGCTTGGAATTCTTTAGAAAAGCATAAAGACAGTGTAGAGTCAAGGTAGAGATGGAGAACGTCATGGCTCAGTGGGAAATGCATTCAAACAGTGAGAAGGGTTTAGAGTTGTCCACTTGTAAGAGATGCATTCTGAAATATTCATGTGAGAAAGTGTGAAGGAGAGCATACTAAATAATGTGGTGCAGATAAATGCCAGTGTTTTATTTTAGGTGCCTGATGGCTATTGTTTTGATGATTCTTTTAAAGCTTTTTTTATAAGATGTACTGCTCGGTATGATATAAATAAGACAGAATTTTTATTAGCAAATAATAAAAATGATTTTGACAATGTTTTGTCCAAGACAAATTTCCCTTCAGGCCCAATAAAGTTTATTTTTGTTCACATGAAGTTTACTTTCAGGCTGCTGTGTGTACAGATTTTTGAAGTCTTCCATGATAAAATGTTAAGTTAAGGCTGGAATACACTACATGACTCTGAACAGATTTTAAAACACTAGGCATCTTGCCGACTTTGCAGTAACAGAGGAAAAACTGGGCATCATATATTAAACGACTGAGCATCACACACTACCAGACTTTCAAGTTGTTCTGAACACAGCAAACTTACACAGAAACCTCTGATTAGAAGAAATCCAAGTCTGAAGCTAAAAAAAAAATCAAATTTTCAATTAAATTTGTCAACTCAAATCTGCACTGGCTCTAACTTTTAGCAACCAGCGTCAAAAATCTGGGCAAAAGTCAAGAAGCATATTCCAGCCTTTAACTTAAAAAGTTACACGTAAAAAAAAAAAAAAACGTTTTCAAAGTTGCAAATAAAACAAAGATTATTAGAGTAGGCCTATATTTTTCATGAAAATACCATTTCGGCCTCTCTACTTCAAAATCTCATGTTTAATTCAAAGTATTACTTGCAGTTTCTTTGTAATTAAATGTGAAAATTAAGACTGTTCTGCACCATTTTTTTTTTTTTTTTGCACATTTCTATTGCATATTGTATTATTGAGATAAGGGCTGCACAATGAATCATATTTTAACCGTGATTATTATTTCTGTTAATTTATTAAGCATAATTGTCACCGATATTTGCATGCTGGTTATTTATCTTGAAGGTGTTTCAATTTAATTCGGCATTTGCATCTTGCATTCGTAACAAGCCTCCACAAGCTTTCATGGTAGCGGTTGTCAAATGTTAAGAGTTTAAATCCCCCAATCATAGCTTTTTCTCAAATAATTTTCTGCCCTGTGGGTTATTTAATCTTCCCAAAAATGGCAAGCATGCATATGTGCTGTCTCTACATTACAGATAAAGCATTGAAGATCTGAAAATGCTGGCAAATATGTAAGGGTATGTTTACATGACAACGATTGTACTAAAAATGGAAATACAATACAATACAATATTTCATGTACAGATGACAACATTGTCAAAATGATCCGCGTTCACACGGATCCACGAAAATGACAAAAAAGGCTGTATTATGCATGATAGGCCAGTAGTTGGTGATGTCACTTTGCCTGTGCACGTACGCATTTTTTTACAAATTACGTTTTTACAAATTAAGGTTTTCATAGTTTACACAGAGATGATAGTGGTATCATTTTCAAAACTTACACTTTGAAGCCCGTTTTCAAAAGCTTGCATTTTCAGGGCCCCAAAACGCTGCTGTCGTGTAAATGAATGGCCTAAATGCACAAAAAGTTTTCAATTTTTAGTTGAAAATAGTGTAGTGTAAACACCTCCTATATTGAAGTTTAGCAATCTCTATTGAGATATTCTGCTCAAATATACAGCCGGCCTGTTTTTGCACTTGCAACTAAATCTGCAAACTGTGAAAATCTGTGAAAGCGCAGTCATTCTGATGTAAAATAAATAAATAAAATTAGATGACAATGTCCATGGTTAATAATCCTGATTCTATTTTTTGAGCAAAATAATTGCGATTAACCATTTAACCCTTAACATGAAGCCCTAATTGGCATTTGAAGAAATGATCTTCAGACCTTGAGATCTTCTCAGATTCCAGGAAGGGATGTGGAAGTCCCTGGGAGTTTGATCTAATTACTGTAGCTGAATGCTAGTGCACTTATGGTGTCTAATGGTTCAGGACTTGTCTCATATAAGCTTACTCGGTTGACCAGACATTCAAATCCAAGATGCCATGGATCAAGGCGAGCTAAAACATGCTAATGACCATAATTGAAGCACTCTCTGAACTAAAGCAGGGTGGAGTGTATTGGCTTGACTTCGGGCAGCGTTTTAATTAGCAAAGTTGTTCCACGTCTTGAGCCGCAGGTGTAGGGCCACAGGGATTGACTCTTTGAAATATCATTATGGTGATTAGCTGCAGTGCCGTCGGAGAGGATTACGAGTGCTGTAACACTAGATTTTATGAATTAATGAAAAGTGTATGTTTCTTATGCAACTGGAGTGACCCGTGGCACCTCGAGCTGTCACTTTTGATACAAAGAACCGTGTTTCTTCTTCTTCAGTAACTTCTGTAGCTTCCCAAGGGCATCTGCTCTTGTTCACGAATACAGTACAGGACGGCATCCATCTCCGGAAGATGGTGTGCTATCAGTTGGCTGCAGAAGACTCATTGATGCATGCTGCACAAAGGGAACGATATCCACGGAGGAGGAGGAGAAAATATTGAGACACCTGGATAATGGAGGAAAGCGAAAAGAATGAGCAAATTTACAGAGCCTCCTCTTGTCCAGCTGAGGCCAGGGTAACCAATAAACCATCATCTGCTATCAGAGGGAATGGTTTTTTATGCGGTTTATCAGCCAGTTTCACACAGGCCTCTGCAATGGCACTAATAACTAGAGCTGTCAGCTTAACATGTTTATTTATGCGATTAATTAGAAGGAAAATAATGTGATAAAATAATTAATCATACCCATGAGACACTGACACAAGAACATCTTAAAATCTAGCGTCAGTTCTGGCAGGTCACATTAGTCAAGCTCGCATCAGCTGACTCTCAGCTGAGCCACGTCTACCTATAGGGATGCAACACCTATCACAGCACTCATATACTGTATAAGGTCCTTCAGTATTATCACCTGCTTCGCGTCGTGATACCCACCTCCATCCCCGACTCCTCCTCTTGTCAGTCAGGATTCAGACTCTGATTCTCCTTGAATCAGACTAATTTCTATATTGTACATTAAATTTGAACCTAATGATATCTGCAATACATTTATGTTATTCTGTTCTGTTTACCCTGGGGGATACCCTGCTCTCCCTGCTTTTATCCATGCTAGACTGCATGGACGCGCAGGGAGTTCTGGCCCAGAACAGAACCAGACCGCCAATCCAAACTGTAATTGTCAGTATCTTTGACGATAGTGGTCCTGAGAGAATTAAGTTTATTTTGCTTCCCAACCAATCAGCAAACAATGTTTTTTTTTTTTTTTCTTGTTTAAAGCATATACCTAACAGCATTTAATGAGGTTTATACTTAAAATGAGAGGGAAAAAAACAACCATTTACCAGTTGTATTAAAAAACTATGGAAGCTTGTTTCCACTACAGGAAACTAAAAATAATAATATAATTAATAATAATAATAATAATAATAATAATAATAATAATAATAATAATAATAATAATAATAATAATAATAAATAATAATAATGTAAAAAAAAGTGATTATTTTCGCAATTTAAAAAAAAAGTCTTAATTGAGAGATATAAACTCATAATTCTGTTGGTTTTTTCACACAATTACGAGTTTACCTGTGTTTAGATCTCGCAATTGAGATTTTTTTTTTCTAAATATATATTCTAAGTTTTTTGTTTCTGCCAAAAAAAAATGAATAATAAAAAAAAAAAAACTGTGCTTTTACGTTTTACAATTCTGAATTTTCTTATCAGAATTCTGAGTTTATATCTTGCAATTATAAGTGTATGTCAATTCTGAGTTCACACAATTCTCAGAATTGTGGAAAAAAGGTCAAAATTGTGAGACAAAATGTTTGCAATTACTTTTTCAAATATTTACATCCATAACGGACCCCGGTTCGAGCCCCGGCTGGGACAGGAGGCCTTTCTGTGTGGAGTTTGTATGTTCTCCCTGTGTTTGCGTGGGTTTACGCCGGGTTTCCTCCCACAGCCCAAAAACGTGCACGTTAGGTTAACTGAAGTCTCTACATTGTCACCGGACATGTGTGAAGACAAAGACCTGTGTATGGATCGACTTGTGTATGGATTGACTGGTTCTCGCCATGAATATAGCCTTAGATGCTGGAATGGCGTTAAGAAGGAAATAAACAAACAAACAAACAAACAAACAAACAAACATCTATGACAGAAAAGGGCTTCCATTGAAAACTGTAAAACATAAATATTCAGTCTCCTTTTTTATATTAATATTTGATATTTTACTTGTAATTTACTTTGTCTTTTCACTTCTTCTTTAGTGTCATAATAATGCCATTGAATGATCTTCATATAGAGGCTTTGGTCAGCAAATATTGAAAAATGTGAAGAATTAGGTTAAAATTTTTAATCAGTTGTCAGCTCTAGTAATAACGTTCCTGACAGAAGCATTTGCATCATTGTTCCTCTTTCGAAAAAAGCGACGATGTGTGACTGCGCTTTGGGAAAAGTAATCCTGGCCTACAACCTCGGTGTGACATGTTAATTCCAGTCGCCCTGTGTCTGTGACAGATGTGAATTGAATCAGAGAAAAGAGGAAGAGAGACGGAGATGTGTGACAGACTGAAAACATCAAAAACAAAGATGAGAAGATTGTGAAGATGTTAATGTGTTTCAGCAAACAAACATATCTCTGCACCGCAGTGCCAGTGCTCTGGGTTCTGCAGCCTGTCTTGGCTGGAGTGAGAGAAGCGGAGAGTGGCAGAGGACCTCTCTGAAACTTTCTCTGAGGATTAGGAGCTTACGAGGGGGAAATTCTCTCTGTTCTCGCCTGTATTCAGGCCATCTCTCAAGTTTTCCATTTACCATAGACTGGAACAGACTGAACTCATTTCAGTTCTTTGCTGGGTATGTTCGCTGAGAAATGTGTGTCCAATCAGTGACTAGAACAACCAGTGACTTTGGAGTAAAGGCTTGAACTCTTTTAGATCAGTAAGCTTTTTTAACATGAAGTGCCATTTTAGTTTATTAAATCACTGCCATAATGTCCAAGACCCACATGAAAATTTTCATGTCAAATTACTGCTTGTGGTAACATTTTAAATACTGTTTACAAAGTTAAAAGTATAGAAAAAGACTCTAAACTTGTTATATATTGGCCAGGCCAATTGATTGTCCGAAATTTGGCAATTTTGAGATTATTGGCAGCTGATTATAGTGATAAATGGGAATTCCCCCTTGTGTCCGTTCCAAAAATCAACTTTGTCACTGACTAATGCATGTTTACAGTTTTAAATTGATTTAACCCTTGTGCTGTGCTGAAAATCCTTGACCTAATTTAGTGTTCAAAAATGACCAACCTTTAAAAAATTGCTTGAAAATCTCTTATTAAAATCTTGGATTGAATCCTTTCTTTCAGTTAGCACAGGTTTGTATTTCTGTATGGAACTGACTAATCGTAGGTCTCATCGATCTGAATTCATACACCTCACTTTTTGAGCAAGAAAAGCATTATTCATTATTCATTGTTCAAGCATTATATATATGGATAATCTTGGCAATATTCACTCAAAAACTGAGATGCACATGCTCAGATCATAAAACTTACAATCAACCAGTTCCAAAAATAAATATTAAACCTGTGCTAATTGAAAGAAAATAGCTCATAAAAAGACAATATAGGATGACTTTATAAGCAATCTTTAAAAGGCTGGTCATTTTTGACTGGGAAACTCACAAGTGTAACAATGGAGAATACCCCCAAAAAAAGTACAAAAACTACCAAAAAAAAAAAAAAATAATAAAAATGGAAAGTTGTTATAATCTGTGTGAGCGATGTCAGTACATTGTAGTCTAATAATGCAATAATATTAAATTAACAAGCATTCTCATTATCATCATCATCATCATCATCATCATCATCATCATCAACAAAATAAATAAATAAATAAGAAAATACTCTAATCCTCTCCAAAATGTCTGGAATACAACATGAAGGTTAAAAACACCACTTAATATTGAAAATAAAGCTAAAAATTGGTTGTGTGCCTTTTGGGGTTAATGTTTTGGGCTAAAACACAGAGAGAAAATGAGATGCTATGGGAATTTTCAAAAAGAAATATGCAAAAATGGTTATGGCTTATTTCCCAATGCTTAATTTTCAGTCTCACTACTTGCGTGCAGATTTTGTGTAATTTCCGGAAGTGAAAGTGTATGATTTTGCACATTTATATGGAAATGATATTCCTCCCACCCTGTAAATCTCACACTGACACAAATGATGCTTGCTTAAGGGAATCCTGCGGGAATGCTAAGAACACTGAACCGCATTGTGACTCGAGCTCAGATGATCAGCATGTGCTTTATTTCAAAGTATTTTTCTTTGCTTATTATGCAATTTAATTCATTTTAAATTAATATTTTTCTTTACCTTTTCTTTTTCGGTTTTCGTTCACACTGTAAAAAAAATGTTGTTACATAACCTAAAATGTGCTTTATGTGATAACTAAATTAATCAATATATTAATATTAATAATTAATATTAATATTAATGATGAATTAATCTGACTACATTACATCATGAGGTAGAATAGGCTTCTTAAGTGGATTTAAATTGCTTTATAATCATAATTGTAGTGATTTTTGCTTTCGCCAACCTAAGGGGGTGAAATAGTGTAATGATGGGTACTCACATCACAGGTGACGTTATGATTTTTGGATCACGTGTCACTTAAGGTGTGGTTAGGAGTACATCACATAAGAAAGATTGGTGGGATACCTAACTTGTAGAACATTACTGCATTATCAACACAAGGAAGACACAAGTGTAATAAAATACATTTTATTAACAAAAGATAGACAAGAGAAATCAACAACTACTAAATGAATACCATGAATGAAAAAGGAATAAAGTACATAAGATGCATAAAATGCAAGTGATTATGTTGGATGTTGCTATGCCAGAGCTACGTTATCTGGAAAGATAAACTGTCACTACTCTGAAACAAGTAAGGTGAAGAACCTTATTATGCATCAAGCAAATACCTGAACGATTATATGTTATCAACTGCAATCAGCTATATAACATCTAATGTCAATTAGAAAAATCATATACTGATAATACACAACAATGCCAAGGTCTCTGGAAGAGGTTTGGATAGGTGATAGTCACGTTCTCTTTGGGTGAGTGAGCAGTCCGGTGGCAGTGACTTCATCCACTGGTTGTGCTGGTAACAATGCAGTGGGGAAAGGAGCAGGAATCCGTTTTGACAGCCTTGAACACGAAGCGCTGGAGGATGCTGATCTCCTGGAGCACCAAAGGGTCCTAAAATCTGAAACACGCAGATGTGACCCTGAAGTAGGTGCAGAAGGTCCTTAGCCTGGAACACGCAAGCAAAGGTACCTTGGAGTGAATGTTTGCTCGCCGAAGCTTAACCTTGTTGCAAATATCTGTGTGTCTTCTGCCTCTCTGGGCTAGAGACCCAGAATTTGGTCGATCCGCTTTGTCTCTCTAGGATGGAGACTCAGGACGCGCTGCATCTGTTGTTGTCTCGCTGGACGAAGACTCTGAATGAAGTCTGAACGTAGATTATCTCTTTCCTTGTAGGCTGGAGGCTCAGAATGTGGTCGTATCTGTTGCTGCCTCAAAGCTGGAGACTCAGGAACTGTGTATCTGTTAATGTCTCACCCTTGCAGGCTGGAGACTCAGATCTAGTGTATCTGTTACTGTCCCTTCCCTTACGGGCCGGAGACTCAGAACATGGAGTGTCTTTTGGGAAGGTACCTTTTTTCTCTTTCCGATGAGGAGGAGATTGCAATCTGGTGCTTCTCCATTTCCAGGCTGTGATTGGCTATTTCCATCAGAGTGGGGGGACACGGTGTGGCCCACCCTTCTTTCCTCCTGTGGAACTTATTTGCATAGTCCAAACACACATTTAGAAAAGTGTCACTAAAGTTTTACCAATGCATAATTCACTTACCAAACCACAACCAGAATACCTTTGGCAATGTTACGAACACATTAAGTCCAAAGATGATGGAAGAAGATTGAACTGTCATGCATGCATTCATTTGTCCATTAACAGCTGAGTTTGTGAAAGATGTTGCACTACACATCGCTGTCACTGAGAATACTTATTTCTCTGAATAAGTATAAGATGTGTGTGTTGTAGTTTGCATCAGTTTAAAGTTTGAGAACATAGTTATGAATGGATTTGGATGGAACTCTGTGATCCCTGTTTGTTTCACCCACTGCTGCTGTGTCCAGAGGTCCTAAGGAATTTTTATGGCGGTCACAGGCCAAAACCTGAGGAATCAGTCTGTTGGTGGGTGAAGGGCAGAAACTGCATTTTGACCAATAGAAAGTCCTGTCCTTCCCGGGCTTTGTACCAAAGGTCTTCTTCTTGCCCTCTAAGAGGTGTCTGGCTGTTGTCCTGGCATCTTTATCTGATGGCGTTGGACAGTTTGCTAATGTTAGTCCACCAAGATCCAATCAAAATGTAGCAAACCTTTGTCCACTATTGTGGTCAGAGAGGGGCCCCGCCATAAACTGGGCCCTGGAATGTGCTGTCCACTACATAATGAAGGATTTAAAGCATGACCTTTAAGTGACCATGTCTTATTTTCTTTAGCATGCCTATATGTAAATATCCTCAAATATTATTGTGTATGAAATGTGTTTTATACATAAACTTGACTTGCTTAGGAAACATGGAGGAACTGTATGCATAATTTTGTCTGTTCTTACAGATTTGGGGATATTTTATGGAGCTGTTTGTTGTGAAATCATTAGTGCTTGAAAACAGATAGAAGCGGTGTATTAATCCAATAGTACCTTGAAAAGCAACACAATGAGTGCATTTACATCCCAAACCGACCGCGGGACAGATCAAACAAGAAGTGTGGTAGTTTGTGATCAAAATTGTAATCATTTGTTTTGCTTTTTCTTGTCATCACCGCTTCAGGTGACAGCATAAGTGGAAGATGCATTGAAGACTGAGGACAGAAATCCAAAGAGCTATATTATTATCCCATAAATTACAGCTTTATGGTCCTGTAATCAAATTCCACTCCAGTCTTGGCATTTCTAAATGAGGCTCTATGACATCTTGCTGTGCATCATGAAGTCATTTACTGGTATTATCATTTCATTTAGATGGACATTTATCTAAACTGGATGTATACATACAATATGAATGTTGTGCACTACATAATATAAAGCTAAATTGTTAAATTATGCAGAGACACTCACTGTTGTTATATATTGAATGTGTGTGTGTATATGTATACATATATACATATATATACACATATATGCACATATATACATACATATATATACATATATACATACATATATATAGATACATATATATACACATACATATATATATATATATATACATATATATATATGTGTATATATATATGTGTATATATATATGTGTATATATATATATATATATATATATATATATATATATATATATATATATATATATATATATATATATATATATATATATATACATATATATATATATATATATATATATATATATATATATATATATATATATATATATATATATATATATATATATACACATATATATATACACATATATATATATATATATATATATATATATATATATATATATATATATATATATATATATACACATATATATATATATATATATATATACACATATATATATATATATATATATACACATATATATATATATATATATATATATATATATATATATATATATATATATATATATATATATATATATATATATATACACATATATATATATATATATATATATATATATATATATACACATATATGCACATATATACATATATACATATACACATATATGCACATATATACATATATACATATATATGTATATATGTGCATATATGTGTATATATATGTATATATATATATGTATGTGTATATATATGTATCTATATATATGTATGTATATATGTGTATATATATGTATGTATATATGTGTATATATATGTATGTATATATGTGTGTGTGTGTGTATATATATATATATATATATATAAGCCTGGTAATTCTTACTTTTTTCTCAGAATTGCGAGATATAAACTCTCACAATTATGACTTTCTTCACAATTCTGACTTCTTTTTTCTTAAGAGTTGTGAGATATAAACTCGCAATTGTGAATTATAAAGTCCAATTGTCCAAAATTGTCAGTTTATATCTCACAATTCTGACTCTATAACTATATAATAGTGATAATACTTTATAATACTTTTTTTCTCTGAATTGCGAGTTCATATCTCGTAATTCTGAGAAAAAAAAGTATTATAAAGTATTATTTGACTCAGCAATTCTGACTTTATATCACGCAATTACATCACACAACTATATTATGTAATTCTGACTTTACAGCTCACAAATGACGAGTTTAGCTTGCAATTATGAGGAAAAAAGTATTAGAAAAAATATTATATCTTTCAATTAGGAATTTATAATGCAACTGCAACTTTATATTATGCAATTCTGACTTTATAGCTCGTAGTTTCAAGTTTATATCTTGCAATTCTGAGAAAAAAGTCAGAATTGTGAGTTTATATCACACAATTGCGAGAAAAAAGTCAGAATTGCGAGTTTATATCACACAATTGCGAGAAAAAAAGTCAGAATTGTGAGATAAAAAGTTGCAATTACCTTTTTCATTTTTTATTCAGTGGCGAAAACAGGCTTCCATAGTTATTAGTCAGTATCTTTCAATCTCTAGATAAAATAAACAAGTAATCCTACACTTCTCCTCAAGAAACACTTCTGAGGTATCATTCATGTCCGTAGCACAAATGTTACGCTCAAGTTTAATATTTCAGGTAAGAAGACTGTTCGGATTACTAACCCTTAATGTAAGCAAAGTAATAGTAATGCTTGTCCTGTTTTTAGTGCTTCCAGCATGAAGAGGCATTCTGGGCAGCAATAGTGAACTATAAACAGGAGAAATATGAGAGAAGGGAAAATGGTGGAGATTATTCACTGCCGGTGTGAGTGACTGTATTGAGCTAAGCTTTAGATCAAATAGACACGCTCCATTAAGCCCACATGATGGTAGCTGTAAAACATTTCCATATGAAAAGGAAAGGAAGGTCATTTCTTCTTTCCGTTGGGACAGTCACACACCTCTCGTGAAAGAGAAAGAACCAGACTATCTGCGGGCAGCATTATAGATGAGCGGGCAATGACGTAAACTCTTATACGTAACTCTTACGATAGGCTAACAAATGTAGATTATGTCGTCAAGGTCAACAGCTATTTAAGAACATTCCTTTATGCATCTATGAACAGGAGAGTTGTGAGGCTTTAGCTCTGCAAATATTAAACTATGATTCTCTTGTGGTTTGGACAAGTGGGCTAGTTACACCATCAAAGCTGGGGAAGATACAAGCGACTAATTTAAAGTAGCTGAATTAACATCAAGCTGCTCTTTTGGAAAAAGTAGTGATGTACTCAACCTAAAGAAAAGTAGCTAATTAGATTCAGTTCATTTAAAGGAGGGTTGGTTCCATGAAATCAAAATTCATTTAGATCACTTTTCAAATGTGTTTGACATTCCTTCTTCTGTGAAAAAAAAAAAGACGATATTTTGAAGAATGTTTCAACTGTTTTTGTTTATAAACAACACTGAAACAACACTGGACCACGATGATTTTGATTCTTCTTTGATTCTTCTTGATTATTTTTGTTTCACAGAATCAAGAAAGTCATATGGGTTTGGAACAACATGAGGGTGAGTAAATGATGACAGAGTTTTCATTTATGACTGAACTATTCCTTCAAGGGGGGCAATATCGTATTAAATATACAATAGTGAGTCAGATATTTATTTTAAAAAGTAAGTTTGAACAGAAGTATAATAAAACTATTTAAAAATGCTAAATTCTATCAACTTAACTAAATCAAAAACAGTGATAAACAATAGTGTTTAACTTTAATATTTTGATTTTAAAAAATTTAATATCTTACAATGACACTTGAACAGGGACTCAAATGAATCAGTGATTCGTTATTGTGAAATGATTTGCTCATGTAAATTAAGTATTTCACAATGTGAAAAATAGAAAACAAAAGCTAAAAGTTGTTGAAAAAGATGTGACAGATGGTGAAATACATTGGCCTTTTGTATGACTCATATGGCTCTTGATATGAATACACAGATGCACAAAGTCAGCATCTTCATTTAAATGAACCATTTGAATGGAAAAATGTATTCATGTCAAACAGTTCACAAAAAAATGAACTGTCTAAACTGTCTAAACCAATTCACTAAACGACAAGTCTGACATTTCTGTCTACTCTAGGCTTTTTTTTCCATTTTACTATTGACATTTATATAAAAATACACTTGTTATACAAATAATATGATACAAATATGAAAAAATAGCTTGTTGCTAGAGAAGCTACATTGCTTTGTAAACCTCTAAGCCTCTGAAAAATCTAGTTATGTTGCTTTTTTAGTTCATTACTCCCCAACACATACATGATCAAAACCAATGGGAAGTGATTCAAAAGCTTTTGTTCTTCACTTGTTGCTTGATCTTGTACTTATGTACCTCATATTTCAGACATTATACTGGAAACTTGGTGTTAAGAAGGTCATGTTTGCATAGCATAAAGCACATCTGCTCTCTTTATAGTGCAGAGTACACATTAACATTTCACAGCTGGTTTTATCCTGGGACCTTCCTCTCCATGTAAGTGAACTCTGCAGTATTAAAGACGGAGAATAAAGACAAATGTTTGCCACAAATATGGCTCTGGAAGATCACGAGGAGTAATCTCGCTGTTCTCAGCACTGCACGTGGACAAGAGTGAGCGATCGCTCTCACTTAAGTCAAGATATCATTACTGGGTCATCCCTCTCTTTCTCCCATCAAGAGTGAGATTTCATCTCCTAATGTAACTCTCCCACTGAAGAAGCCACAGAGAGAAGACAGATATCAGTCAAAGAAGCTCCTGCCATCATCTGCTTCCACTGGTATGATGAGAGTTTTTTTTTTTTTTTTTTTTTCTATGGGGTGGGCCTTGTGGAAGATTTTTATTAATCTTCAATTAATATAATACATAGAATTATGCCAATACATAAGGAGAAATTATTCTACTATTATTTTTTTAACTATGTGCATGACTGTGTGAGCAGTAGCTTAGAACAGAAAGAACTATTTAAAATGAAAAACTCATATATGGAAAGGACCTTGTTCAGGAGCTAGAAATACATGCGTGACAAGCTATTGATCACTTTCAAGGACACATATATGGTAAAAGACACCTTGTCCAAAAATACAATAGTACATGTATGGAATTCTAATTTTTAATGCTCCATTTACCATATTCAGGGCCAGATTTACTAAACATTAACAATTAGCATTAGAGTGCAATTCCATAAAAGCACGATGGAAGGGGAAAATTCTGTGTGCGATTTACTGACAATGTGCACATTAAAGAACAGACGCAACCAGATCATTTCCATAATGACCAGTGCAATCTACCAAGAGCGGCGCTCTTACCACCTAAGACATGCTTTTTTGGGCATTAAATAATGGTGCAAATACCAGTAATTTGACAACCGCAAATGTTAGTAAATCATGTTGCGTGATTCATTTTAATACTCTCCTCCCATAAATTTTGTATCTTAAAGGGAAACTCCTACAAATGCATATTCAGTAAGGTCAGGCACTAAAATAACTGTGTCCACTCCTTTTCAGTGCTAATTCTTCACTGCGCATCTTTAGTAAATCCTGACTACTAGTACTATTTTAACGCCAAAGACGGTTTGCGCTGGTAAATCTGTAAATCTTAGTAAATCTGGCCCTTGATGTTAATTTAATCCTAAATTAAATCAGTGCATATCTGCTGAAAATTTACCCACTCTTAGGCCATCCAAGATTTGGATAGTAGTTTGTTTTTTGGAGAAATGTAGCATTACATCACTTACTCACCAATGTATCCTCTGCAGTGAATGGGTGCCGTCAGAATGAGAGCCCAAACAGCTGATAAAAACATCACAATAATCCATAAACACGATTCCAGTCCATCAGTTAACATCTTGTGAAGCAAAAAGCTGTGTGTTTGTAATAAACAAATCTACCAAGATGTTTTAAATTTTTTTTTTTTTTTTTTTTTTTTTTTTTTGCTTGGAGTGGAGTCATGTGGATTATTGTGATGTTTTTATCAACTGTTTAGACTTTGAGTTTGGAACGTTATGGGGTCAGTAAATGATGACTATTCAATAATTTCAGGATATTAATAATTACATGAAAGCAAGGTGGATTTTTCAGTATAAACAAATTTTATTCTATTATTATTAGAAGGAATAATATATCAAAGGAAACATTGTTCTTGTCTCAGGCAGTTCAGTCAAATGTATTTTAGTTAAGCTGCTTTCATTTTCCCTGACAGACAGTGAGACGAATCCCATGGTTTCACCAGCCAATCCTTTATTGTTGAATGAGCATTTTGAGATTTCAGGAACAACTGTTTGTTATCCTGATGTTTCCCAGCTCTGCAACATCCTAGGATTTTCTTAACAAAGGTCTTTGAAGATGGTCAGCTCTCATACCCAGCATGCATCCTTCCAAAAGCTCCACTGGGGGTTTGTTGGGACAATGCAAAAAACCCAAACATTTCTGCAGAAAAACATCTCTATGCAAAGACAGTCCTGATAACGTGGTTTCAGAGAAGTGTTTGAAATGGCTGGTCTGGATGTGGCTGGGAGCCAGAAATGTCAAGATGTTCTTGCCTCTACTCAGTTCCCTAACTTATTGTTGAGCTGTGTATAAGCATTATTCTCTTCTTCTGACAGACTTCTTTGTGGTAAAACCTAAGAAACAATTTTTTTTCAAAGCAGCCACACATTTAACCCTCTGGTGCTCTTCGGTCACTTTTGACTGAAAAATTTTCTGTTTTGAATTTTTAAAAATCACAGCTTCATCGGAATGGTATGAAACTTGGTGACTTTTATGGCATTTGGAATGTGAACACACGTAAAAATCGAGGCCTTGATTCAAGCAGGCCAAGTGGTCGTAAAAAAAAAATAGTCACAATTGTGGTCTTTGGTCAAAAATGACCGACCATAGGAAATGAATGGGAAACTGACAAAATCACAAAAATTCAGCGAATTTTTGAGTGTACAATCTACAAATCTGCCACAATGAAGAAACAAATGTACACAGCAATGATGGGGTGAAACTCTAAAACATCAAGAGTGCAAAATCAACACATCCACTCACACACACACACGCGTATACACACACACTTATACACACACTCACACTTATGAACTGGTGTGACTGTAACACAGCAAATATATAAAATAAAAGCAATAATTCAACTACAATGCAGTAAAAAATTGGACAGCAATGAAGGGGTTACACTCTGAAACATCAAGAGTGCAAAACAGACACATCCACTCACACACACACTCACATACACACACTCACATACACACACTCACAGACACATACACACACACATACACAAATATACACATTCAAATGAATTGGTATGGTTATAACCATATAGCCATAACAAATAAGAGGTTGAAATCAGATCAGACCCAGAAGGATTAAGCTCTGATAAAACATTCCTGTTCATTTTTGTTACTGTTTATAGAATTTTAATATTTTGAGTAACAAAATGCTTTCTCTGTGTTCAGGTTTGACTGTAGTAATAATAATTCAAAAACTGACACTTTAAATCAACATTTCAAACAAACAAACAAAAAAATCGAGAGTTGTGCTTGTAAAAATAGAGAGTTGTGCTTGTAACCTGAAGGTTGCCGGTTCGATTCTCACACCGGCAGGAATTGAAGGTGGGGATTGTGAATGAACAGCACTCTCTCTATCTTCGATACCATGACTGAGGTGCCCTTGAGCAAGGCACTGAATCCCCAATTGCTCCCCGAGCACCAATTTTGAGTATGGGTCACCGTACTTGACAATACGTCACGACTTTCACTTTTCATATATATATATATATATCATCTATATATCATCTATATATCTATATCCAAACCCACAACTTAATAAAAATAAGTATTTATGTCTAAAATATCGAGCTATATAGGAATCTATGGGCTAAACCAGGGTTTCCCAAAGTGGGGTTCGCGAGCCCCTGGTGGTTTGTGAGGGAATTGCAGGGGGTTCGTGAATTGGTATAGGGTATGCCTACGAGTGTATACCATTAGCGAATTTATAATAAAAATAAATAAATAAATAACAATTAAATTAAAGAGTTTTTGCAAATAAATGTTACAGGTTTATACAATTATCATGTAAATGTAAAATCTTAAATGTACAAAAATAATTCTCTTTTTGGAAAACCCTGTATTTAAAAAAGTAAATAAAAAATAATTTAACAAATTAAGTAAAAAATGTAATACATTGTAAATTAAAGTAATATGATTTTTTTTCTGAGTGTAATAATAACAATAGCTATATAAATATTACTGAAACTTTAAAAATGATAAAAAATAGTTTTTTTAAAGTTAAACATGCAAATGTGTCATTAAATTATTGAAATATTTACTTAAAATATCAGGGGGTACTTTAAGTAAATAATTTATGTCAAAGGGGTTCAGCTGACAAAAAAAGTTTGAAAACCCCTGGGTTAAACCATGGAATTGCAGATGTTTTTCTTATTTTACTCCCACCAGATGGCACTAATCTGGCTTCAAAAATTGGATTTTAAAGGCATTGGCTCTATTTTAACATGAAATACTGCCATAATTGAAAAGTAATGTAAAATATTTGAAAAAATAATTTTTGTATTATTTTCAATAGGAAAAATTGATCATAATTATTGCATAAATATTAATTAGTACCATGAAATTCTCTCAAAATACCAAATAAAAATATTATTAAATTATTAAATACAAGTTAAATTTTAGGTGTCCGGTCACTTTTGACGGTGAAGATCACAAGTGTGACTCCCAAATAAGGAGCACCAGAGGGTTAAAAAGTAATTTGTGTGTCTGTATATGTTTGCCGTTATGGCGTGATAAACTTTTAAATCATAGTGTTTTCTAGTGAAAATGATGTTCAATACCTCGGTTTGTTTTCAAAGCTTTCTGGGTTTCAATGACCCGTCAGCTTTGCTCTTATCTTTACGGAAACAGCCGCTTGGGATGAAAAAGGTATTTTTTTTTTTACATATATTGTTAATGCTGTCTATCATACTGTAAGTTGTGCTACCGAAGGGTTGTAAATTTACATGCTGTTTTTGTCTTTGTAAGATGTCTAGTTATTAAAAATGTAAAGATTTGTGCTAACAAACAAATAAATACATTTATAATTATATGCACCCAATTTTGTTAGTATCCATATCCCTGTGTCCATGTGTCCTTCACAGTCACACAATATAGGTTTATCGGTCACACTTTATATTAGGTGGCCTTAACTACTATGTACTTACATCAAAAAATAAGTACAATGTACTTATTGTGGTCATATTGTATTGCAAAACTCTTTCGCTGCTATTGAGGTGGGATATGGGTAAGGTTAGAGAGGTTTGGTGGTATGGGTAGGTTTAAGGCTGGGTTAAGATGTGGTTATGGGATGGGTCAACAGTGTAATTATAAATGTAATTAAAGAAATTAATTACAGATGTAACTACATATAGGTATTTTTAAAAATATAAGTACAATGTTAAAACATGTATGTACACAATAAGTGCATTGTATCAAATGATTAATTTAAATGTAAGTACATGAAAGTAGTTAAGGCCACCTAATATAAATTGGGACCGATCTATCTGCAAGCTCTTTTAAAAAATGTAGATAACTGAAAATCTATTTCTAGACATCTAAGATGGCAATGCTTCATTATAATAATAACAATAATGCAATGGTCTGGTTGCCAGATAAAGTTTCTCCTGACATAAATGAATAATAATACTAAAATAATCTTCTAATCGGTTTCATGTAGAAATATAATCAACCCTTTCTTCCTCTAATAAAAGGACATCAGCAAGGTCGGCGGTTGGCTCTAAAAGAGCTTCAGTAAATTGTACCTCAGAATGAGATGGACTGATTTTAAATGGACTGATCTTAAATGAGATGGACTGATTAAATTCAGTGTTTTGTCCTCTTTCCTCTTTTAGAAGTATTCACATGTTCCCTGAATTGTTCAGGTCTGCATCACATTTACAATAGAAACCATTCATTAAAAATAAATATGCACATCATAACATAATGCACTAGAAAAATACAGGTACACATTCAAAGATTCAGCAGAAAGGCAGTTTCAGCATGTACAAAATGCTTTTCTGCAACATCTAATGCTATACTTTCTTTAAGGAATAGTTGACTCACAAATGAAACTTCTGGAAATAAAAGTCATGAATACTATACTTGTATGCTATATACAAGTCTTATGAAGTCATAGGAAAGCTTTCTGTGAGGATCTGTCGTATAATATAGTGCGCAGTCATTTGGAGTGCATTTATGGTTCTTATATGGTGTTTTTAGGTTCTTTTTGGAAACAATGATCCTGTTGTGTGGAAAAGAGATTAAAAAAATAAGAAAAACAACAGCAAGTTTAATAACTAATGATAGATTTTTCATTTTTAGGTGAACTATTCATTTTAAACTTGGAAAATACTTGGAAAATACACACTGATTTCTGATTATTATCACACACTGTGATCAAAACTGAGTTTATCATATTATAATTAATTAGGGTCGTTTAATGGCTGTGATGGAATAGCTATTTGAGAGCTGATGCAATGTGGGTTAAAATGTGGAGTAAAATATGTTGTATCCCTTGACACCATGTGCGGGACATGATAATTGGGCAGGTTTGAAAGCCCATTTATGTCTGGAGACGTGAAAAGAATGAAGCTGATGTCAGGAAGGTGTCAGGCATGTGGTATTAAGGTAAACAACACTAATGGGCAGGAGTCCTGAAAACTGGTTAAGAATCAAATCTTGCCTCTGAGTTTGGAGAGATCAGATTGGTTTAGTTTTTTGTGCATCCGTAGTAGTTCAAACAAATCCATTAGGGTGTATTTACTGATTCATGTGTGGTGATGTGAGTGCTTCTTGCAGATACTTCAGTCCTGCATTACAATTGTGAAAAGAACAAATAAACAACCAAGTCAGTGTTGCCGGATCTCGTTAGAAAAACAAGCAACCTTGTCTGACAAAATAAGCCCAAATGAACGACAGCAGGATCTGGAAAAACGGCTCAAGCTGTAGGTGGGGTAATCTGAAAATTGTTATTAGTGCTCTGTCATATTTTATTGAGCTATGGGGGCCAAGCACTAGCAAGCCCAAAATCACTACTATATTCTTGTTTTTTCCCCTATGAACAAAAAAAAAAAAAGGAAAAGAAAAAAGAAATTGAGAATCACGTTTTCTTGCAAAAAAATAGATCTTACAAAGTGTGTGCTACAAGACTTTTGAAAGCAAACAAGACGTATTTTTATCAATATTCATGTTGAAGTATGGCACTATCAATGCCACAAACTAATAATGATAATAATAATAAATATTATATATATCGCTAAAAATATTATTAAGTTATTATTTATAATATTTATTTCTGTAGAAAGGTCTAAAAAGCTTTGTGACGATAATATTCATACTGACATACACATATTGGAACTAAGAGCTTTATTACGCTGCTTCTCTTTATGTCAAATCTATTGCAATTAGCAGCATATCACCACTGCCCAGTTTTACGATGCAATTAGTAGTTCTTTACCCCCGATGCTTCATTTATAATGGATTTTTGTACTGGCACAGAGCATTCTGGCTTAATTCCCCTGGCTATCAACGTACCCCAAAGATTTGTTTAATTAAATGTTTACTATAAATGACTGAGTCAATGGAAACCAATTAATTCTGTGCTCAACAACACTGCGTGTCCATACAGGAGTTTAAAATAGGAAGTGGTTTACATGCAGACTATGCCAAGGTTTAACGGTGGGTTTATCAATCTTAATCATTTTTTTTAAAAAGGGAATGATTGTTTAAGACCATCATATTTTATAAAGACACTTTTAGGTTGTTTGATGTTGTAATCTCAGAGAATTTATTCTGATCTTAAATCAAGTCTTGTTTGTGAGAGATATTACCTCTAGTAAGGGCTATTGATTTCGTCCTTGCTCATATCTGAATGTAGGACAGCGACATATGTGAGCTGCCCCCTCAGGACAGTCATTAGTAAAAGGACTGACTGATAGAGGCAAACTACTGGGATCCTTTTCTTGTCGCACCTCATGCTATAACCAGGAGCGTTTTTAACATTTTTTCCATCATAACTCTCTCTTCAGACTACTACAAATCCACCTGCCATCTTTTGGTTTAAGAAACATTTATATGTGCCAAAACTAGCTGTTCCAGTAGTAGATGTATAATATATCTCAAATATGAGCACACATTAAAGTAATATCATTGCTTTAATGCTTTACTGCTATTTTAGTTGTCAGAAATATGTATTTGTGTGAATTTATATGAATATGAGTTAAAGTGGTATCTACATTATGTCTTAAACCAGCCAACCAGGTTAATTTGCTTTAAGCTTTTTTTTTTTTTTTTTTTCAGCAGGAATAACTTTTTGAAATAATATGTATTTCAAGTATCTACATTTTATTTATGTTTAAGATATTTTTATTGCATTCAGCCATAGAATTGCTCTCGATCACATAACTTTATATGGCAGAAGAAAAACACTGGATGTCCAAAAAGCTGTTGTTATATTTAAAAACCGTGTTTTGTTGAACATTTCTCACCAAGTGTTTTTCTCAGCCAGAGAGAGAACTATGAGCATGAATTTAAAATTGAAAATTGAATCATGACACCATGTTTTTCCTGCCTCTACGAGTCCACTGCATTTTTATCACAATATCTCAAAACATGCTGCCTATAATTTTCCATGTTGTTTCCATCTCTCACCTGTTATGCCATCAGACAAAGTCAGCCTTTTTGGAAGACTGCTATAGGAAGCATATTCAAAGTAATGCGTCAAGCTGCTGCAGTGTTTGGCAAGCATAACCAACTGTTAGTGAAGTCAGTAGCAAACAGCATTTTTCAAATTGCATTATAATTATTTTGCACACTGTTTTCAAGTAGTTTTAGATGGATTTTAGCATGTCACACCGCAGGACACTGTTTTCAGCAGTCAGACTCCCATCTAGTTTCCAAGTAAATCTCTTTCCATAATGTGAAGGAGTCACACTGCAAGACTGAATAAATGAACTTGGAAGTAGTTCCACAAATGTAGTTTTTTGTAGAAGTAAAACTCTCCCTCTTCCACGTACAAAATATGGAAACAGCAGTGGGTTTTATTTTAAACTTAAATAAGGATTTAAAACAACAAGAAGAAAAACAACCCGAAACATTGCAGTGGTTACTTCAAATAAATAATTGAGATATGGATTAATGATGAGGTTTAAGTCTTACTTTGGTCAGTTTCAATGCTATGTTTCATAGGAAACAGCCATGCGAATTTGAAATACTTGTGCTTTTTTCCTGCTCATTTGCAAACATCTCTGGAATATGCAAAAACTGAAGGCCACAGAATTGCTTATAAATGCTATCTTGGTGCTTCCCATAATTCTCACTCATTGTCTTCTGTCACTGGGTTTTAATAGACTCACAGTATGTGAGCACCATTTGCTAGTCTCTTTCCAGTGTTTCACTCCCAGGAGTGAATCTCCATTGATTTAATAGGCGCTGGGAATCATTAGAGCTCTGTTGCTACACCATTCACTGAGCATGATGGAGCACTCGCCTACCTGTAAATAAAGGTGAGGCAGGTGAACGCAGAATTGGACACTGCCTATCTCAAACCTGAGGAAAGTTTAATAAACGCGCGGTTTCTGTTAGCAGAACCTTTGCACTTAGAGGGTCGACAACACGCCAATTAAACAGCACTGGCTGAGAAACAGTCTGTTGAGTTTTGAGAGATGATTGCTTGGTGCCAACGAGCTCTTGGCCCTCGGTGCCTCTGCTCTGCGGCCATATTGAAGCTCGCTCCGTCACGACAGGAGATGCATACTAAACCAAACACAAAAATCAAGCACAGCGGTACGCCACAGGCTGGATCTCACAGGGGAATGACTTGCTAATCTTCTCCAAATAGAGATGTTGCTCTGGGATATGTTAGGGTGATGTACAGGTACAAAGTTTGAAGTTTTGAATGCTAAAAGTTTAATTATCTGTTTTAAAAACTTTTGTGGTAGTACAATATTTATATATTCTTTTACAGCTCACAAAGATGAATGGTTGTAATGCATTGCTTTAAAGTGAAAGTATGAGGAACAAGTCTGATGTAAGTGACTGAATAAATATTAGAGCTGTCCATTAATGTTATGTGAGTTTATTCTGATATCTGTGTCCTGCATCAGCATGGAATGCATTGTATTGAATTCAAAAAGTTTCGCAGGGAGCAAGAAGTGAATAAGTTTGGATACAGCATGTCAGAAGAAAGCTGATCACAACACAAAAGCCTCCACAGATGTGTTTATGATGGCTCAAACTTGACTACACCAGCTTATATAACACAATGTTTTTTGTTTGCTTTTTTGGTTTTTTGAGTGTACGAAATGTTTTGTGCTTTTTGAAAGTTTTCCAAAGGGCATAAAAACTATGTAACTAAGCATGAAATCAAAACTGATTACAACACATTTCACTGCATAATTCAGTCAGTGTTGTTAGAAAGAAAACTTTCTTTTTCTATGGTGTCCTTCATCAGAATGTAATTTTGATGCTTGAAATTTTTAACTTGCTATTCAAATTAGGTGAACTTCAGTCTCTCGAATATAAAACCTCCCCAAAAGTGGTGTTTCAGGAGTGGAACAGACTTCCAAAATCCACTCTAAACTCACTTACCAGATCAATATTCACAATCCAATCAATTCTTGATTGGATTGAATGAACTTGACTCTCTGTTTCCATCGGAAATATGTCATATAATTACAATAAAATGCAAAATGGGTTGCAATAGTCATTCTGTGTTGACTTTATGCTAGATGTGACATGCTGGATCAGTCTTTACTAGGCCCTGTTAACACCTGGGGCCTGTACCATGAAGGCAGTTTACCTGGTTAGCCAGGTAAGTTTCAGTTTAGTTTGCGCCAACACTGGGTTTTAGGTACCATGAAAGTGGTTTAGGTTTTGGCGGTATTCATCACCACAGTAATTACGCTCCACTGTTAACCTGCTCTGGGGCAGGTTAAGTTCTGGTTTAGAGATCTCAAACTGAAAATAGACCAATCAGTTTAAGCAAAGTGACACATCTCTAACACAATGAAGTCACTCCCCAAGTTTCTCGTGCTCCAAATTAAAGGACACCTATTATTTACTTTTTACAAGATGTAATATAAGTCTCAGGTGTCCCCAGAATGTGTCTGTGAAGTTTCAGCTCAAAATACCTCACAGATAATTTATTATATCATTTGAGTGGAAGCAGAAACAGACTGTTTTCACGCATGTCTCTTTATATGCAAATGAGCCGCTGCTCCCCGTCCCCTTTTCCAGAATAGGGCTTTGTCTTTACAGCTCGTTCCTCAGATACTGTGCCAAAAACATATGTTTGGTTTTGATTATCATGTCTATCATGGTACAAGTCCTTGGTATTAAGACGTGTTTTTTTTATTTATTTATTTTTTTTTTTTTTTGATCCGATCACAAGTAGACAACCCTAAATACAGGTGTTAATGGGGTCTGAAGCATTTTGAGCTTGTCCACTTTGAAAGTGCATTCAACTGGATTGCTCCAGAATGCATTCAAATAACCACTAAAGACCACCTATGCCTACTGACCTAATCCTTAAACATTAAGGGACATGTTGTTGAAAGCACGCTAGCCAGACGGGATTTGCACGTTTGCTTTGAAGGCAAAAAAAAAAAAAAATTAAATTAAAAAGCACAATTTTCAATTACCATTTCTTATTCTAACACAGACCCATTGCATTCGATGTTGTTTTGCGGCTATGAGAGCAGAAATGAAAACTACTGCTCTCTGTAACATTTTCTGTTGTCTCCTTTCATGTTCGTACATAAATTGCACAAGCTTATTTCACAATATTAGATCAAGAGATCAGAAAAAGCCCATACACCTGCCCATACACCTAACCTCAAAGAAACCAGGAAAGTGGTTGAAAACTGACAAAAGAGGCGGATTAAAACAAAATGTATCTCCCTCATCTACTTGTGACTTAAAGGATTAGCATTTGTGGTTAAAGACAAGCATTTATGGTTAAAAAGTGCATAATTTTTTTTGTTTTGTTTTGTTTTGTTTTGTTTTGTTTTGTTTTTTTTGTTTTGTTTTGTTTTGTTTTTAGAAAATGGTTGATAATTTCGCTAGATAAGACCCTTATTCTTCAGCTGAGATCATGTAGAGCCCTTTGAAGCTGCATTGAAACTGCGATTTGGACCTTCAACCCGTTGGCCACCATTGCTGTCCACTATATGGAGAAAAATCCTGAAATGTTTTCCTCAAAAATCTTAATTTCTTTTCAACTGAAGAAAGAAAGACATGCACATCTTGGATGACATGGTGGTGAGTAAATTATCAGGAAATTATCAGCAATTTTTTACTAAGGGTGGTTTCCCTACAGTGGTTCAGGCTGTAGAATTGCCGAATAACTAAAGAAACGTTATCAACACGATGGTATAAAACTGTACAGTGGTGTGAAAAATTGTTGGCCCCCTTCCTGATTTTTTTTTTTGCATGTTTGTCACAATTTAATGTTTCAAATCATCAAACAAATTTAAATATTAATTAAATATAACACAAGTAAACACAACATGCAGTTTTTAAATGAAGGTTTTTTTTTATGAAGGGAAAACAAAATCCAAGCCCACATGGCCCTGTGTGAAAAAGTGTTCACAGTGAGAGCCATTATCCACAAATGATGAAAACATGGAACAGTGGTGAACCTTCCCAGGAGTGGCCGGCCGACCAAAATTACCCCAAGAGCGCAGCGACGACTCATCCAAGAGGTTACAAAAGACCCCAGAACAACATCCAAAGAACTGCAGGCCTCGCTTGCCTCAGTTAAGGTCAGTGTTCATGACTTCACCATAAGAAAGAGACTGGGCAAAAATGTCCTGCATGGCCGAGCTCCAAGACGAAAACCGCTGCTGAACAAAAAGAACATAAAGGCTCATCTCAGTTTTGCCAGAAAACATCTTGATGATCCCCAAGACTTTTGGGAAAATACTCTGTGGACTGACGAGACAAAAGTTGAACTTTTTGGAAGGTGTGTGTCTCATTACATCTGGCGTAAAAGTAATACAGCATTTCAGAAAAAGAACATCATACCAACAGTAAAATATGGTGGTGGTAGTGTGATGGTCTGGGGCTGTTTTGCTGCTTCAGGACCTGGAAGACTTGCTGTGATAAATAGAAGCATGAATTCTGCTGTCTACCAAAAAATCCTGAAGGACAATGTCTGGCCATCTGTTCGTGACCTCAAGCTGAAGCGAACTTGGGTTCTGCAGCAGGACAATGATCCAAAACACACCAGCAAGTCCACCTCTGAATGGCTGAAGAAAAACAAAATAAAGACTTTGGAGTGGCCTAGTCAAAGTCCTGACCTGAATCCTATTGAGATGCTGTGGCATGACCTTAAAAAGGCGGTTCATTCTTGAAAACCCTCCAATGTGGCTGAATTACAACAATTCTGCAAAGATGAGTGGGCCAAAATTCCTCCACAGCGCTGTAACAGACTCATTGCAAGTTATCGCAAACACTTGATTGCAGTTGTTGCTGCTAAGGGTGGCTCAACCAGTTATTAGGTTTAGGGGGCAAGCACTTTTTCACACAGGACCATGTGGGTTTGGATTTTGTTTTCTCTTCATAATAAAAAACTTCATTTAAAAACTGCATGTTGTGTTTACTTGTGTTATCTTTGATTAATATTTAAGTTTGTTTGATGATCTGAAACATTAAAGTGTGACAAACATGCAAAAAAATAAAAAATCAGGAAGGGGGCCAACAATTTTTCACACTACTGTACATTTCTAGTCTATTACCACCCACTGCCACTTATACCAATGACGGAAATAAGCGCAGTTAGAATAGCTAAATATGTGGGAGAGAGTTGCTATTAAGTGACTATATTGTATTGCAATAGGTAGCACTTCAATATTAACCTTGATTCAAGACTAGTTAGCACATAGTTTATAACTGAAATGATTTAATAACAGTATTTTGTTATGGTTACACTTGAATTGGTTACAAAATAGCTGAAGGATGGTAAAACATAACCAGTTAATTGTACCCAACATGTATGTCAAATGTTACCTGAGAGAGAAAAAGAGGGAGTGGGGGGATAGAGAGAGGAAGAAGAAGAGGGAGAGAGGGCAGAGCCTCAAGAAGTGTTCCATGTTGGCCAACAGGCCTTGATCACTATCAGCACCCCTGTGCCTTCAGGAATTCCAAATGGCCCTTTTGTTATTGAAGAAAGGTTTGGTCCAGCTTAGGTCCAGCACATGACCGGCTTAAACCAGTTTGCTTATAGCCAGCTCAGTAACAGCTTAAACCAGCTCAAAACAGCTGCCACGCTTCAAAACAGGGCCTAGTTAATAAACAAGGCTTATAGAGTGTTACCTTTCTATCTTTGTGCAAGGATAAAGTCTGTAAGCTTTCTCTCTTCACCACTAAATCACAGAGAACTTTAAATTAATTAACTACCGAGATGATTAATTATGAGGCGCTTATTAGATTAGGGTTAGGAGTGGCGGGTCTGACATTTAAAGTGACTGAAACATCACTGTAACAAGTTGATATATTAACAATTTTTGATAGAGCCAGACAAACAAAAACCAATCACCTTGGAATTACAACAGTCAGGCTGGGAAAAAGGTCTTGCTGTATAACTACCAATCAGACATGCTGTTAGCATGGCATTAAAGCCGGTTGGGTAATTCAAGAGTAGACCATTTCACAAGGCAACCTCATGGCGAGTATTTAACGTTGTTAGCTTTTCTATCACTTTGTGTGTTTGATTTCCTCTTTCAGGCAGTTTGTGGAGGCAAAGGAAGACCCCATGATCCTGTCAGCTTTCATTTAGGAGCCAGTGACAACAGCCTTACTGCGTTAAATCACTCTGTCGCACGGTATTACTGGGCGAAAGCTAGCTGAGCTTGTGGAGTCCTGACTGAGTAAGCCTGCTGATAAAATCACTCTCTGCTTTCGCACTGGGGTCTGCAGGCTCCAGATAGGAGCTCAGACACCCGGTGCAATCCATATACGGTGGGAACAAGCAATTAATTGCAGGGGTTAAAGTTTGTCAGCAGCACCACAGCGTTAATGTAAACTGATGTAAGCCTCGTTATTACTACAGTTTTTCGCTTGACGCGAGCTTTGTGGTTTCACTGTTTTCCTGCAAGCATATTTCTGGCTTTTTCTTATCGTTCGGCATTAACATGTTTAATCAACAAACCCCCGAGAACAAATGATAATGCTAAATGAATGGAAGTCAGCAAAGCGCTGCGATCCAAATAGATCTTTCTGGTTCGTTTCTTCTGAAAATGAATAGCAATATCAAAGAGTAATAAACTGCTGTGTCAGAATATTTGCTTGCTGTAATATTAATAACTCAAAGGGAAGAGACTTCCAATAGTTAACAAGTCACAACTTGATAGCCTCACAAAATTTTTAAATGAGTCTATTAATAAAGACTTTGTTAAAAAGGCAAGGGTTATTCATGTTATACAGTATTTTTTGAGGTCTGTAACTTGAATGTGCTTGTGCTGTAACTTAAGTATGTTTCCATAGACTTTCTGAAATATGCTCTGGTCAAGCTCTATTCATTAGAACTTAATTATTCACACAATGACAAGAAAGTAGGAGGATGCCTAACAGGAAGGAAATAAAGAGCTAAAATTCATTTCCACACCCTAAAGGTGTGGTCAATTTAATTGTAAACTTAGGTGAAATTAAACTGGCAAAGAAGGTTAATTTTCCATTATCAATAGCAAAGCGAGGGATCATTTACTCAGATGTCAAACTAAGCAGTTTAATATTGGTCAATGCAGTGAATATACAAGAAACTTGCTAAACTTCATATAATTCATATATAATATCATTTGTTTTTGTGTTGTTGTTTTTTTAAGATGCGATCCCTGTGGATAAGATCCAGCACGAGACTGCCTTGCCCACATTGGCATTAGATTACAACTCCAAAAAAATTGGTACTGTAAAATTAGAACACAGGCTTGCTGTTCTGTTTTACAAATCTTCTGAATAAATAAATAGTTTTTTTTTTTGTTTTTTTTTTTTTTTTGTAAGAAATATGGTTTATTTAAGTGATTACTCACAGAAAATCTTTTCCGCAACCTTATTTTCCATTCAGGTGGATGCCATATAAGGAGAATAAGGAGGAGCAAAAACTGGGCGTAAACTTCATTGGATTAGAACTGATTCTCCATCAGGGTTGCCAAGTCTGCGGTTTTCCTCACATAAATTAACACTAGAGGCAGTAAAGCATCGAGCACTTGTAATCGTTTTCGTTCACAGTTATGATTACAGCTCCATATGTTTCACTTTCTGGACGTAGTAGCAAGCTTGCTCGGTAGCTCAGCCGGTACAGAATTGGACTTAGAATGTGGAATCCTTGGGTATGAATCCTGTGAAAAACATGACATACGATGAAAGAGATGAGAGATTGAAAAGCAAGCTAAAACATCATGCTTGCAATTGTGCTTTTATGTCACATTCGCTTTTGTTCATATTATTGGGTAGGTTTAGGTGTAGTGCAGATGGTACGTCATATATATGTAGTGCGTTATGGTACGTACATGCGTATTTTGCGTCTTGCAAAAACGTTCCCACAGGTATATTTTCGTCAAGAGATCAGATTGCATAATTTTATAATGCTGCTGGAACACGATTTCAGCTGAGCCAGACCCCCCTGAAAGGAGGTTTTGACCCCTCCAGAATGCAAATTTGGTGCGATTGTGAGAGCCATGTTCCCCTGGAACGCGATTTGGCTATTTTTGGCCGTAACTGGGCTAATTTTGAGTACCAGTTGGGCTGGGGTTTTTTTATGCAGACTTGGCAACCTTGACTGCTGTTGTGATTTCTTTATCACTCTGACCTCTGTAAATCACATCAATAGACTTAATTGGATAAAGTTTGCTGTTCTTCTTACCATCAGACAGCAGATTAATTACTGTGATAGAGTCTTTACCTGCTGCGCCAGTTTAATGTTGTTTATGATAAGCCAGAGGACACTTTCGAAATGCCAGGTGTCCCAAAATGCGCCCGACAGCCTCAGGAATACAAAAGTCATAACATGTTCTCTGGCTTCAGGCATTTTATGGAACTTATGCCTATGAAAACTACATTGTAACAATGAAGGAAATTGCAGTCATAAGTTTGGACAGGCTTCGACTCAATTTTAAAAAAGTGAAGGTGTCCTAAATCATGTTCAGATATAGTTGTCAGACTCCAGAATGCCCAAGGCCACCACAAGCATCCAGACAGTGAGAAAACTCGGTCATCTGAAAATCAAAAAATGTTAGAAATGTTGTCCTCAATACTGCACTCAAATTGGATGTATTATTATGGTTTTTGAAAGTTTTTACCTTATGAATGTATGTATGGAGGATGAGTTTCCTAAAGGAATAGTTCACCCAAAAATTAAAAATCTGTAATAATTTACTCAGCCTCTTATTATTCCAAAGGCACCATAAAAGTAGCTATATAAAGGTAGTTGAGGAAGACAGAAAGCTACCCAGAAAAAAAGGGTGAGGGGGAGTAAATAATGATAGAATTCTCCTTTCTGAGTGAACTATTCCCTTATAATTAAATTAACATGGCAGTCTTGCACTATTGTATAAAAGTTCAAAGCTTTTCATAGTTTCTTTGGCTCTGCAGGGAAAGCCCAAGGGACGAACCTAATCACAAAATATGTTACAGCTCTTGTTCTTAGTCTTTGTATAAAACACAGATCTGTCTGTCAGTGCTGGGGTTTGCAGTGTTTGCACGAGGATAATAACACCCTTCAGTAGGGCAGATGGGAGGTCATTCCGACCTATCAGCCTTGATTTTTTCATGTATTTCCGACACGCTTGGCTGGAAATACAAACAATTAAGCTGATAAAATGTGCTCAACCTAAACTGTCTGCAAAACTCAAACAAGTTCCTAATTAACTGTTTTGGGAGGTCAGCAATCAGTTGTTGTTCAATTTACATCCTAAGCCTCGGTGCATACGGAAAGAGCTCCAGTCAGGTTTGTGTTGAGTCGGCTGGTTTATAGCCCTGGAAAGGGCACTGGGGGGATGAGCGCGGAGCATCGGCATTTGTTATGCCTTAAATAATTCAACAACACTATTCCAAGGCTTTTTGTCAGCAGTAATTTCTCGAGCAGTCTATTGTGACAGAACATTTTTGTATACATGTCACATGCATCATTATAGAGAATAAAACAACATTACAAACTGCCTCAATCTTTTACCTTTTTAGTTATTGAATATGTTTTATGTAATGTAATAAATAATGGGATTTTCACGTAATTGTAAAGTTAATAATAGATTTAATATATACATATATATATATATATATATATATATATATATATACACACACACACACACACACACACACACACACACATATATATATATATATATATATATATATATATATATATACACACATATATACACACACATATATATATATATATATATATATAAGTAAATTAAACATTTTCAATAACAATAATTTCACAAATAAAGCATTGAGTAAATAGTATTATAATTAGTAGTAGTAGTAGTAGTGGTGTATATATATATATATAGAATTAATATAAATTAGGTTTTCATTAATGTTGCAATAATAAAGTATGTTTAATTATTACTCTAAATGTACATATCTTATAAAAAATTAATTTTTCATCAATAACACTACTACTAATAATACTTATTATTATTATACATTTATATATTTAATATAAATTAGGTCTTCATTAATAATGTTGCAATAATAAAGCATGGTTTATATATATATATATATATATATATATATATATATATATATACATATATATATATATATATATATATATATATATATATATATAAGAAATTAAACTTTCATCAATAATAATAAAGCATGCTATTGTTATTATTAACAGTAATAATAATAATTATTATTATTATTATTATTATTACAGTAATAATTAGTAGTAGTATAAATGTATATAATTTATAGTTTTATAATTTATATTTATATTTTAGATTTATTATTCTACATTATCAATAAAATAAAATTTATAAAAATTAATAATAAACAACAACAATACTTAAATCAAGTAATTAAATAATTGTATTAGTAGTTAATACATTATATATACATGCACATACCTTCTCAATTAAAACACACCTTAAGGTGTGTTTTGTACTGGGACACAAGCCCTTACTAGCCACAAACTATGTCAGGCATGAAATTCAAGGTAAACCAATCCCCACGGAGCTGATTTACAATGATATTTGGCGCGCTGTAAAAGTTCAGTAAATAAACCCTCAAGCACTAGCCAGACGAATAAGCATTTGTATTTTTTAAGCCCATAACAGTTCTTGAATCAAGCATGATGCATGTCCTCACTGTAAACTACTGTTATGACATCTAAGTGTCTGATCATCCCAGCTCAATAATGTGCTGCCTTATACTGCATGCTTTAATTTGAAGGGGATGTCATGTGACTGTTATTGTTGTTCTTCCTGTGACGAATCATCTCTTGCTTTCTCTCCCCCGCCGTGTAAAGAGCCATCACATCAACACAACGCAATGTAATCACAAACATCAATCTCTTTCTGCTCCTCCTGAACACTAGTGAGATGTCTCGACCAAACATAATTCAAAAGCATTGTTCCAAAACAGAGCTGCTGATGGCTAGGATGCAGCCTTGGAAGACGGCTCCCTATGTAGGCAGCAACAGTAAGTATAACAGCATTGGTGTATTTATTCATTGACTGGATGAAGTTGTATTTTGATTTTTTTTTCTGGTGTCCTGCAGAGATTATAGCTCGGGTTTTTATCCAGAGCATCTGCTTTTCAATTGTTTATTCAGCTGAGATTCTAAAGTTTAAAAGGCCTGTTCTCATTACTCCCATGACTCAGTTTGATCTGCGTATAAATAGTTCAGTGAAAAAAAAGTACTCTTAATTTTTCATGAACATGGAAAAGTAGGGCTGAATATCAATGGAACTAATGAAATCAGAGTAAAGGGGTAGGAGATAAAAGAAGGGACGGTCACCGGAGAGAGAAGAAAATGGAGGAGCAACACACTTATCGCTGGAGCAGTACATGATACTTGTCTTCTGATGGACAAAACATGCTGCGATGACACTTTTGAGTTCTAAAAGGAACAGTCCACTCAAAAATGAAAATTTAAGATGTGGATTGTTTCATCATCAGAACAGATTTGTAGAAATGTAGCATTACATTACTTGCTCACCAATGGATCCTCTGCAGTGAATGGGTGCCGTCAGAATGAGAGTCCAAACAGCTGATAAAAACATTACAGTAATCCACACCACTCCAGTCCATTAATTAACATCTTGTGATATGAAAAATTACTTGTTTGTAATATACAAATCTATAATTAAGACATTATTAACTTCAAACCATTGCTTTAGGCTAAAATACAAGTCCATAATATTTCTCTATCCATAAGTTAGTAGTATAGGCTTAAAACAAGTGAGCTAAGCCTCGTTGGTAACCAAGGACTTTAATTCATTATTTTTATTTCTATCTTCTTATTTGTGGTATTTACAGAATTAAATCTTATGATTGAGCATCTGATTTTATGAATAACATGAATAACAGACATAATGTTCAAAGGATGATCCAGTGACAACAGTAACTAGACTTTATGAGCACTTGAAAGAAATGCGTCCCAGCTAATGTGTATTCAAAATTATGAGAAATTGCTTTCATGCAGTATAAGTGGTGTAATTTACATTACATCTGGAGTGAACTAATAAAGGCTAAATAATTAAGGTGAGTGAGATGAAGGCCTGTTTTTCTTCCTCTTTCTAAGTGGCCGGCATATTCAGTGTGATTTCTAAACTAATTTAATTTTCTGTATTACACTTAAAAGCTTGTGCTGCTCCCCACATCATGGCAAAGGCTTTCATTTTCAAAGTGTCTGTTTCATTAAAGGACATAGAAACACTCCCTTATATAACATAAAAGCATTTCACATTTTCTATTTCTCTCCTGGCATCTACTGTATAGACCCTTATTACCCAACACTTATATTGTTCAGCGTACAAATGCAACTAAAATGTGCTTAAAATCTAGTGAAATTAATTAGTAATAGGCCTAATATTAATATTAATATTAAAATGAACTTCATAGGCAGAAATAAATATGCAAAATGACTGATGTGAATATACACACTACCATTTAAAAGTCTTGGGTTGGTATGATGTTTTTATTGTTTTTGAAAGAAGTCTCTTATGCTCACCAAGCCTAAATTTATTTGATCAAAAATACAGTAAAACAGTAATATTGTGAAATATTATTACAATTGGAAATAACTGTTTTCCATTTGAATATATTTTAAAATGTAATTTATTCCTGTGATGCAAAGCTGAATTTTCAGCATCATTACTCCAGTCTTCAGTGTCACATGATCCTTCAGAAATCATTCTAATATGCTGATTTGCTGCTCAAGAAACATATCTCATTGTCAATATTACACATATTGTTTTTGTGGAAAAATATTGAAAAAAAAAAAAAAAAAAAAATATATATATATATATATATATATATATATATATATATATATATATATATATATATATATATATATATATATAATTGAATTATTATTATTATTATTATTATTATTATTATTATTATTATTATTATTATTATTTCATATGTATTTGATCTTTCTGTTTTTTTGTTTGTTTGTTTGTTTATTTGTTTTTGTTTGTTTGTTTTTAGAAAATCAGCTAAAATCAAGTTTCAAATTTTAAGTCAAGTCTCATTGTTTATCAAAGTTTGTGAAGTGCCAGGAACAATCTTCAGAAATAAATGTGAGTTTTGTGTCATTTTTTGTCACTCTGTAGTACTTGATTAAATTCTCTGCCTATGCTGCATGATGATGTGAACAATAAGCTCTGTTAAGTAACCACAACAAAATGCTCCGCCTGCCTCTTATCTGCAGACAAGCAGCACTGCATATGTTATACACTGTAGTAAATCAGGCCGCTGAAAGCCAGCTCAGACCCTTAAATTACTGCTGATGCCTATACGGCCGCCGGGGCAGACGCATTACACACATTACCGTTTACACAGTCCTGGACGTGATGAAGAGTGTATAGCTGCATTTAAAGTCTGCTGGTTTGAGTTAGAGTCTAAAAAGAAAAAGAGTCCATTTATATTTAAAGACTGCCATCTGTTGGTCATTAAAGCTTTCTATGTTACAGTAAATAATCTTGGCCTACTAAATTAGGGTGCAATCAATCCCTCAGTAGGGCGCTAATGCACAACCACCTTATTTATTGAATTTTGTGATTGGTTTGGGTGGCAATCAACCTCATAGGCCTTTTTCAGACCTGAAAACGTCATTGCAGATAGATTGTCAGCATCTATAATGTGACCAATAAAAGTCCTAAAATAATACATGCGCAATTGTTTGGTTGCATTCAGAGAAATAAAACATTTGAATACATATTCCCAGCGTTTCTGACGTGGACAGAGGAGTAAATCAAGAAGAAACTATTTATATATTAATATTCATGAGGATCCCTCAGCTTTGTTGAAAGTTAATGTAAATATAAACAAAGCCTAATCTTCTGAATTACACAGAGGAATAGCAGAGCAGATTACTGCTGGCCAGTAGCTAATTAATAAATCATCAATGAATTAATTACATATTATGCATTAATTAGGTGGTAGAGAAGCGCTCATGTGTACTTCAAACCACTCCTCACTTATTCTCATTTCTCATTAGCAGTGTGGTACGATGTGTTTTGGTGCTGTGATAATGGTTCAGGGTAATGACTCCCCTTTGCAGGATGTCTCTGTTGATATACACTCTAATTTTGTCCTGCACTGCTCTCTGTAAAACATTGATTTACGGACATCTGCCATATCCACATGGGTCTTGCAAACAGATAAATTATTCACTTGATATTATTCTGTATGCTTCATTTATGTTCTTCAGTGAAGAGCCCAATGTGATTTTCTCATAGAAACTATACAGTAAGGTATAGATTTGGTATGAGTGCTAAATTGGCTTTACACAGTAACTTGTTGATTTTTATTAAGAGTTAATTGCAGGTTAACACAAGCGTAAATGCACAAGCATTTGCTCATGTGTTGACCTGCTCAAATTATAAACAATGAACAGACTGCTCATATTGTTATATTGTGCCATTTTAAAGAACCCTAAATCCACTGTTTTCAAACATACACTTCTTTCTCATTCTCACACAGATACAGTGGCTCCTTCATGTGGTGAAACTATGAAATAGCCATAAAACACTGTACTGAATTATATTGTCATCATACTCAGAGAAGAGGTTAAAAAATGTGACCTTAGTTTCAGATTATATTTACTGAGGATTTATTTAAAAATTTTAATGTATTTCAAACATTTAATTCATTAAACAGCTTTAATGAGATGTAGGCCTATATGAATGTAAACTCTCAAATGCATTAAAATACAGATGGTTTGTTTTAATGAAAAAATGGACAGTATGTGATTTGAATTGCCAGTCAACTAATGCAATCTTTTTTTTTTCTTTTTTTTTTTTGGTCATGTGTAACAATACAGAATATAGCAGTAGTTAATGCCAGTAAAAGTTCTACATTACTGAGATGAAAGAAATTTATGAATGAGAACAATTTATGATTAAAACATAAGTTTAACATTTACAATATTACAATATAATATACAAAATAAGTAAGCTACTTATTACACACACACACACACACACACACACACACACACATCTATCTATCTATCTATCTATCTATCTATCTATCTATCTATCTATCTATCTATCTAAGCTTAAAGTGATAGTTCACCCAAAAATTAATATTCTGGCATCATTTCCTCGCCCTAAAGTTGTTCTAAACCTGTATGAACTTATTTCTTCTGTTGAACATTTAAAAAAAAAAAAAAAAAAAAAAAAGATATTTTAAAGAAAGAATAAATTTTAAAGAATGTTGGTAACCAGTTGCTGCACTGACTTCCATAGTATTTTTTTTCTAGCAACTTTTTATGGGTGAACTATCCCTTCATTTACAATATTATTTTTTTAATTACATTTAATTATTTATATATATATATATATATATATATATATATATATATATATATATATATATATATATATATTTAGTACATACATATCTATCTATCTATATATATATATATATATTTTTTTTATTATAAAGTGTATGTAGTCTACTTGTATACAATATATAATATACAATCTATAATTATAATTAGGTTACTTACACTTTAGAAATATTGTCTAATGATATCCGTCTTCTCTCTATTTCAGTCTCTTAACCTTCATGAACAATGTCATTTTCACCACATTTCAAAAGTCTATGTAATGTTGTGAAGGAAATTCCGGTAACAGAAATAGGCACTTCTTCTTTGTCATGTCAAATCTAGCATTTTATGTATGCTAAGTACACGCAATAACATAACATTTCACACTTTTTGCATAATTTCACCAAACTGAAGCTAGAAATAACACACACTAAAATATTCTGTTCTCGAGAGAGATTGAAAGTCTGGGATTGAATGCACTGTACATAAACACAGCTAGCTGTATAACATTTCACCTGTCACTCATCCATTCATCCAACCAATAAACAAACAAACAAACAAACAAACAAACAAGGGCGTTTGGTATTTGTGTAACTCTCACTGTAGTGTCTGCGTAAACCCCAGCGCAGCGAGGACGCGTCGGGCGCACTGCGCGCTTGATTAAATGACGTCACTGTGTCATGCCGACGGGCAGTGTGCGCCATCTTGAAGCGAAACCAAATCACGGGCAGATCCCGCTCGCCTGCGCTCGCTCTCATTCCGCGCTCGTTCACACCGTCCGCCCGGCTGAGCTCCAGGATAAGCCGCACTGAAGGCTCGAGGCACAGGCGATGATGGCAGGTAAGCGCGCCGCGCGTGTGTTTGTGTTGGTAGGCGGGGGCGCGAGCGGCAGCAGTGCGGCCTAAACATCAAACCAGCCCCCTTAACTGACACTAAATCAAACCCACATCCACTGCTTTATCTCAGTGTGCATGCTCGCGCGGGCAGGACTCTGACTTCTGCGTGATTAAACGCTTCTGGGAGGCTGATCTGAGCATGCATTTCAATGCACTTGTGTTGTTGTTGTTGTTGCAGGGGTTGGTGGAGGCAATGATTTCCAGTGGTGCTTCTCCCAGGTCAAAGGAGCCATAGATGAAGATGTTGCAGAAGGTAAATAACGGCTTGCATTGGGTTTAAACCCCTTTGGGTGAGTATGCATGAGTGATGAAGACGTTGGAGGAGTTTTGTATAGTAAAGCATGCATAGTATGATAGGAAGAGATGGAGGCAGGAGTGTTGAAGATCTATGAAAATGTACATGCTCATCCCAAATATTGTAATCACTCTTCAAAAAAAAAAAAAACTTTTTATGAAGGAAGTCGATAGACAGATACTCTTGTGCTTGAAACTCCTGTAAATATTGTTAGCTCATGTATAACAGAATGCTTTTGATCTTTATTTCTAAGTCGCTTTAGGTAAAACCACCTGCTAAATGATTAAATGTAATAGATGCAAGGAATAATGCACAGTCAGCTGGTTATTGTCGCAAAATAAACACAGACATCTTATTTTGTTATCCATTGTATAGACATTTTTCTAATGTGCTGATTATTACATGGCTAAGCTATATGCGTAAATATGCAATTGAACAGACATGCAATATGAATTTAAGTAGAAATGATATGAAATCAAAATTGGAGATTTCTGCGGGAGAAAAAAAAGCAAAAATATTGATGACTCAAGTTGCACTCATAGGCGTGTCCAAATTGTTGTCCATTCAAATGCTCTCAAGAATGAGAATGCCACTCCCCCTTTATACTACTTCAGGCGGGTTACAACAGCAGAATATGGGAAAAATTTAACTAATTAGCCATAATTCCTCAGTTGATTATTCACTGTACATTAGGACTAGTTTGTATTACACATTTTCTGAAATGTTATTTTAAGCATGCAAATGATGCATTTAATTAAAAAATAGCACTAATTTACATGCATTTCCATAAAGTCAGGCTAAAATTACTTTTACAGATTTTACAGGGGGATTTGGATATCTCTATTTATCACTCTGTATAAACCAAAGTACTGTCAACAACCAGTAAATTACTAAATTTTCACCATGTTTTAAGAAATAAAATGTTACATAAAGCAAGTGATATATGAACAAACACCTCTGTAAAAGGCTTTTGAAGATAGGAATAAACCTGTAAAGTTTGATGTAAGTTCTGCAGGATTGGAAATTCTTGACTGAGAAAACAACTTTTAAAGATATGTAATTGAAATATAAAAACTCAGTAAGTGTAAAATTGAATGTTTTGGATGTTTGCTTTCCACTAAACATTAAGAAAGATGATGTTACGGAAGCAAAATGGTCTTAAATTTCTAAAATTTACCAAAAAAGAACTCTGACTAGCATTGACAAATAGGAGATGATTGGCTACTTTTTTAAAATAAAACAATATGTCTGTTTCAGTAGAAAATATGGCAGCGTGGGAAAGAACGCAGCCCTCGTCATACTATTTTGTGAGTTTTTAATCCCATGAAGGCGATTGTTGGCAATTGGGCAGTCAGCATAGTACAGTACTTAGCAGTAAATCCAAAAAATGTATTAATATGGCATGGGTCATTGCGGATTGATGGATTGGTGTGCTGGTGGGCGCGTCAGTGAACATTTTTGCTGTTTTCTGGGGCTCCTGTAGGGAAGCACATCCTGCCTTTGAAACGGCGGAAAGCACGTCCAACTGGTCCGACCAGCTCACATTATCCGTGTGCCGTGTCCGAGGGTGCGCCTGGCTCCATCCAGAGATCAGTGATTGAGGCTTTACAGGGGGTTTTGGGAATACAGATGTGATGTACTTGTGAGTCTTAGAAGGCAAATTGAGATTCACTGTAGTGTTGAGATATTTGCCTTTTATTTAGTTTTTGCATTATTTTTCTAAAAATATCAGGGTTGTGTGTCTTGTCACTTTATATGAGACAAAGTGTAGCTGTTTTATTCAGTTTGGAGACATTCGTAAGGAAGTTTAATGTTGAAACAAAGGTTTTTAGTAACTTAGTTGAGTGTTGTTTGCATGGTGGCAGTTGTTTGTTGATGTTTTTGCCTCTTCCAGCTCTCCGCTTTGCCCTCTGTGAAAAATAAAACCGATTTCTAGGAAACGGACACATGTTGACTGGTGTAATATCATCTGAGCCGATTGGCTCTTATGTGGTAGAGAAGGTTATTTAGAGATCACTGTTTTGCCGGACTGTGAGGTGTGATTGCTCCGAGTGATAATCTTTCTTTCCGTGGAATTCTATGGAAATGGGAATTTTGTAGTGATTAGGACGCATGCGAATTTGGTTTCAAAACAATATTGGCCATATTGTGTGTATTCTTAGCAGACCTTCAGACCTTTGTGTGCTTGCAGGATGCAAACATAGTATTAAATGTGCTCTGACTTTCTCACACTCAGCATAATAAACAGCTCTGAGATAGTCGCTGGCTCCCAGCCATCTAAGTAATTCCTTAGTGTGAAGACTTCCGGTTTTCTCTGCGCTTTCTAGTGGAGCTTTTATGTTTTTGCTGGTTTTGTGTGCTTTAGAGTGGGAACCTGAGCATACGCTGTTCTTATAGCCTTATTAACTTGTTACATATGATTTATTGAAATAAAATGTGCAAAATAGGGTTCATATTGATTCTGGTTTGTTTGTTTGACTCACCAATTAGGTATAAATAAGGTGTTTTGTACAGTGGTATGCCAGACTTAAGTGCAATAATCAAAAAAGTATGCAAAAATATACAACAGCCATTGTCGAAAAGCAGGAACTAAAATGCATTTTTCTGTATTCTGTGTAATTTGAAAGTTTTTAGTATTTTATCATTTATTTATTTAAAAAAAAACACTTATTATAAATGTTTTTTTCATTCACATGTTATTATATTCATTTACATTTCAATAAAAATCTACAGTAGTAAATATTACAACCATTTGTGTAAAAATTCTATTTTCTTATGAGATTTTTTTCTATTTATTTTTAAAAAGAATTTTCAGTTTTATTTTTAGATTTGTGTGTATATGTGTGTGTATATATTTTAATGTACACACACACACACACACACACACGTGTGTATAAATTTCAATATCAATGATTTTTATAGTAGTAGCAATATTTTTCTGCATACATTTGTGTAAAATGTTTTAACCGTTTAAAAACCATAAAAAATCTGCAGTTATCTGAAATTATTTTAATTTATTTAAATGGTTATAAAATAGGTATATATACATGTTTATAGATAGTCAATAACATTGTGTAGCATATGGTGTAATAAACAGCTACATTTTTTGTGTACACATTTGTGCAGAAATGTCATGGATATTATGTAAAGTTGAATTTATTTTTAAATCATGGTGAATATATTTTTGTAGTTGCTTGTGTGCGGTAACTCTACCCCTGAAAAACATTCAAACAGGAAGTGAGTCATTTGTTTGTGGGAAGGACTGCACTGCAAACTCCCTTAAAGTTTTATGTGGATGTTTATGAGGCCATAATTCATTGGGGATCTCACATGAAGGGTTTGTGTCATGTGGGCGGAGGGATTCCCTCACGATCTTACCTGTCCAACATGGCCGCGTGGCACCCCTCGCTCACCCTCCCTGCAGGCGAGCCAGCGCCGTCCATACCGCAGCTACTCCCAGGCTCTTAAATCTTCCTCTGCTGTCTTGTGTGCGCTGCAGACAGCCACAGCCTGGAACTGTGCTATAATGGCCTCTCTCTACCTTTCAGGATGGGTATGTGTGCGTTTATCTCCATCTGCCTATCACGCTGGGTGTTTTTGAGCTTTGCGAGGTCAGGCTTGGTCTGCTTTTCCCAGCGCTAACGGACTCCTCTGTGATGTAACGTGTTGTTTGGGTTACTGTATGATGCTCGATTTGATCTGGTTTTGGGAGGTGCTGATGTTATGTTGCTGTTGGTTGTGGCTGATGTCCGATGTTAATCGTTAATGTTTGCTTGGATGGTTTATTTACGAGGTGGTCACTGTCCGTTATGTACCTGCCTACGCTTCCCCTGCTGCTGCTGCGGTTTTGGTTCGTGATACAGTACAGTGGTGTTTCCTCTCTATCTGTACTTATGTCGTCTTCAGATGCACATCACAGGAAAAAACGATCAGGATAGTTAATGACCATGTCTCTCCACGCTAGATTGAATTTTACAAAAACATGTCCAGGTCATCTTAAACCCCAAAATTAAGGGAAAAATCTATTTGGCAGAAATAAAATGAAGCACCATTTTTAGGACAGATAAGATGTTTTAAATTTGTACATTATGACAATTAAACCATTATTAAGCAGTCCTTACTGTAAGAAGTCGATAAAACTATATTTATAAGAGTTTGCTGTATTTAGATTTTTGGTATCAGGTGATAACTGTTGATTTGTGTTATTATAGATCAATAAATAATAGCAATAAAAATAATATTAGTCGTGTTGTATAATATATAAATATATCAATTGTGTCATATAGCAATGTACCAATTTAATTTTGTGCACATGTGATGTGTGTTCATTAAATTGTAAAATTATTAGTAGTATTAGTATTTATTATAATACAAAAGTTTAATAATATAATTTTAAGAAGTTGATAAATATTTAAATGGTGTGTTCATAAGTTTTTAAATCTTATTTGCATTCATTAAATTGTAACTTTTTAATAATTGTTGTTATTATATACAATTACACAAATAACAAAATGATGTTAATTTTTAATATGAGAATATAGTGTCTGCAGATATATTCAATATTTGTTTCAAATATTGAATATAATGTTGTAAGTGGTCATTTAATTTTATGCACATTTTATTGGCATTTGTTAAATTGTAACATTGCATGTGACATATATATAATTTCTTTATTTCTTTCTTTCTTTCTTTCAAATATTGAGTTGGTTCTGTAAAAGTTGATTTAACTTTTTGTGTACATCTTATTTGCTATCATTAAGTGGTGGTGACTTGAACATGTAACAGGAATTTAAGAGGAAAATGTGGTTAGTTGTGTGCATAGTAATGTCACAATGCAAATTATTGCAGTGGACATTAATTAAAACCTTCATTTACTGTATGCAAAATTATCTTTATGTTGATGTTGGAATGAAATATGACCGGGCATGTTCTTGTTGTGTTTGGTGAGGTTCACCCGCTGATGTTTGTGAGTCATCAGATTACTCGCTGTCACTGCTGTGACTAGAGATTGATTAATCAGACACAGATGGTCCAGAACGCACACATGGACAGAGACAGAGGCAGCCACTTGTTTATTGCTCATTAGCTGATGCCTTCGACCCTGGATTTCTGTTGGTTTTCTATCCTAACTAATGCCTTTTTTGAGCTTCAGGATGCTATTAATCTATTTGAATAGATGAAAACCATCATTTTCTCACCCTAATGTTGTGATTTATTACAAAAGCAGAAATTCAAAAAACTTTAGTGCTTATTAACTTTAATTGTAGCAACAAGTTCAGCCTCTTAAACATGAGCTACACCAGCCACTTTATTTCTCCATGTCCTTCTAAAATAAAATTGATACGCATTGTATTTGTTATATATTTCAATCGTTTTACCAATATTGAAAAGTCAACTTGAAGTTAAGGAAAGATGCTGAATCAGGTTACTTTGGATGTTAAAGTAAACTCAAGACTTGATGTGGCACCTTTATTTTGTGGTAGGTTAGTCAGTTATGTCTTCATTCATCTGTCAAGTCGCAGATCCCTGGCCGAACACCTCAAACACTCTTAAAATAATACAAATAACAATTAAAAAAAAAAAAAAAAAAAATATATATATATATATATATATATATATATATATATATATATATATATATATATATATATATATATATATATATATATATATATATATATATATTCTCACATTAGCTTTGATGGTACTCAACATTGAAGTTTCTGTGAACCGTGGTGTTTCTGTATAAACTGAAAACAGAACGTAAGTCTTTTTGCCATTCGTCAAAACATAATCTCATTTTTTTTTATCGTGCTTGTTTTTTTAAACCAAACCTGTAGCCAAAACTAGCTCTGAACCAAGGCAAAAGGCCCTACAGATTCATTTTATTAGGTTAGCTCAGATTGCTCCATTCCTTTTCGATGCTCATCAACGTTTTTCACCTGATACAGAGTTTCCTCATCAAATCCACTGTGAAGAAACCAAATGACCCTTAGTTTTGTTTCAGTTCTATAAATGCACAAGAGGTGTTTGATTATCTCTCGTACTGTGTTTTTGGCATGTGAACCGTCGGCTAAATGAAGCTCAGGCCTGTGTGCATCTCTGTCTGCGTTGAGCTAATTGTTCTGTTTCAGGAACACTGAATCATGCCTCTGTTTGTCCCTGTGTCCTTCCCTCCGAGCGAGAGAGATCAGAAGGGTGAAGCGGCAGGGGTGGAGAGAGGAAATGATCCACACTGAGCATAGATCTGTTTTTACTTCAGTTTGATTTTCAGGATGAAACACCTATGCTTTAATGTGTATTAAGATGAGATTTGAATGTTGCATATGTTGGCACAACATGTAGTAATCAGTGTTGCAGCATAAGACCAAGAACATGTAGTTTTGGTGTCATCTTTCTACTTAAAGCCTTGCATGTTGAACGTATGAAATGGATTTGGAATATAGATTTGTATTTACTCTAGTTTGAGCTTAAAACATCTAAACTTAAGCATGCATGAAAATGAGTCTTAAATAATGAATATTTAATGAAAGACAAACGTTATTTGTCTTTGGGATATTGTGCAAGACTGATCATTGCACATCAAGACCAGAAACATACATTTTGGTGTCAAAGCTTTCTATTTGTTAAAGCTGTGCATGTTTAATGTATGAAGTAAATAATTGTCTTATCTTTCTTTCTTCCTTTCGGATATGCAGCGGACATTATCTCAACTGTTGAATTTAACTATTCGGGGGAGTTACTAGCCACAGGAGACAAAGGGGGAAGAGTCGTCATATTTCAGAGAGAACAGGAGGTGATGCAACCCAAAGATTATTATCGCGTTTAATTTATTTGAGGGAATGTGATTCAATTGGTGTGTTAACGTGTGTTCAATGTTTTTACTCCATAGAGTAAAAACCGCGCGCTCTCAAGAGGGGAATACAACGTGTACAGCACCTTTCAGAGTCACGAGCCTGAGTTCGATTACTTGAAAAGTTTAGAAATCGAGGAGAAGATCAATAAAATCAGATGGCTCCCGCAACAGAACGCTGCACACTTTCTCCTGTCTGCAAACGGTATGAAGACGAAACTGAAATTTTGCTTCTGTTTTTGTGTTTTGTTGTACACCACCATTCAAATGCGTTTTTTTTTTATTTATTTTTTTCTATTTTTTTTCTTCAGCTCTGGCGCATTGAATTGATCAAAAGTGACAATAGGGATGTGTATATTTATATTTTTCAAACTTTTTTTTTTTTTTTTTAACTGTTCAGTGTTTTCAATATTAATAATAAGAAATGTTTCTTGAGCAGCAAATCAGGGCGTGATTTCTGAAGGAACATTGTGACACTGAAGACTGGAGTAATGAAAATTCAGCTTTGCTTCACAGGAATAAATTACATTTAAAAGATATTCAGAAAGAAAACGTAATTTTTTTTTTTTTTTTTTTTTTTTTTTTTTTACAATATTTCTGTTTTTACTGCATTTGTATATCGAACAAACCTTGTTTGAACATTAGATGCTAATCTGACCAGCTCCAAACTTTTGAATGGTGGTGTATCAGTAGCAGTTTCAAAATTATTTGAGCTGCCTATCTAGACAGGCAATGGCGTACTTTGCTCTGATTAAAGGAAAATGTGGATGCGTTTTGGCTCCATTTCCTCTCACTAGGGTTTAGAAAGGAGCTTTGGATGTGCAGTTTCTGTTACGGACTTGTTTTTCTTTTTGTTTTGTTTTCTTAAAAAGATAAAACCATCAAACTATGGAAGATCAGTGAAAGGGACAAACGAGCAGAAGGATACAACCTTAAAGATGAAGACGGAAGACTGCGAGATCCGTTTCGAATCACAACACTACGGGTTAGTCTGCCGCTACTCTTCCGATGATATTTTGAGTTGAGAGTGCAGCCAGTGAAGGTTAGCTGTGCAGTGAAGCACTGGTTTTAGTTAATAAATATTTTATAAGGTTCAAAGTCAGATGTTTCCAGAACTTGCAGTCTGTAGAGTACATGCCATGTGACATAAATGTACAGTATACACCCAGCTGTCAGTGGGGCAGGACTGCTTATTGCTATTTACACCTGAGAGTGATGAAGAAACGTGCAGAAAGGGGCGTGTTCCAGACAAGTCAAGACAAGGACGTATTTGGAAAAAAAAATGTACAGCAGTGTACCATAATTTCATTGCAACCTTATATAGGTTTTATCATGGTGGTTATATTATATATGTATTGGTTAATGTTAACTCATAGCAGTGTTAGTGTCATGGTTCCTTTACAAATGTTTAGCTGTAGATGTTGAGTTATTTGTCTTAAGGTTAAGGTTAAACAAAAAAATAATAATTGCTGTAAATGTTTTGAGTTGATGAAAAGCTACTAATTAAATCATAAAAATGTAAAATCAAAATCATTTTAAAATGAAAACAGTCAAAAGAAAATGCTTACTAAAGATTAAATGTGGTATTTGTCCATTAACCTTTGCCATTAACCAACATCAGAGAACATGCAAATGTATTGTTAAATTATTTCAATTTCAATTTGAGAAAAGAGTTCAAGAAAATATTTCAGATAACTTCTTTTAATTTAAATATTTACTTTTTCTTGGTTTAATATTTCATCAAGTAAATCTGTTTATTTTCCAGGTTCCTGTGCTGATGCCGATGGACTTGATGGTGGAAGCAAGCCCACGCAGAATATTTGCAAACGCACATACATATCACATAAATTCCATTTCAGTAAATAGTGATTATGAAACATACCTTTCTGCAGATGACCTCAGAATAAACCTCTGGCATTTAGAAATCACAGATAGAAGTTTTAGTATCCTTTACGCAATCAGTGACGTTTATATATATATATATATATATATATATATATATATATATATATATATATATATATATATATATATATATAAAATAAATTTTTTTTTTTTCCCTTATTTTATTGAAATGTGTCCTCCCATCTAGATCTGAATTTGTCTTGCTATAAGTGTGTGTGTTTATATGTGTGTGTGTGTGTGTGTGTATATATATATTATATATATATATATATATATATATATATATATATATATATATATATATAAAAAAAAAAATACACACACACACCGTTTCCCGATTTATTAGGCAAGTTGGTATTCTGGTCATATTGTTTTTCCAAGAACATTTTACCAATTCCAAACCACATCAATCTTAATAACTACTATTGACTTTGTATTTAATCATTTATAAGTGACTCCTCAAATTCAGGTGTGCCAAATTATTAGGCAGTTTTTCTTTTACTGAGAAAATGTGCCAAAAACAGATTTAACTCAGACTAAGTCAAAAAATTATTAAAGATAATTATTGCATTAGTATTGCATCCCAAGAGAAGGATGCAATACTAATGCAATAATAGAATTTGAAAAGTTAGGGCATGACCATTGGGCAGCGAAATGCTCATTGGGTCAGCAGAGTCAGAAAAAACAGGTGGAGAAAAAAAGACACGTGTTAACTGCAGAAGAATTAAGGTGAAGAATTAGGTGAGAAACCATCAGAAACCATTTAGTCTCCAGCTTATCTGTCAATAAAGCCTATGAAAAATCAGCCTTAATGTATTTCACAACACTTCAGCATGCTATTTTTATTAAGTGAGGGTCATTTTTTTTTTTTTAGGATTTTTGACCCAAACAAAGTCCCTGAGAACCTGACACATTGCACTTGTGGAGACTCCAGGAAGGTTGCAGTTCTGGAAAATGATGGCGCTGGAGACTAAATGGTTCCTGATGGTTTCTCACCTAATTCCTCACCTTAATTTTTCATTCTTTTGCAGTTAACTTGTCTTTTCTTCTCCACCTGTTTTTTCTGACTCTGCTGACCCAATGAGCATTTCGCTCCCCAGTGGTCATGCCCTAACTTTTCAAATTCTATTATTGCATTAGTATTGCATCCTTCTCATGGGCATTTAATAATTTGACTTTTAGTCTGAGTTAAATCTCTTTTTTTGGCTCATTTTATCTGTAAAAGAAAAGCTGCCTAATAATTCCGCACACCTGAGTATGAGGAGTTTTTGACTTCCAGCCTTCATGGACAATTATCACTTATAAATGATTAAATACAAAGTCAATATTAAGATTGATGTAGTTTGGAATTGGTAAAATGTTCTTGGAAAAAAATATGACCAGAATATCAACTTGCCTAATAATTCGGCACTATATATATATATATATATATATATATATATATATATATATATATATATATATATATATATATATATATATAATATTACACAGTACACACATATATACATATTAAAGTAGTAGTCATACTCTAATTTTTATGACTGATTTCCAATTTTCCACATTTAGAATGTTAATTAGTCTTAATTACCTTTAAGACTTCTATGTAAACATTCTCTATGCGTGTGAAATGAGGTTTGGTCTAATATAGTTGGGTCCATATGGTCTAATATAATAATATCTTACAATGCAATAGGCTCACAATGCAATATGTCCCCTTTAACAATTGTATTTTACTGTAAAACATGCACATTTTTATAGTGTGTGGATTAAGACATTGGCTAATCTGAATATATTTAATGACACCATCAGCTCCAGTCATCTTTTTTGACCAACTGTATCTTCAGAAGCCAAATCCCCAAGGAATGGCCAAGGCCTGCATCTCTTGACACATTTCAGCGACTTTAAAGTGTGTTTGAAGTTATTTCTGTTGCTTTCCTTTACCGTTTCCCCCCTCAGACATTGTAGATATAAAACCAGCCAATATGGAGGAGCTGACGGAGGTGATAACGGCGGCCGAGTGTCACCCACACCAGTGTAACGTCTTTGTATACAGCAGTAGTAAAGGAACCATCCGCCTGTGTGACATGAGGGCCGCCGCGCTCTGCGATAGACATAGCAAATGTGAGTATTTTAAGTCAGTCCAGTCTTTTTTTTGTTTTTTTTTTCCAGTTGTCTATTTTTTTCCCCTCTTCTTTTTTTCCTTTTTTATTCTTGCATCCCTTTATTTTCCATCAGACAGAGAGTCTGAACTCTCTACGTGGGAATGTTCCCTGACGCAATGTCCTTTTCTCCTAAAACACGATCGGACTCTCTCTCACTAAAAAGCCGTGGAAAGTTCTCGTTTTGTCTGTTTTTTGCCATCCGCTGTTTAATGTCAGCAGGGCCTTGTGTTATGTAATCACTGGATTATGTAATTAATCGAGCATTCTGTTCTCAACTTGGACCTCACTCCAGACCAACAAAGCAAAACCGCAAACTCTTGCCATTTACTTCGTCAAATCCACTAGTTACAAAACAAAGTGCAAGTGCATAAACTGGAGTGTTTGGATGGAATAGACTGCTAGTATTATATACACAATTTAATCCTTTATTTTATCAAGTATTACGTTCCGAACGATTCTTTACAAAAAGGAAATGTGACAGTATGATTTATTCTAGGATAAACATTTTGGCATTTGGCAGTCTGCTCTTGTTGATAGGGTTCATTTCTGGTCCATTGGTCACACTAGAAATGGGAAGATCAAGTCAAGTGCATTGTGGGATATTTTTTTCCTGTGATGCAAAGCTGAATTTTCAGCATCATTACTCCGGTCTCAAGTGTCACATGATCCTTCAGAAATCACTTTAATATGCTGATTTGTTGCAAGAAACATTTCTGATCAATATTGAAAACTGTTGTGCTGCTTAATATTTTTGTGGAAACTTTTTTTTTTTTTTTTTTTCCCCCCCTAAGGATTCTTTGAATGGAGCATTCAAAAGAGCAGCACTTTGTAACATTATAAATGTTTATACTGTCACTTTTGAGCAATTTGATGCATCTTTGCTGAATGAAAGTATTAATTTCTTTCCAAAAAAAAATTTTTTTTTGACCTCTTTCTGACCCCAAACTTTTAAACGATGTGCAGGATTTTATGTTTTTTGCTCAAACAGCCTTTAAAGTTTCTCCTGCAAGTCTGAAATGTCATCAAAACTATTGTTTTTGTTCCTCCAAAGTTTTTGAGGAGCCTGAAGATCCCAGCAGTCGGTCGTTCTTCTCAGAAATCATCTCCTCCATATCTGACGTCAAGTTCAGCCACAGCGGTCGATACATGATGACCCGCGATTACCTCTCCGTTAAGGTTTGGGACCTGAATATGGAGAACCGGCCCGTAGAGACCTACCAGGTACAGTAGAGTTCTTATTGCAGCAGCTGACATTCCAGAGCTTGTACTGTCATGTTTTCAGAACATGGTGTTTCACGTCTTCAATTAATACATTCTTCGAATACTGCCGGGACCTTCTGAAAGTTTCACATGCTGCTTATTTTACAAATTATGACCATTTCTTTGTTCATTTTTGTTGCTGATTCACATGTGCTTCTCTGTTTTAGGTACACGAGTACCTACGTAGCAAGTTGTGTTCGCTCTACGAGAATGACTGCATTTTCGACAAGTTTGAGTGCTGTTGGAACGGTTCAGACAGGTGCGGAACTGTATTTAATAAGGGTGGATTCTGCTCTTCAGAATTTTACTCTGTCCCATTCCCACAGTTCCACATTTTAAAGCTATTGATTCTTCCCAATAATGTGACTACAGGAAGAAAATATTTTATAAACATTCTGGCAAAATATTATGAAATATTTTTTTTCTCTATATTTATATATAATGGCAAATTATATGTATAAAAAATGTGTGTATGTATATAATTTTTTTGTTATTTTTTAAATTATGCTATATACAGAAATAATAAAATAACAACAAATAATATATAAAATTATATAATTAATATGTAGTAATAATAATAATAATAATAATCAAATCAAAAAGTACTTTTTTTTTTAGAATTATATTTTATAAATGCAAATTAATTTTATATATATATATATATATATATATATATATATATATATATATATATATATATATATATATATATATATATAAATATATATATATAAATATAAATATAAATATAAATATATATATATATATATATATATATATATATATATATATATATATATATATATATATATATAAATAAATATATAAAAAATTAATTATATATATTTATATGAGATATTTGTGATTATCTCATATATATATGAGATAATCACAACACGATTTCTTGTGAAATTTGATGGATAAAACCACCCAGCCCTTATTTAAAAAAATAAATAAATAAAAATAACAACTTGGTGAGTGTTTAATGGAGTTTTTATTCAAATCTTTTATAAGCTTAAAAAGTAAATCATTGTAATGTTTACTTTAATAATAATGTTTATCTTGTATCATAAAAGGATTTTATTTCTGATTTGGTGTTGGAGTGGTACTTAAACATTAGTGATGCGACTGAAAGAATCACTGAATCGGGATTTTGAATTGAATCAAAATGGTTGAAATCAATAGTTTGAAAGAATTACTCCCACCTGTGAAACAGGATTTTTGCACTTAAAACAAATGCTTAATGTTTAAGATACAAACAAAAAGATCTCCAATCTGTTTCCAAACTATTATGCAGATACAAAATTAGTTTAAGTGCATCACGACCTGCCCGAATCAGCAACATTGATTGGCTCAACCAGTGGCTTGAATGTAACTGAAAACGATTGTGCAGAAATTCTCAAAAAAATTCAAAAGCCTGGTGAAACTGTTCATGTAATCTATAATGTGCAACACATTGACAACTAATCTTTATTTTTTTCCTCCTCTCTGGTCGCCCCCTGCACTTCCGTCCTTCTCAGTGCCATTATGACCGGTTCCTACAACAACTTCTTTAGGATGTTCGACAGGAACACGCGCAGGGACATCACACTGGAGGCGTCGAGGGAGAACAGTAAACCCCGTGCCACGCTCAAACCCCGCAAGGTCTGCACCGGCGGCAAACGGAAGAAAGACGAAATCAGCGTGGACAGTCTGGACTTCAACAAGAAGATCCTACACACCGCCTGGCACCCGAAAGAGAACGTCATAGCTGTGGCTGCCACCAACAACCTGTATATATTCCAGGACAAAATTAATTAAAAAAAGAGAGAGAGAGAGAGAGTGATTTAAAAACCAAGAAACAAAAATCAAGAAAAAGAAACATCCCCTCCCCCCCGTTCCCCCCCGCACAGGTCGGAGGACGCTCAAGAAATCTCGTACTTTGCAATGATAAACCTAGTAGTTAAATCTGTAAGAGAAATATGGCCCTGTTTTCGACCCGACAAATAAGTGAAGCACTTGTTTTTCACGTTAACCAGGAAGCTGAGAGACAGACTGTATTTTATGGGGGAAAAATACCCTCTTTGGAGGGCATCAATAATTCACGATGACCCCTAATCAAAAAAACAAAAACCAAGGAAAAGGCCCACATCAACCAACTCTCCAGCGACGGAACCCACAGCAATCAGCATTAAGAGGCTAGATCCACTTTGCAAAAGTCGTACATGTATTCGTCTTTCGGCTGAGCCTTACGTTTTTATGATTTGATGACCAAAAGTATGGAAACGCACCAGGATGAGTAACGTCTCGCTGTCAATCGTATGTACTCGCTGTTCGAAATTCAGGCCTTCATGAGCGTTTGTTTAATGCCTGTTAACATTCCTTCCCCTGGCCCGACTCTCAGGCCTTGATGTTCTACCTTTTAAGCACTTAAAACAGGTCTCCGTTTTGGTCAGTGGACAGTTTTGTTTCATTTTTCCGTTTCTTTCAGTTTTATTTTTATTCTGTTTTAATTTTATACTTTTTTTCTTGTTTTCTCATGCATAATAATATCTTCTCACTGACTGTATCTATATATTACACCATCTGGTGTCAAACCACTTAATAAAAGTAACACCATTACAAAGAGAAAGCGTTTTTACATTATGAGCAGGCATGTATGATTTTTACATTCTATATTTGCATGTAATCTGCATATGTAGATCTGGAGCGCCAGTGGTTAAAATGTGAAATCATCCTGCTGAACCCACATCTGCAGCATTATTGGGGAATTCAATTCAAAAACGTGAAATTTGGTGATCAAAATGACTTTCGACGAAAACAAAATGACCTTGTTTTTGATTTTTACGAATGCCACATTTGCTCAGAAGTCGAAAGAGTCTAAAAAAAGACCGCAAACCAAACGCAATTCCCTCATAATGTTCCGGTTGGGAAGCAAATCTCCGTATTGTACTACTTGAATTTGCAGTTGCACTGTTTGAATGAGGACCTTGGCCATGATAAGCATCAGTATTGCCGTCTGTTTCGCTTTAGAGTTTTCATTTTGATATTACATTTTTCTTTTTCGTTTTTACTTCGTAAAGGGATTCTACCGCCTTAAGTCTATCTGTATGTCCTATAATAATCCTCAACCAGTAACCTTGAGGACTAGATCTCGACATCCCATCGCCCGTATGACGCCTGGCTACCTTCATGCATTATTTTTTTTTTAGCACTCCATTTGTCCGTTCATGTGCTGCTACGGTTTGTGCAGCTTAGGATTTGGACACTAATGTACGAGATCGTACGGTCGGTGACGGCCGTCGCGGAACACTCAAATCAAAACCGATGTGTTCAGTGCCTCTTGAGACAACTGGCTTCCCTCCAGTCAATCAAAGTTAACGGATCACATCCTGATGTCGAGATGTTTCCTTCACGCAGAAGTTGATCTAAATGGATTTATCTCGCATCAGGATGCGGTTTAAAGAAACCGGTGACAACATAGTTTGTGTGCTGCTGAATTTTGACATGCGGCTGCAAAACTGATGTCAAAATGACAAACGTAACTTAACGGTTGACAAGTACAAAGTTGTTATTATAGCTGATTGTGACTCTCTTTAAATCTGGGAACTGACAGGTCGGATACGTACTCCCAGACCTTGTTCCTTGTTAAATGATGACGATGCTAACATTGTGAAAGTGTACACTTGTTTGATTATTTTTGACCAAAGTTAAATAAAATTTTAATTGTGTTTATCTGAATCAACACTGCCCAACACTTATTCAAATGATTTCAGGTGACCTTAGCAAACTTGTTTTTGAAATGGAGAAGTAGCATATTGTTTGTGCACCAAATACAATTTATAGATTGCTTTCTATAAAAGTATGTGACTATATGTAATGATAAATGTATAAAACTCAGTGACGTGAACTCACAATTGTGTACAAGTATATTTAACTACACTAATGTTCAAAAATTTGGGGTTGGTAAGATTTTTGCTTTTGAAAGAAGTCTCTTATGCTCACCAAGGCTGCATTTATTTGATCAAATATACAGTAAATATACATTGTGAAATATTACAATTTAAAAGAACTGTTTTCTATTTGAATATATTTTAACGTATAATTTATTCCTGTGATTCAATGCTGAATTTTCAGCATCATTTCTACAGGCTTCAGTGTCACATGATCCTTCAGAAATCATTCTAATATGCTGATTTGCTGCTCAAGAAACGTTTAGCAGTGTTGAAAATGGTTGTGCTGCGTAATATTTTGGTGGAAACTGATCAGTTTTTTTTCAGGATTTTTTAATGAATAGAATGTTCAAATTTGAAATGGATTTTTTTTTGTAACATAATAGTCTGTCATTTTTAAAAAAAATCAATTTAATGCATCCTTGCTGCTTAAAATTATTAATTTATTTAATCTTACTGACCCCAAACTTGTAAATGCTAGTATATATGTAAATATCCTGTAATATTAAGAGTTATTGAGTCCAAGGGAAGGGTTACAGTTGGCGCATATTTATTTGTTGATTCCCTCTGTTGATACAAAACCACTATGACATTGACACCTACACCGAATACAGTTTTAAAGACTACAAAACATGCACAGATTTACACAATTTCCCTTATACTCCTGCCTGATTCATTAACAGTTGTATTTAAGGCAATCTCTGACCTGGAACCCGGACTCTTCAGATAAACGAAGAACATCTGTGATTGCAGTTCAGGTGAGCGCTAAGGCAAACTTCATTCAACCATTTCTCAGCTTATATTGGACATTTGTTTGTGATTTCAACTGACATTCAGAAAAGTGTTGATATGGAACTCAACTTTTTGGCTAGTATTTACTAAAGACCACTGCAGTTGTATAATACTGCTTGCTTCCCAAAGCAAAGGTCCATTTTTGGTGTCTGAAACATCATAAATACAGAAACAACCTCAAGATACAGAGAAATGGTGACAAGGTAAAGCAAGTACTATATTGTTATATCATCAAATGTTGAGATATACCATAAGATACACATACAATCCCTGTTTTGATATGGGGTAGATGGTTAAATCTCTTCCCAATTCACAGTCTACAGTTTCAGGTACCATAAATCTGGAGATCCAGCACTTTTAATTCCCCCTCTCTCATCCCTTATTTTATGATCCGCTCATAATATTCTTAGTAGGCTTGGTACGAGTAAATACAAAATTGAGGATGCATTACATCTAATTCTATCAGGCATGTGCTCATAAGTCTAGTGTAGCCTTCCCTGTGCTGACGGCCCTGGAATGGACTGGCATTATGGGAGAGGAACTATGGGAAAGGCCAGTGGAATACACAAGGGGCAAGCGAGGCAGAGAGGAAATGTGTCACGTGACCTCGTCCTATCTGTGTCTACACAAGCACTGATTCACAACAAAGCAGCTGAGATGGTGGATGTGCGTATATGAGAGTTGTCTTGTTTTTTGATTTTCCTGCTCCCTCAAAAGGTGCCAGAACTAGTAATGCGTCGTCCGATGTACACCCTGAAAAGACAAAATTATTCATTATCAGATGTATCATTGGTGGTCATTTTAGGATCAATACTATAACATGCATTTGATGCACTTTCAGCTCTTTCATCTTTCTCCTCCAGGTTTGTTTTTCCATTCTCCGTAAACCAGTGGACTTGTTTTTGCGTCAGCAGAGCTGTGAGCCATCAGCGGCAAACTGCTAAGTCATGCTAACCCCTGTGGAGCGCTAGCATGCATTCCAGCAGGCAGACTGCATCCAATGCTAACTCTAAAATAACCCTGTATTTGTTACTATAAAAGGATCCATATCCAGGATTTTAATATCAATATTGATAAATACAATGCTTAAGATCATACAATCTTTGATTTTTGAATTTCTGAAAAATGTGAAGTTGTGGTGGGTGGCTGTTAGTGTATTGTTATGTGGTTGCTAGGGTGTGCCTATAATGCTTTGGGTGGTGGTTTATTGGCCCATGTCGATAGAAACCACCCACAGCTCCTTAAAATATTCTGTTCCCTAGACATGACTTGGGTTCCTCCTTTTTTTTTTTTTTTTTCATCTGACAGGCAAAATTAATATGACCTGACCATGTAGCAGTGTTATTTTAGTATTATTTTAAAATATTATTATTAATATTTAGAATTTTGTATTTTTATATTTCCAGATTTTATTTTATTTTGAGATTGTTTTAGTAATTGTGTATACTGTAACTGTATGTACAAAAACTATAATAGTGTATCAAGGGTACTAAAATAACACTGAAGGTGACATTGCTATTTTTTTTTTTTTTTATTTCTTACATAATATTTGAATTTTATTCAGCTTTATTTCACTTACAGAAAAGTTTAATAGTTTAACATTAACAACTCTGCAGCTTAGAAAAGTGATTATTACACAAGTTACTGGCTGATGTTTAATATTAAAATTCAGGGGTTTGTTTAATCGACTCACCCGAGACCCACAGCAAGGATGTGTGAAAGGACAAGAGAGGGCAGGAAAACTTTGTGGAATTCTGCTGAGAAGATTCCTCCCCTCTTCATCATACTGGTGTTCCTCATGCTGAGGGTGCTGGAACGCTTCGGGTGCCTCAGCAGAAACTCCCTACAAACACATCATTTACTGTATCATCTGCTTGATCTTACTCATTACTGTGTTAAGATGCTTTTCATGCCCAGTTGGTTAATTAACAGTATTAAATGGTATGTTTTCTTAAGTTTTAGGTACTTAGGCGGCAGGTTTTCCGGTCGACTCGACCAGTCCCAGATCCAGTCTGCATTTTTCTTCATCAGGATCTCCACCTCTCTTCTCCTCTCCAAATAGTCTTCCTCTGACTTAAACCAGACCACAACAAAATTAAAATGGATAACAGATGACTTTCATGTTTCTAGTTGTTTAGTTTATTGGCCATCTTGTAAAGTCAGATAATTACAGTGATCTTAATTGATCCCACACCTTTTGACCTATAAATATCCAAGACTTTGAGTTCACTTTCTATTAATTGGACTTTTAAAAAATAATTTGAGACAAATTTTGGTCTCACCTTATTTTGGGTGTCTTCAATTACAATGCACTTTGGTTAAAAACATTGATTGTTGAGTACATGGCACTTATTGTGTTCATGTACTGTTCATGTATTGCAAAACAGGTGGGATAAGGTTATGGTTATTTCTTAAGATACTTTGGTTATTTCTTAAAATAAGAAAAATGTAAAATCATGTATGAACACAGTAAGTGCATTGTATCAAATGAATCATTTAAATGTTAGTACTGAGATGTTAAAGACGCTTTAAAAGTGGGTCCAAAATCTGTAGCTGATTAAAAATTTTAGAACCATAATTCCAATAGAATTTTTTATGACTTTTTATTTCAGGTCAGAAAACCACTGTTTTGAATTTCCTGATAATTCTACATTTTTCTTAACCATGGAAACAATGAATCATTTAAATGTCAGTGTAAGTAGTTAAAGACATTTAAAGTACAAATTAATAATAAAAGTGGATTTGACCAATTTTAGCGCCATTAAAATGCATATTTCCTATTTAATTATATTTACTTTTATTAATTATTGTATTATCAATTTTATTTTTTAATATTCATTAACTTTATTTTGTTTGTCCGTTTTGTTCTATTTTAAATTCCCTGACGATTCTACATATTTCTTGACCATGGGAATCTTGAATCTTTATAAAGAATGTATCTAGTTGCAAGAAAGTCAACATGTAAGCAGTAGTACATATGTGTTGCTGATATCTACCTGTGAGCTGTTCTTTTCTCCAGAGCAGTGGACCTCGGAGCCCCTGCGCAAGTGTGAAGGAGTCTGGGATCTTGGAGGACTGGTGAGAAAATTGATATACGATTTACATAACACGCTCATCCTATCAAATTAACATCTTGTGTGCATCTCAGTGCAGTACTGACCTGTCACATGGCAAGCTTCCTCGTGAGCTGCTCCTGCCCGACTCGTGCTGAGCATCCAGCAGCATCTTCTCCAGGTCTCCGCTTGGGGCGGTGCTGGCAGACTGCTCCTCCGAACCTCCTTTAGAAGTGCTGCCACCTCCATTATTAAAATACAGCTCCACCCAGGAACCTGCAGCAAAAACCAAGTAACATGTAAGTCTTTAGTGTTGCATGAAGATTTAACTACAATTACTGTAGTTTAGTCGTTTTTTAGCCTCTTTTAGATGTTCTTTATAATATAAATGTTCAAAATATATATATTTTTAAAAAGCCCAATGTCATAATTCTGACATTGCAATAGCAGCAGCATTGTTATTATTTTATATATATATCTATATATATATATATATATATATATATATATATATATATATGTAAAACACTGCTTGCAAATGTTTGTTTAATGCACTTAAACTTGTGCACTCCTTACCCATTGTTTGCTTTCTTAAGTTTCAGTGTATTGCAAGCATCACATGCCATAACCTGTTATGACTATTTTATTGGCATGACATTGAGATCTGGGCTGGGCATGAATCAGTTATCATGACACAGCGACCAGAATATCCAGATAAACAGAGAACATGCCAGCACTTGAGACTCAACCCAGTAGTCAGAGGAAAATAAACACAGCTCTGGCTATAAATAGCAAATGATGTCAAATCATTTTTTCTCTCAACATCCAATGAAATCAGGCTGCGTAAACCCCAAACCCCACCTCTCTTGAGTAGTGATGCAGACTCCTTTCTGTGAATCGGTTCTTTCAGACGGTTCCTTTCAAAGAACCGATTACACTGTTTTTGTGATTATTTGCGCCATTCCGTGGTGACTTATCAATTTATTCTTTTCGTTTTTGTTTACGTTATATTGAGGTAATTTCCATTTACAAAAAAATAACACTAAAACTAGTTCGTGTTAATTAAACCGCCACAAGTCGTATGTTTTAGAAATGTTTACATTTCTTCTGGTTGGCAAAATACTGTTCAGTCAAATCATTATATGTTCTCGAGTTATGAATCAGACATATTCCGGAAAATGCGTTACTAAGCTGTATATATGGACTGTTGTCATATTCTGTTGTTAATTCGTCTTCGGACATATTAAAAAACGATTCCGAGTTACAAGCACAGTAGGCGATTCTCTGTTCAGTGCGCATCGCGAGTCACTGAATCGAGAACGGTTCAGTTCGATTCCAGAATGAATCATTCAAGAGATCCGGCTCTAAAGAATGATTCATTCACAAATCACACATCGTGTAGTTTTCATATTTTTTATTGCGTCATTACTGTGTTTTTGCACACACCTGCTTCTTCTTACCACATATTATGCTGTTAGATATTAACAAGCCACAATTATTTAATTTTATGTGAAACTGGAATTTGATGAAACGATAATCGTCTAATTACAGACGTATACTAAAAAAAATTACATTGTGCTATTATGAATGTGGTTTTGAATAGAAACATGCATAAAAGAACATTAACTTAAGCTGTTTTGACATACCCTGAAGGTTTTCCTCAGACACACTTTGTTTTTCAGTAGACATTTTAGCTCTCTTTACGGACAAAACAGCCCGCAGAGGATGCGTCCGTCTAACGTTAAATCCTTAAACGAGTCGATACGATACAGAAACGCAGTGTTATCCAGAGGCATGGGTCGCCCCCCGCGCTTGTTTTGTCGATGAGACCGGCTCTGATAAATATATTCTGCACGTCTAGTACAGTAAACAGCTTGTGGATTCATGTGACAGAAGTGGATCGAGGATTTTATTCCATGAATCCACACACAGCTGGCGGTGACGCAACATGCGGCTGTCCTATGGATGGAAATATAGAGCAAACAGAATGACAATAACACTGGCACACTGGCACAAGGGATGCCAGATTGTGTGAACCCTCCTCAGAGGTGTTGCCAGGTTGTACAAATCCACCTCAAGGTTAGTGGCCCAGTTGTAGTAACTCGAAGATTCACACAGGTTTATTATAGTTTTTACATTTTATTAGGCTTTCAGTTTTTATTTGACATTTAAGTTTTTTTATTTAATTTTATTTTAAAATTTGTCATTTTAATTTGTTTTAGTTTAGTTTGTTTTCCGTTTTTCATTACATGTAGTTTTATGTTAGTTTTAGCATTTTAGGACTAGGATTAGTAAATTAATCCTGTATGTTATTTGAGTTAATGACAATTTAGCATCTTTTTAAGGGCTCTTAAAGTGTGAAATGGACAGGAAAGTGCAATATGCTAACAGATATCTCTTTCCAGGTATTCCAGACCTCCTTGGATTATTTATTGCACTGCTTGCTCAACCAGTGACATGAATCTGTTGGAAAAACTACTTTGTCTTAACTGCAGGTGGGAGGAATGTTTCAAAAAAAAAAAATTTGAAAACAGTATTTTTGCAATTCTGTTTGGTACCACTAGTGGCCTTGAAATGAAGCACTGCACCTTTAACATCAGTCATTTCATGTTTTGTTCTCCTGTTATAGCTCTCTGTCGCCATCTGTAGGGCTGGAGGATAAATCACAGCACTACACAAGGATGATGTTGTTCTGCAGTATTATTTAAGCCATGCTCAATGATGCAGTTTCTATCAGCAACCATATGGAAGGAACAGCATGCTATGTGAATCCTGAACCACTTCCAAATAAACAAGAGCTATGCAACGAGTGGAATAACACAACCTACATGTATGCAGTTGGTTGTTATTTAATGCATAGGCTGGATGATGACGTGATGCTGTGAGGCTGAGATGCAGTTGTAGTGCATTGACCAGCGGGCGGCTACAATAGTCTTTTCCTCTGTCTCTCTCACAAGGCAACCCAGGATAGAAGCCAGGCTTCACGCAGAACTGCCAGATCCTAGTGTGTATGCATGTGCGCATATATGTGTGTGCGTGCCACCCTCCCCTCCTCCTTCCTGCCGGCATCATCCCTCGCTCTCCATCAGGGATGGTGAGGGAGTGTTTATGGTAAGTGTGAGGAATCAAATCTCTCTTGCATCACAATCTCTCCTCTAACATGCAGTAGCTCCCCCACGTTCCTCCTTTTTTCATGTTATTCCCTCCTGGTGATCCGGCATCTCTATTGCTGAGGATCCAGCTGTCTGCGCAGACCGCAAGCGGCTCATTTCTAAAGGGACTCAAGCATCTTCTGCATGGAATTCAGGGCATGACAACATGCATCCCTTGTCGTTTCAGAGCATGTACTGCGAATCACACAGAATGATGGAGGACCAACAGCTCCCTGGATAAACCCTGCAGACTAAAACACCATAACAACTCAAATCATGCACTTAAGGTGAGTCTCAGTCTTTATGCATTGAATTCACTTCTAGTAGGGTGGCATCAAGTGTCCAATTACCGTATAACGACCTCATTATCGGCCTGCTGGGATGTTTGTCAGAACTGTCAATGCGAGCCGGCGCAAAAGGGGAGATGTTGATCAAATGATGTTTGAAGCAGCTACAGCCTCGCTTGCGCAGGTTGGAATAACGTCCACAGTCTGGTGTCTGCCCACTGGGACATTTGTTGAAATGTTCTCGGAGGGCCATCTGTGATGCAAAGAGGCTGTTTTTCTTCAAAAGCCTGGCAGAGAAACACAGCACAGGTTGCATAGGTTGTATTTGTGATGCAAGCGAAGGATGACGAAATGTGCATCTTTTTTGAGCGTGCAATCGGCAACCTAAAGAAGTGAACTCGTTGACTTCAGATGGGGGGGGGGGGGGGGGGGTTTAGAGAGTGTTTTAGAGGAAGTTTTGGCATAAGCAACAAAATATGAATGCACATAGGCACAGATTTATGTTTAAAGCATTGGTTGTGATGCAAATAATTGAAAAGGCATAGATTTGTCTACAAATCGAGTTTGTCTACAAACAGGTTGCATGATGTTGATGCACTTATATTAACATGAGAAATGTGTATGTTATTTTAGCCTCTACTGTATGTTGTTTTATATTATTGAAGAGGATGCAAATTATGGTAGCATATATTGTTTAAATAGACTATATTATACGCATATATGTTTGCACTAGGTCAAGAACCTGTATACATGCTAAATATCCAATAATGATTAAGATTCAGTGTTATTTTAGTATCATTGGTATACTGTTATAATTTTTTGTAAATATTTGAATTAGATATCATTTTTATATTTTCTGTTTTCACATTCATTTCTTAATTTTGTGTTTTTGTCTTTTTTATTAGTTTTGTTTTTAAATGTCTATACAGTTTTACATTTTAATTTATACATTTTATATATTTTTATAAATTTGAAAAAAAATGAATGAAATTTTTTTTATTTTAATTCAAGTAACAATAATGTTTAGTCAAATAACCCTGTTAAGCATTAAGAGCAGCTATACATTTTTATTATTCATTTTAGAGCATATTGCATAAAGCCTGCTGAGTCACTGTAATTCAGTCAGATTAGACACTTCAAGTAATCTCACATCCAGAAAAAATTTGAGTTCACTCAAAAAATGAAAGATGTGTTATGCTCGCCACTCATATAGTTCTTCTATATGGGATCTGTTAAGCCCGTTGTGATCTTTACAAGGCTTAGACACAGTGTTGATTTATCATTAGACTACAGCTGATCTGTATACAGGAAACAGCTTGTAATAGTTATTTATGTTTGATTCGCCAATAAGAGTTTAGCAAGGGATCCGGCTGAGGCGGACAGTAACTGAGCTGTACCTCAGAGCTGTCATTATAGCTGCTGTGTGTATGAAAAGTGCCGTTATCTTACCCAATGATCCACATAATGTGTTCAGTTCAACTGGGCAAAGCTGAAGGGTGTCTTTCATCACCTCTAAAGTGAGATTATGGTAAAGAATGAAGTTAAAGATGCCTACTTCAGTACAGGCTTGCTCATACTTTGACAAGTACTACAGTATGATTGATGGAAATAAATTGTACTTATTTTGCACAGTTTACACAATTTTTACTCAGAAAATGTATTTTAAAAATCTGAATAAATAATATTTATAAAAAATATTGTTCAATTAAAAGGCTATAAATACATTTTGAAACTGGTTACTGAATTATTTAATTTAGATTTAAAAATTGCCAAATATTAGCTGAGTAATCAATCTGGTCATTATGTTGTCTATAACTACCAATCTATTAAACGGTATTGTTTTTAGTAATATATAGTAGAGTTTTTAGTATTTTAGCATTTAGTAAGATATAATATTATAGTGCTTCTTCGAAAAACAACCAATAATTTTCTGTTGTTAAAATACAAACACTGTCAAGATGTCAAAAGTGATACAGACATTTTATCTGCTGCGCTGCTATAATATGTCTAGAATGGAGCCACAAAGTACAAAAGTATCCAAGAGCATCCTGGAAAATTGGTGGATTTGATGGAGACACTTGCAAAGTGCATATCTGATCTAATTATATGCTCAATAAAAATGTAAGTGCTTTCAAAGCAAATGAATTCATTAAATGCTCACGTGTGTAATTGCTCTTTTCCAACTGTAAAAGGTGCTTAAACTTATGTAGATGTTTTTTCCTTTAATCTGGCGAAGTTAGAGATGTTTTCTGCCCTTTTTTTTTTTTTCCTTTTCCGATTATCTGTAATCTACAAGCCAGTTGTCATGTTGCTAGATTCCTCTTCTCTAGTCTGCTGAAGTAATCAGTCAAACTTGCAGCTGGAAAGATGTTTCTGTGGGGACTGGATGTGGATTTTGGATTTATAATAGTGGTAAGCAGAGAAAAACTTCCAGACTGCTAAAACAGCAAGCGTATCTTTTTAATATAAAGCTATTTTTATTGCTCAAAGTTTGCTATTTCATAGCTCAATAGACTACATCAACTTTGTCTCAGATGTTTCTCCTGAAGGAAATAAATTTAAAAAAAACAAAAAAAAAAAAACAAGACTGCCTCAACTGTTGGCATACTGGAGAGTAAAATAGGAGCTCAGAACATTTGATTAGAATGAATTTTGATTTCAAACTTTTGTATCTTTGCAAATGTGAGCACAGTTGAGCACACTGAGATCTCTTCTGAAACTATAGAGAAGATGTGAGGTTACTGGGGTCTTTTTCTCACGAGAAAAAAAAAATGAGGAGACGACTTTGGCTCCATTTGTTCTTCACTTAATCTCATTTCTGTCAATTGAGATGTGATTTGAGATCATTTATTGATTAAACTGGAGTCAGGTAGTCTCAGAAAATAATGCTTTATTGCAAAAGGAGTAAGACGCCAGGTACTTCCACACTCGTCTTTGCTAATAAAGTGTTAAACACTTGAAAGACGACAATTAGTTCCAATTAGTACATTATCTGATGTTTATACAAGAGATAAAAATCACTATTATAATGAGAGACTTTTTATCATTCATTAACCAATGATAATTTAAATAGAGGAATTAACTAATCAGTGCTGGCCAGAGATCAGCGTTTTATGTGAAGTCACTGCGATTATTCCCAGTGCTTGGAAAATTGTCTCTTCTAGTTGAGATGAACCTCACATTTGTGAAAACGTTTTTGACAGGTCAAGATATAAAAGAGAAAGGTACTACCTGTTAAAATCACAAAATTACACTTCAGTTTCACTTGACAAGCAAGGCAGTGAAGTTAAGAATATATTATGACCCGTTTGAACTCCACAAAAGTGTTGCCACATCTTATTGCACCTCAGGATTTTGAGATAAGGGGAACAGCTAATTATATTTAATTAGCTATATCGATGGTTATAACTATAACAATTTTGATACTAATACCACTATCTAGAAGGCATGTGGCTACAGAAAATGATTTACATAGTTTTTATTCAGAAAATATATATTTTAAAAAATTATAATTGAATATTTGAGGGAATAATTTGTTGGATTTTTTTTTTTTCACAAATTCTGTTTTATCTGGCAGAGAACAGACTCTCGTTTGATATTCAGCTCACGAGTCTCTGTTTTCTGAGCTGTGAGCCTGTGACTTAATCAATAAATGGCATAATACCATTTTCTCTGTTTTAACGTCAACATGAAACTCCGTTTGCAACCTATATTGTTAAGGTTTTTTTACTGTCTAAAAGTGATAGGATTGTGAAAATTGCTCACTGAACACCTGAATGAAGCCATGAAATCGGCAGAGCAACCTATAATATTTCAATAAAAGTTGAAAATTTAATACAATTATTATTTGGAATAAAATGCATGGATTAATTGTTCCAGGATCGTGCATCTGAAGTGTAAATGGGTCTTATTTGATTTTATGTTGACTTTAAAACATAGTATGATATACAATTAGATAGAGAGAGAGTCTTTTAATTAAAATGCGTAGCTGTTGGCTCACTAATATAAAAAAAAGCCTGAAGACTTAATGTAATCAAATATTTTGTGGGTTTTAGTCAATTTCTGTTAACTTTAAGGTAGTGTGTGCTTTAAGTGTAGTACTAAAAGATGACAAAATAATACATTTTAACAGAATGGAAAATTAAGTGCTTTATTCTAGAAAAGAGCAAAATATAGTATGTCCCATCCTTCATTTCTGTTTTAATTGGAAATTTGTCAACAGAAAAGAAAATTGCATTAATTAATGGGCTTTTTATTTGTATTTCAAGCTGATTTTCTTTTAGTGAAGTCTCAGTGAGCTTCTTAAATCCTTCTTTCCCTGTGAACTGCAGGTGGGTGGAAAGATGTAGCTGAGGAACAAACGGAAACCAATTTTGACCATTCACAAACTCAGGTCATCCCTGAAAGGGGCGTGGCCTGTGGAGTACCGCCCAACATGTCCAAGAAACCCCCCAGTGGGCGGAGTAAAGGGGAGCGGCCTGACGCCATGGCAGCACTGCAGGCAGCCAATGAGGAGCTGAGGGCCAAACTCACCGAAATCCAAATAGAACTGCAGCAGGAGAAAACCAAGGTTTGAATCTAGAGCTACTTACTGTTTGTGTACTCGAATACATGACTCCGTTTCAGATGTATTATTTTGTTTCTGTATTATGTAGTTTGACTACATTCATTTTGGAAATGGCTTCTCAGCTGCAGTATTGCTTTTAATGTTGACCTCATTTCCTTCTGTATATTTGAAAGATTTTTTTTCTCTAGAGTTCAGTCTCTTTGTTGTCACATCATCTGTTTATGTCACTATGATTGCCTTTTAATTCTTATTCTCTGTGGATGGCTGGATCAGAGCCGATGTTTCATGGTGCCTAGCACAAAATATTTGTTATTTGTAGTACTTGCTGTATGAATCTGTACTACTGTGCAAAAGTTTGGGGTTATTAAGAAATTTGGACATGTTGGAAAATTAATATTTAGTAAGGATGAATTAAATTTGATCAAATGTCACAGTAAAGTCTTTATACATTATGAAAATCCTAAATGTTTCATGATTTCTGCAAAAATATTAAGCAGCACAACTGTTTTTAACACTGATAATAATAAATGTTTCTTAAAAAGTAAATCAGCATATTAGAATGATTTCTGAAGGATCATGTGACACTGAAGATTAGAGTGATGATGCTAAAAATTCAGCTTTGCATCACAGGAATAAATTATATTTTAAAATATATTTAACCAGAAAACAGTTGTTTTAAATTGTAATAATATTTCAAAATATTACTGTTTTTACAATATTTGTGATCAAATAAATGCAGCCTTGGTAAGCATGAGAGATTTATTTCAAAAACATTAAGAAGTCTTTCTGACCCCAGACTTTGAAACGGTAGTCACAATCAAACATTCATTTGATTTAAAACCAGCTTTTATTGGAGCATAAATAATTTAATTTTTTTAATTATTTTTGATCAGTCAATAATGACAAAATTTTAATTTTGGGCTAAATAATACCTTTAAACAAAAATGTAAGTGTTATTAACAAGCAGTTCACCCTGATTCCATGTAAGAAGCTCTCAAGAAATTCAATCCCTCAAATTTAGTCTCACTAATGTCGTGAACCTCTTATGTTTTATGGACTGAGCTTATTTCGTTTAAGTGGCTGCATTGCTCCATTACGTGTGTGCTGTTAGCTGCTTTATGGCTTCATTAGCACTGGGAAACAGTGTTAAATTAGGGTGAAACAAACTATAGGCATTCTGTCAAAGCAGGTTCAATGTCAGGCTATCTTGTGACTGACAGCAGGTCAGGGGGAAATGATTTAGCTTAGTCCATTATATCTGTGTCTTGTTGATCTCAAGGGTGAAGATGGTCTTTAAGAGGCGTGAGAGTATCCAAACCATCCATTTCATGGCCTGGTGATTGACAGATGGGTGTGAACCTCTGTTCACTGTCATATGAACACTTCATTTGATTCGATCGAGGTTGAACACAACTCACTAATGTCTCAGTTCTTCTGTTGTGACATTGAACTGAAGACATTGTCAGAGATGAAAACTAGGTTAAACCTGTGATCTAAACCTGCTCATAAATAAACTTAGAGCCACATGGAAAAAAAATTTGGTTCATGCCTTTCATCCCTATCCTGCGTGTATGTGTGTTTCTGTATCCGCTCATTATGTGTGTGTGTGTGTGTGTGTATACATACTGCAGTGGCTCACAGGATCAATACATGCATCTCAGTGAAAATAAATGACAGCGAGGTTTTGCAAGAAAGGACACCAGAAAAAGTACTGATGGCCACCAACGAGCATTCACGCTCAGAAAGGATTCTCTACTGTACATTAAAATATCACATAAGATATTAATGTACCAACCCTTCTGCTTGACCCTTTTATCATCTGAGTCATTTAAAGCAGTCATAAGAGACACCATTATTACTCTAATTAATCATCATCATGTCAGCCACAGTTATATTAATGCTACCATTAAGAAAATGTCGGACTGATTTTAATAAGTGCTATCAGACAATGTATAGTGGATAGAATAATGAGGTTCAATTATCTTACAGTGGCCACTGTGTGTGAGTACAGTGTATTGTGTGCACATACCTACAGAGATCCTGCTGTGTTGTCCTTGGTTATATTCAGGAATTTTATCAGATTCTCCTTGCTGATGCAGTACGATCTTTTATTTAAAAGCAAAGTGTAAATGATCTGGAATAATGCGTTTTCCCCCTGTGCACATCCTTCAGCTGTGGGAGAGTTTTATTTTAATATTCTGACCCTTGTACTGAAGAACTGGGAAAACACTCTAACAGGCCAATTACTGCCGGTGCCAAAAGTCAAACGCACCGCTGTACCTTGTTTCTGTAAAATTGCTTTTCTGATTGCAGGAACATTAAATGCAATGTTCAGGAACGATTCGGGCCATCGGTATTGTGGAACTGGGGAGGGAATTGATTCATTATAATTTGTGATAAAAAAGAGTGTTTTGTGTTTCAGTGTGGAGATCTGCAGCTAGTTTTTGTTAAAAAGCCAAAAGCGAATCTTTGATTCTGGCCTGGCTTTGAATGACCGATGTCTCTGTGAATCTTGTTAGACTAACAGAGAGCCTGGAGAGAACGACACACGGTTATGACTAAAGAAAAGATAAATAAAAATTTATATTATTTACTCACCCTTGTGTTGTACCAAACACTTTCTTGTTTCCACAGAACACAAAATGAGACTTTCTAAAGACAGTTTCCATGCTTTTTTCCCACATGGTATTGGAATGAATAAGGACTGAAGTCTTTAAGACTGAAAAGGAAAGTTCGGTAGTAATGTCCAATTTGTGAACAAATCATCTTTTGAGTCAGATCTTTTCAGTGAATCAGTTAACCTGAATCACAAAAGCTCATATGAATGATTCATTCATGAATCAGATTGATCCGCGTGTCAAGTACAACTCAATGACTCAGTGAATCATCAACTCACTGGAGGGAAGATTTTCAGTGACTAACACTATAAATGATGAACTTTTTCTCACACTAAGCTTCAGAACTAGGAAGATGAAGCTTTAAAACTTTAGTCAACATTCATTATTAATGGATAGAAAAGATTTACCAGTATAATCTTCATATTTTTTCCTTTTGTGATCATATGAGTTTGAGATGACATGCAGATGAGTAAAACTATAAACTACTTTATATTTATTTTATTTCGAACCATTAAAAAATACAAGAGGAAAACATAAATATACAAATGAATAACAATAAACTAAAAAAACCAAATCAACAAAATACAAAACTTTTAACATATATTCCACCCGTTCGAAATAAAAAAGGGTAGGTAGAAGCCCTAGGCTTATCAGATCCTACCCTCAGTAATTACCAATACCAAATCACAATCAGCCATAAAAAATCAGACATACCATTATAAATAATAAAGAAATACTACTCCCAATTGCGTCCTACTTTATCTATCTGTTAAGACAAAGACGACAAACAGAAACAAAATCAAGCAGCATTAACAACAATGTTGAAATTCTCACTCTCACCCCCCACTTCTGTATTTATCAAAAATAAATCTTTTATACCTTCTTTTAAATTGCAACATATTAACACTTTCTTTGATATATTCGTTTAATCTATTCCACAATATCACCCCACAAATCGAAACACACATACTTTTGAGTTTTGGCCATGCATTTTGTTGTTTCATATTTAAAGCCCCTCTCAAATTATAACACCCCTGTCTATCTGTGAGTAATTGTTGTATATTTCCACTAACAAAAACTTTTCATTTATAGGTGAATTATCCCATTGTTATTTTAGTATTATTTATATTCAATTATAGTTTTTGTTAATATTTTGAATTAGCTTTTGTTTGTATATCGCCTTTCTTGGTAAAAAAAAATATAAATAAATAAAAAAAATGAGTAATTTATATGCTTTTGTCATGTTTTATTATTTTTTTTTTAAATACATTTTTTTAATTTATAAATTTAATTTCATTTATTTTTATTTCTGTTTTAAAATTTCCATAGTAGTTTTAGTGCTGCAACTTCTATCTATCTATCTATCTATCTATCTATCTATATATATATATATATATATATAAAATATGGTATTTATATTTTATTTCAGTCTTATTTCAGTGAACAAAAATATTTTAATGGTTTTAGTCAACAATAATAACCCTGACTATCCCTTTAAGATATGATGCTATTCAATTTAAGTGCCTTTATACAAACACCACACTTTACCACTGTCAAGCACAAAAGATTTCTTAGACTTGGCATGTGATTCAGCGATGAACCGTGACTGTACAGGCTAGTTCTCAGGCCGTCAGCATGCACACATCCATGAAGATGCAGTGACAGCGCACCACTGTGTGAGAACTGTCAGATCCGCCTCATAGATGTGCCGTCAGACTGCTGCTAGCAGCCTGCATCAATGCAGCTATTGTGATGGGCTTCCTTAGACTGACAGTAAGAGGGGACATAGGAGCTGTCTCTACTGTTGTTAGGCCTGAATGAACAATACTCTTCATGTATGATGGAAAGAGATGGTTCTGGTGTCTCACACGGCATTTCTCCATCTGTAAATACTCGCAAGTTTGTGCTACTGCTTGGTGGAGTGGAGCAGAAAGGAGAGGTTTGTTGGGGGGTTTGAGGCATGGATTGTTATTATGAGTGAGAAACTTAATACCATTTTTTTTCTTGTGAAGTCAACTTATAACACGGCCCTGCATCATATTTGCTAAATGAAATCCAATACTTGTTTCTTGCTAATTTTGGGATGCTGATTCCAAAAATAGTGGTTGTTTTGCTGTACAAAATATGATGTGCATTTCTTAGCATTTTTGCTTTCGACAACCATTTGTAAGGTGATGTCTTGTTTTATTCCTTAATCACCAGAAAACTGAGACAAAGATATGATTTATATCTTTCTCTGAGTCTGTTTACAAGTATTTGCTCAGTTCTCAGCCGATTCTCACATGTATAAATTATTATGAAGACATTATTTTATGCCTAATGATTTCAAGGTTAGAATTATTAAAAATATAAGAAAATTCAAACATGACCCAGATGTTTTCTGCTACATATGTGGGTGTTTTACTACATCCAAACAGTGACAAAAAATACAGATTTTGTGGAAAAGCTCATTAATTTATTTATAAACTTGTGCTTCCACATATTTTTCCACTCCTTTGCAGATTGTAAGTTAAATGATAGATTCTGAATACTGTCATTAAAATCAAAACTTTTGACATTTGACTATTTTTGTTATTTTCATAAGTGCATTAAAGCTGATTTATATATAAAACTTGAAAAATTGTCATTCTTATTTTGTGATGAGTTTTTATTGATTTTTTTATTTATTTATTTATTTTTTAACTCAGCATCATCAAATTAGTTAATATTTGGCCTTTTTTTTATTTTTTTTTTTTATTATTATTATTTTATCAAGAGTTCATGAGTCAGAGAGTCAAAGTTCATGGCTGTTTCCTGACCATTAGAATTAAACAGGCTGTGTTTGCTCTTGACCCTTTGAAGATATGCAAATGCAGTCTGTTCTGATTGGTTAACCTTCACATACTCTTGTAGTTCAAACTGTAGGATGAAAAGTTAAATATTGAATAGGTGCTGATATGTAAATATGGGTGGTCATAATGTTAATTAGCTCATGGTTTTGATGCCACTACTGAACAAGTCGTTTTTACAGCTTTATAAATTATTTTTATGGACAAGGGAGGGAATTTTGTGTTATACTGTAGATTATAATGCGTTTTGAGAAAATTGAATTTTTGGACGCTTTTTCCATCAAATATTTTTTTTCTAGTCTCAATCCTATTTCCTGACCCATGTTTTAGTCTCCATCAGAGCAAAATGTCAAGATCAAGTTTGTCAAGTAAGGAAGACTGAGATTCGGATGTTTTTGATGTTTTTCTATGCCATTGTTTTTTTTTTTTTTTGTTTCCTTCAAACATCAAATACTGGCATAAAAGAGTTTTCCAACCTAGTGCAACCCCGTCCCCACTGCGCGGCCATTTGTGGATGCTCCACATGTTTATTTTTTAATTTTTTTGCCACTTTATCTTGCTGTGATGGAGATGCTGCACTACAAATAGTGTGCCACACTCTGTTTTGATAAACTGCTTTTTGTAATGCATTAACATTAACTAAAGAGCTGTTCTGGGTTGAACATTCACAGCATTTGTTGTATAATGTTGATTACAACAGAAAATAATTTCATTGGGTTTAAAAGAAGAAACATGAAGCTTGAAAGTTTCATGTCAATGAGATTTATCACAGGTTAATGCATTAGTGCAAGGAAAAGTGAGGCTTGTGAAACGATCCTATCACACTAGTCTCATACCACTTCTATGATTGATTGATTGATTGATTGATTGATTTACTTACCTAGGTTAAGCATTAGGTATATACAGGTGCATCTCAATAAATTAGAATGTCGTGGAAAAGTTCATTTATTTCAGTAATTCAACTCAAATTGTGAAACTCGTGTATTAAATAAATTCAGTGCACACAGACTGAAGTAGTTTAAGTCTTTGGTTCTTTTAATTGTGATGATTTTGGCTCACATTTAACAAAAACCCACCAATTCACTATCTCAACAAATTAGAATATGGTGACATGTAAATCAGCTAATCAGCTCAAAACACCTGCAAAGGTTTCTTGAGCCTTCAAAATGGTCTCTCAGTTTAGTTCACTAGGCTACACAATCATGGGGAAGACTGCTGATCTGACAGTTGTCCAGAAGACAATCATTGACACCCTTCACAAGGAGGGTAAGCCACAAACATTCATTGCCAAAGAAGCTGGCTGTTCACAGAGTGCTGTATCCAAGCATGTTAACAGAAAGTTGAGTGGAAGGAAAAGTGTGGAAGAAAAAGATGCACAACCAACCGAGAGAACCGCAGCCTTATGAGGATTATCAAGCAAAATCGATTCAAGAATTTGGGTGAACTTCACAAGGAATGGACTGAGGCTGGGGTCAAGGCATCAAGAGCCACCACACACAGACGTGTTAAGGAATTTGGCTACAGTTGTTGTATTCTTCTTGTTAAGCCACTCCTGAACCACAGACAATGTCAGAGGCGTCTTACCTGGGCTAAGGAGAAGAAGAACTGGACTGTTGCCCAGTGGTCCAAAGTCCTCTTTTCAGATGAGAGCAAGTTTTGTATTTCATTTGGAAACCAAGGTCCTAGAGTCTGGAGGAAGGGTGGAGAAGCTCATAGCCCAAGTTGCTTGAAGTCCAGTGTTAAGTTTCCACGGTCTGTGATGATTTGGGGTGCAATGTCATCTGCTGGTGTTGGTCCATTGTGTTTTTTTGAAAACCAAAGTCACTGCCCCCGTTTACCAACAAATTTTGGAGCACTTCATGCTTCCTTCTGCTGGCCAGCTTTTTAAAGATGCTGATTTCATTTTCCAGCAGGATTTGGCACCTGCCCACACTGCCAAAAGCACCAAAAGTTGGTTAAATGACCATGGTGTTGGTGTGCTTGACTGGCCAGCAAAGTCACCAGACCTGAAGCCCATAGAAAATCTATGGGGTATTGTCAAGAGGAAAATGAGAAACAAGAGACCAAAAAATGCAGATGAGCTGAAGGCCACTGTCAAAGAAACCTGGGCTTCCATACCACCTCAGCAGTGTCACAAACTGATCACCTCCATGCCACACCAAATTGAGGCAGTAATTAAAGCAAAAGGAGCCCCTACCAAGTATTGAGTACATATACAGTAAATGAACATACTTTCCAGAAGGCCAACAATTCACTAAAAATGTTTTTTTTTTTTTTTTTTTATTGGTCTTATGAAGTATTCTAATTTATTGAGATCGTGAATTGGTGGGTTTTTGTTAAATGTGAGCCAAAATCATCACAATTAAAAGAACCAAAGACTTAAACTACTTCAGTCTGTGTGCACTGAATTTAATACACAGGTTTCAGAATTTGAGTTGAATTACTGAAATAAATGAACTTTTCCACGACATTTTAATTTGAGATGCACCTGTATGTATTGATTTTAGTCAATATTTAAAACATATTACTGACAATTTGTCACTAGTGTTGAATTAAAATTCTAAAATTAAATTATATGGAATTAAAAAAAGAGAAATAGCCTAAATAATGAAAGTAAAAAGGGTATTTTTTTTTATTAGTAAGAATAGTATGGTATTAATAAGTACTTACCATAACAATGAATTAAAATTTTTGAATACACACTTTGTAAGTCAGAAAATGACTACATTTTGAAAATGATTCTAAATTATTTTCTGTTATCAACATTATGCCACAAATGCTGTCAATAACGCTCTGAACTGATACTGAACCCTGAACATTAATTTTAGGTCACGGATGGCTGGTTCTTCACCAGAGGCTAATGGGATCTTGCAGCCTTCAGCACTGCTGACTCTCACTGGACTCAAATCTCGTCTCCACATGTTCTCTTACACTGCATTAAAATGCAAACTCCCTGTAGGCCTAAAATTACTTCTCTTTGCTGTTTTATTCCTTTGAAAAAAGGCGAAAGTGTCCAGTGACTGTCTGACCCAGTTCTGGTCCAGGGTGGTGTGGTGTCAGCCATATAATTTCACCTCAGGGTTACTGCCTCCATCTGGCTGCCAACGAGCAGAGTTAGATTTATAAAAGCCAGCAGAGCAGAGACTTTTACTCTGCTCTCAACATTTAAGACATTCCTTCAGACTCCAACCTAGTTTTATTTACATTTAATCATTTAGCAGACGCTTTTATCCAAAGCGACTTACAAATGAGGACAATAGAAGCAATCAAAACCAACAAAAGAGCAACAACATGCAAGCGCTATGACAAGTCTCGGTTAGCCTAATGCAGTATACGTAGCAAGGTTTTTTTTAAGAAAACAAGTAGATAGAATATAGAAAAGAAAGCTAGTGTTAGATTTTTTCAAGAAAAGCTAGCAGTTAGAGAATAATTATGCAATTGATAGATGGTCAAGTGTGTGTGTCTTTTTATTTAAAATAAATAAATAAATAAAAAAGGCAGATAGATCAAATAGAATTAGAAAAGAGAATGCTAGAGTTAGAGGGCCAAATAAAGATGGAAGAGATGGGTTTTAAGCCGTTTCTTGAAGATGGCTAAGGATTCAGCTGCTCGGATTGAGTTGGGCAGGTCATTCCACCAGATGGGAACAGTTAATGAAAAAGTCAGTGAAAGTGATTTTGTGCCTCTTTGGGAAGGCACAATAATGCAGCGTTCACTTGCAGAACGCAAGTTTCTAGAGGGCACATAGGTCTGAAGTACTGAATTTAGGTAAAGGGGTGCAGAGCCAAAGGTGGTTTTGTAGGCAAACATTAATGCCTTGAATTTTATGCGAGTAGCTATTGGTAGCCAGTGCAAATTGATGAACAGAGGTGTGATCTGCATTCTTTTCGGTGGCATTTTGGAAAATTGTAGAGGTTTGATGGAATTGGCTGGAAGACCTGCCAAGAGAGCATTGCAATAGTCAAGTCTGGAAAGAACAAGAACTTGAACAAGGAGTTGTGTTGCATGTTCCGAAAGAAAGGGCCTGATCTTCCTAATATTGTATAAAGCAAATCTGCAGGACCGGGCAGTTTTAGCAATGTGGTCTGAGAAATTCAGCTTATCATCAATCACAACTCCCAAGGTTTCTGGCTGTTTTTGAAGGAGTAATGGTTGATGAGCCTAACTGGAAGGTGAAATTGTGATGAAGTGATGGGTTTGCTGAAACTACAAGCAGTTCTGTCTTAGCTAGGTTCAGTTGAAGGTGATGGTCCTTCATCCAGCAAGAAATGTCTTTTATACATCCTGAGATGCGAGCAGCTATCGTCGGATCATCAGGATGGAATGAGAGGTAGAGTTGAGTGTCATCAGCATAGCAGTGATATGAAAACCCATGTTTCTGAATGACAGAACCTAGTGATGCCATGTAGACAGAGAAGAGAAGTGGTCGAAGGACTGAGCCCTGAGGCACCCCAGAGTGGTTATTTAGTGGTGTTTGCTAAGGCAAGCATGTCTACTATTGTTGCTTATTGGGTTAGGAAATTATTCAACATAAGTATTCAACTTGTCCACAGTTTGTACTACAGAAATGCCTAAAATCATGTGGCTTGTGGAGGAAAGGTGATCAAAGTGTCATTTATGATTCTTGTCTTGGAGAGCAATAAAATGGGCAAAATAATACCATAGGCTTGACACATACGTTTTTTTCCCAAGGAGCACATGTTGAAATACTTCGGAGCATATTAAAAAAAATATAATAAAAAAAACTGTATAATGTTTATTATTTTTAATAAAAGGATACAAGGAAACATTTACAGGCAAAATTATTTAATTTATTAGAATACAACAGTACTAATAAGCTAACTGATTGCTGCGCCGATACTAGTCAAATCTAGGCTATATATAGAATAATATACATTAAATAACGTTCTCCTTTGATGGGGCAGCAAAGCGACAAGAGTTTACAATGGATTGAATGCCAGATACAATATTGTGTCAAAATACCAATAATAACCAGGAAAAACAACTTTACGCATAATGGGGGACTTTTAATTTTAAACAAGTCTGAAATACACCGAGACCACTGTTGGCAACTCTCGCGAGACAAATAAGCAACCGTGGCTTCAAAAACATGCCCAAAATAAGCCCAATATTTTTTTGATGATTTATTATCGTCAATATTATTTATCAATTATTTATTACCAATAAATGAGCCTGCAACATATTAAACTGAAACCACTCTTTTATCTGAAAAGCAAAAACTGAAGCTATTTTCCAAAAATCAGCAAACTGCAACAAAAGTGGGAATAAAACTCATCTCCAATCACCTGTGAGCAGAATAGGATTGGAGAGATGGAAAAGGAGAAAAACACAAGAGCTTCAAAGGGGAGCTGTAACATAGCCACATATTTATAGGCTGAAATATATAGGGGTCATTCTATGGAAATGTAAATTTTTTCTGTCTCTAGCCTTCACAGAAATATTACACTTGAAAAACACTTGGTTACAATTTTTTTTATATATTTTAAAAAGACACAATGTGTTATTTGAACAATTACACCTCCTTGAGCCATCAATGTGGCAATATTTGTTTTTAATTAATTATAAAGAATTCCAAGCACCACAAAACTGCTTGTCCCCACAGCCATATACAGAGGGAAAGTGCTTTATTTTGAGGTCAAAAACAGGTTTTTCTACCATTTAAAATAAAATAATGTATACATAACTATCAAATAAATGACAAAAAAACAAAATGCCAAATAAATATTGTATAAAAATATATAAAAAATATTATATTAAATTATAATAATTAAAATTGTAATATATAAATATTTAAAATTATAATGTAATTTAATTATAATTAAATTACAATATATATTAAGAGAGAAAATATATATTATTAAAAAATATGATAAAGATTTAAAAAAAAAATCATTAAGCTGTCATTTGTGTATTCATGAAGTCAAAAGGTAATCTAATAATGTGATCTAAGTTTAAATGTTAAAAAAAGAAAAACATTTTAAGACATCTTGCTATTCGAACCAAATGTATTTACTCTTAGTATGAGGATATGACTACTTGTTTTTTATTATAGCCCGTGATAATACATTACAAAAACATTGTAAAAAATTAGGCTAAAAGAAAGTCATCCCACTCCTCTACGTCTACTTCTATCATCGACACTTATATTATTGCACTGGTTGGCTATTAACTGCGAGCAGACAGAGTGTCAATCAATGTATTGGAGAATACGGCGAACATAAATAAAGAAGCGAAGTTGCTTGTCAGATTTCTCTAACAAGCAACCATATTTTTTGAAATAAGCCCAAAATACCGCGACCAGGGATTTTTTTTCAAGCAACTGTACAAAAGAGAAGCCCAAAGTCGCTTATAATACGCGGACTTGGCAATTGTGACTGAGACTCTTATTTTGGAATGCTTTACTATCGTCAGTTGTTAATTTAAAATGCTGAGGTAGATAAGATATGCACTCTTTTTAGTATATTATCTACAATATATTGTAATATAAACACTGTAAAACTAATTTGGCATTAATGTGCGGTTTTGAATACGAAGAGGGTTGAAACAGCGCCGAGTTACAATGTTAATACACGCAGCACTCATATTTATTCGTTTGTTTTTTTTTTTCATTTGCGCACATGCTTGTAAATACATTTTACATTTCTCACACCTCTCTTTCGCCAATGCGAATAAATAGCTTGCATTGTTGAGTCCTGCATAGTGCAGTTATTATCAAAACTGAGGTATGTCCTCTAATGCAGTGGTTCCCAAACACATTCCTGGAGGCCCCCTAACACTGCACATTTTGCATCTCTCCTTTCTCTGACACACCCATTTCAGGTCTTGGAGTCTCTACTAATGAGCTGATGAACTGAATCAGGTGTGTTTGATCAAGGAGACATGGAAAACATGCAGTGTTGGGGGGCCTCCAGGAACGTGGTTGGGAACCACTGCTCTAATGCACCTTTCTTCTGTAGATATGTAGTTAACTGCATCATTTTTGCCTTTGAGAATCAGTTACTCATTAAAAAAAAATGCACGTCAGATCTGTTTTGCCGTAGTTATGTATTGCTGACACATTGAGCTCAGGTCAGTGATTTAGGTTCAGTTTCATCCTTCAGTGTCTCATTGCCTTTCGTTCCCTAATACCTTCTTTTCTATATCTGTTTCATAAGTGCACGGCCTAAAATGGGGTATTTTTAATCTGAAATATAGTTTCCTCCAGTGTTGTCTTTGATTGTGTCTGAATTTCTAGATGGTATATCTTTGTTCAATAACACTCCTATTTTTAGGACACGCTCAATATATTCTTCACAGCACTGAATTATGGAACATTGCCCACAGCTGTAGTGCAGCATTGCGTTGCATAAACAATGACTCAATGTTCATTATACATTACACCGCATTTACTTAATTGTTTCCAAAATATTTGTATTCCATTGTTTTTTTTTAGAATACTAAACATAAAATATTCCTTCAACTTTACAAATATATATGCAAATATATAGTTTGAGATAGCATCATACAGTTTGTCAATTAAATACATTGTTTGATTTCAATGTTTTAAGTCTTTCAGAAAGTTTTTAATAGTTTAAATAGTAATGTTTACATCTGTTTCCTCAGGTCAGTAAGCTAGAAAGGGAGAAGTCTCAGGAGGTCCGTCATGAGCAGCACAAGTCCACAGTGGTGGTGACGGAGTTAAAAGCCAAACTACACGAGGAGAAACTTCGGGAGCTCCACAGCGTTCGGGAAACACTCCTACGTCAGCATGAGTCTGAACTGGTGCGGGTCATTAAGATAAAAGATGGAGAGATCCAGAGACTCCAGGCACTCGTCAGTGCCCTCAGAGATGGATCTACCGATAAGGTACCCTTTGGAATGGATATAAATTGAAATAGTACATTTGTACAGAGGTGTTTATCTATGGTTCCTCAGCTGGCTGCAGTGTCCCATTAATAGTAAATGACCATAATAATACAAAAATAAAAACATTATGAAAATAAAATAACAAAAAAGCATACATTATGAATATAATATTTATTATAGTTATTGTTATTATATTATAATTATACAATTATAATTTAATAATAATAATAATCAGTAATAAATAAAAATAAATTGTTATTATTATGTGTTATGGCTCAATTTTAAAATGTCGTCTTTATAACATCAGTAAATACTTTTTTTAATATTGCTTTTGCTCATTATAGTAAGATTATATAATTACCCATAACATGTTTTTACAGATGTCTTTTTGAAATGTATCATCATCATCATTATTGTTATGTGGCTGAATTTTAAGATGGCATCTCTGTTTATTTTAATAATAATAATAAATAGTAATGTTATTCTTAATATTAATAATATTATACTATGATGAAAATATTATTAGTAGTATATGATGTTATATTATGTGGCTGAATTTTAAGATGGCATCTGTTTTTATTTTTGTAATTATGATGATGATGATAATAATAATAATAATAATAATAATAATAATAATAATAATAATAATAATTGCTACTACTATTGCATTTATTCAGAAGTATTTTGCAATCCAGATTATTGTAAATTTGTTTTCATTTTTCTTTTGCACTAATTGTTTAGCTAAACATTTTTCATTGAAATAGTTGCTATTATGATTGAATAATGTCCAAAACAATTCATTAAATGGGTAACTTTCCATGTCAGTGCAGTTGTTGTGTGCTGTTCTTGGCAAATGGGGCTATTTTTAGTAAACCAAATATTAAAGAATAGATAACTGAGTTAAATTACTGTATGTTAATATTGGTAAACCATATTGGTCATAACGATTATAGAGTGTAAATCTCATATGTTCTGCCGCTACAGGTGAAGTCTGCACTGATGGTGGAGGTGCGAGAGGAGTGCAGGAGGACTTTCGAAGGGGAGCGCATGCGACTGCAGCAGGAGATCTCCGAGCTGAAGGTGGTGAAGAGGCAGATGGAGGAGGCGTTAAGCGTGGCCGTTCAATCCGACAAGATCAAAGCCGCCGAGATCCGCAGCGTCTACCATCTCCACCAGGAGGAAATCAACCGCATCAAGAGAGAGTGTGAAAGAGAGATCCGCAGACTGGTGCGTAATACGCTTTAGCACATGCACTATTAATCAATGAATTCATCTGTCAGTAAATGACTCAATCGGTCTAAATACATACCCTTATATGTATTTCCTTGGATGGCAGCTGATAATTAAAGCTGTTCAGGTTGAACAGAACACTTACCCCAGGTTTCTCCACAGGGACTGTCTGTGCAGTTAATGTGCAGAATGAAAATCTTTTGTTAACTGGCAGAGCTTCACATGGTTTACATGGGCAAACCTCATGGGTGTTGCCATGATGGAAACATTTCTGTGTGTTAGGAACTGGAGACTTTCCTATTGGTCAGTCATAATTTGACGAAAGGAATTATTAATTTGTTTTTTTATTTAGCAGTAATTCACATAATGATTACAAAACACTTCTGTAAGAATTCAAATTGCTGTACAAGTTCCATTCAAATCAGTTGATTGAAGCTCTGCCCATTGCTTGTTAAGCCCCACCAAATTTGACTATTTTTTTCATACTTAAACAAGCTTTATAAACCATCTCATTGGAATAAACTACAGAGTTGTAATGCAATATGTGATTTTCAGTCAGAAGTGTTTATAAAGTGTTTGGATTTTATTCTTGTGTGGGCTGTAATGAATTATGACACATTTTATCCAAATTTTTTCTTTAAATAAATAGTTAAATTATGCAGTAAAGTGATTTGAAAACAGCAGACACTGCAAATCAGTATCAAGGAAACATTTATTTACCTTGGAGCAAATGTGGTTGTTTTTACTGATGTTGAAACAGAGTATAATTCCCTGCCAAGCACTGTGTATTATTTTTAAAAGATTTAGTTAAGGTTTATACAAGCGGAAAAAAATGTTGCTTATATTCTCTCTGGGTACATTGTCTGTGTACAAATGCTGTAGTGCTGTATCTTTGGATAATTTGTCAAAATCCATTCAAAATGATCCTAAAACACAAGATTTACATAGACATGTTTTAGAAAGCGTAGAAGTTGTCTGATATGGATGGCGGCAGCAGTTGCTAAGGTAGTATTGGCCAGTAATGTTTCAAAGGCGGGGCTTAAAGTAAAGACTTTCCCTCCAAATCCCCTACTAAAGCTTCAAGGTTTTATATCAGTTGGTTCACATTTTATATTTAACCGTACGTGTGTGTATCTCAAAATAGCAGTGTGTGTGTCCTTGTGTTCTACACTTTAAAGTGAAGCTGCTTTCTTCCCTTCAGAGCCTCTCTTGTTCTGGGCTTTTTGCCATCTGTTTTTTTCCTGGAGTATGAAAATATCTATGCAGTCAGTGGCCGCTGGTATCGATCGCTCTCGTGTGGCTGAGCGTTCTACTCTATATTGCTTCAGGACTAAATAATGCGAGAAATACTGTGGAAAACAGGGTTGACTCAGGACTCTGGATGGTATGTGTAGTAAATGACCAAAGTGATGGAGAAGATGCAGGATGTTTCAATATTTTCTGAGAAGTATTAAGGTTATTTAGGACTGTGTATATGGTAGATATATTTGCGTGGCTACCAGCAGGTTTTTTTTTTTTTTTTTTTACATGACAGAGCAACAATATTTCGAAACAATATTTCTAAAATCATATATGTATTAGGGGTCGACCCATATGTTTCCAGGGCCGATACTGATACCGATTATTACAGATCAATTGGGCCGATAAACGATATTTTGAACCGATATATATATATATATATATATATATATATATATATATATATATATATATATATATATATATATATATATATGTATGTATGTATGTATATATGTATGTATGTCTGGTGTAAAAATGAAAATTAATGTCAAAATTAAGAATAATAAGGGCTCTGACAAAAACTTTCTTTAAATGCTTTTACAATATTTTATCAGCAAATCGGTTTTGAAAATGTCAGATACCGATAACTATAAAAATGCTTAATATCAGCACCGATAATTGGCCAGGCTGATAATCGGTCGAGCCCTAAAAAAAAAAAAATATATATATATATATATATATATGTGTGTGTATGTATGTGTATGAGTTCCAATGCAAAAGCCTATAAAAGCCATCTTGGTCAAAAATGAGATAACGATTCTGAGTGAATGCTCTCCACACATAGTATATGTTAATCGAGTATTTTCACTTCAAATGTGCTAAATCCCAGCCTCAGCCCATTCAGAAGTACCTGTACTTACATAGAAACCTATACATAGTAGCCAGAAAGAAATGCTAATTTTAAAGAAAAACGTCAGACGTACTTAGAGGCTTTTGCATCTGAGCTCTTCATATATATATATATATATATATATATATATATATATATATATATATATATGTGTATGTGTGTGTGTGTGTGTGTATATATATGTATATGTATGTGTATATATATGTATATGTATGTGTGTGTGTATATATGTATATATGTACAGTATCTCACAAAAGTGAGTACACCCCTCACATTTCAGCAACAATTTTAGTATATCTTCTCAAGGGACAATACTACACAAATGAACTTTGGATATATTTTAGAGTAGTCAATGTGCAGCTTGTATAGAAGCACGAATTTACCGTCCTCTAAAAATAACTCAACATATAGCCATTATTGTCCAAATAACTGGCAACAAAAATGAGTACACCCTAAGTGAACATGTCAAAACTGTGTCCAAAGTGTCAATATTTTGTAGCGGCACCATTGTTATCTAGCACTGCCTTAATCCTCCTGGGCATGGAATTCACCAGAGATATACAGTTTGTTGCTGGGATCCTCTTCCACTCCTCCATAATGACATCACGGAGCTGCTGGATGTTAGACACATGGTGCTTCTCCATCTTCAGCTTGAGGATGTTCCACATGTGCTCAACAGGGTTCAGGTCTGGAGACATACTTGGCCACTCCATCACCTTTGTTTGGGGTCGTTATGTTGGAAAAATGCCGTTTGGCCCAGTTTCTGAAGGGAGGGCATCATGTTCTGCTTCAGAATGTCACAGTACATGTTGGAATCCATGTTTCCCTCAATGAACCTCAGCTCCCCAGTACCAGCAGCACTCATGCAGCCCCAGACCATGATGCTACCACCACCGTGCTTGACTGTAGGCTACCTTTCACTTCTGCAACCTCTAAAGCAATGCTGGCAGCACTCATGTGTCTGTTTTTTGAAGCCAGCTTCTGCACCTGATGCACAGCATGAGAACCTAACTTCTTTGATCGACCCTTGCGAGGCCTGTTCCGAGCGGAACCAGTCTTGGAAAACCTCTGTGTGACCCTGACCACTGTACTGTAACTCAGTTCCAGGGTGTTACTGATCATCTTATAGTCTAGGCCATCTTTGTGTAGAGCAACAATTCTAATTCTCAAAACCTCAGAGAGTTCTTTGCCATGAGGTGCCATGTTGAACATCCAGTGGTCAGTATGAGAGAATTGTACTCAATGCACCAAATTTTAACTGCTCTAATAAAAGATAAACAAATTAGTATGGTTCTGTCAAGCAGACAAAAACATGAACATGATGAATAGGACATGTGGCTTTGCATGGTTAAACGACATATAGCTGTTATCACTTAGGGTGTACTCACTTTTGTTGCCACCTTTTTTGACAATAATGGCTCTATGTTGAGTTATTTTCAGAGGACAGTAAATCTTTACTGCTATACAAGTTGCACATTGACTACTCTAAAATATATCCAAATGTGAAACAATACCAGCAGAATCAACTTTAAACACTTATTGTCTTATTAATAATGCATCACTGTATAAAGATCTGCTTTTATTTGTGTACACTCACAATGAAAACAAAAAAGAAAACAAATAGGATGTCGCTTTCTGCCATTTGAGTTTCCTTTCTGTGAACAAATTAAGCGTGTCACAAAAATTAACTGAAAAACTCCGCATATATAGGCTGTTACGTGTCGCACTGTTTTTTCCCTTGTTTATCTGTAAACTAAATCAAATATATTTCAAAAATGTATTCCTTGTATGTATATGTACTGCAGATTTTATATATATATATATATATATATATATATATATATATATATATATATATATATATATAACAATGTAATAATATTTAGTATTTTCACATCTAGGTGGAAAAAATTGTAATTTGTACTACTGTCTGTTCAAAATAAATGAAAAGAAACCGAGCATAGTAGGTTTTTTTTTTTTCCCCTGTTGTACCGAAATCGTATCGAACCGTGACCCCCTGAACCGAGGTGCCACCCCTAATATATATATATATATATATATATATATATATATATATATATGTGTGTGTGTTTTTTTTTAATACAATTTTATATAATATATAGCAATACTGTAATATACAAATGTATCTCTCTTTTTTTAAATTGCATTTGCCCATGATATTGAGATTATATAATTACTCATACCATGATATAAGATTTTGGTAGTATTTCTCACCCCATAAACATTTTTGTCCACTTGTCTGTCCCTAATCTTATCCCAGTCTATTACATCGTTGTTGAGGTATTGAATAAATGTTACTGGTGTATTATCTGGTGGGTTGCGAATGCAGAAGGTCTGTATGCGATTAGAGGCCTGAGTCGTTGTTGTGTGTTGAGGAGATATTGATCTTTGGATTATTTATTGTATTGCAGGGCCAGCTGGGGATGTTAATCACACAATCACGTTTAGCGAGCAGGGTGGCAGGGCATGCCAAGGTGAACACGGCTTGTGAGTGTGTGTGTGCATGTTTGCTGATACAAGTCCACGACTGTCCTTTATGGACGGGACAGACCACCCAACCAAAACAACAAAGCCAGCCCATCATTAGAGATTCTTGCTGAGGCAAGCACTGTTTGTATCACCGGCAAGAAAGATGACTCACAAGGTCTGATGTCAGTTTTCTAAGCAATCAGATTTATGATTTTCATCTTGTAAAATTAAAAACAAAAAAATACCTTCATCATGCAAGGAACCACCCACTAGAACTCAATAACAACCCAGCATCCGACTGGCAATGCCCTAGCAACCTCAAAGCGACAAATATGGATAGATGAAGGGAAGCAAAAGATAACATGATGGCAGTAAGCTGAAATAAATGAAAGAATGAAATAGCAGAATGATGAATCACACAAGGCCTTTCCTGACTGGTCAGCTGCAGTGATGACATGAAGCTGTCTGTAGCTGGCTAGAAATGATCTGATGGGGGGGGGGAGAGACTTTGTGTCTGTGTGATTTTAGATGAAAGAGACTTTCGAATGTCAGTTAAATTAAATAATGGGATTTATTCTGGTCTGGGTTGATGTGAAACATCAATCAAGGTCGTTTTCTCATATTATATGAGCGTGGAAGGTCTTGCTGTAAGTGCATTGGTATGCATTGTTGGTACACAGTCTGAGACAAGTGATGTGAGGAACACATTGAACACTGAAATTGTTGGGAGGGCATCTGAAGCAATACACAGGGGAATGCTGGACACTGAGTAATGGGATGTTGTTTTAAATAGTGCCGAGTCTCCAGAAAATGCCTTATTTGCATGAGAAGGACTCTTTATTTGTTAGACAGATGCAAATGTGAAATAGCCTACTGTTTCAAGTTTATTTCCTCATAAAGAAAACTACCTAATATGGGGTGGGTGGGTGGGTGTGTATGTATTTATTTATACACTTTTACACTTTATTTATACACATTTATATTTATACACCGTAAATAAATTTCAGTTATTGAGTTTTTACACTTTTGAAAGATTTTTTCATTCATTTTTATTTAATTTTTATTATTTATTTTTACCTATATGTATTTCATTCATTTTCATTTACGATTTTAGTGTTTATTTTTTTACTCTTATTTTTTATTTATACTCATATAACATACACACTAAAAATCCACCTATATCAGTTTGAAAGCTTAAATTCAGTTGCTGAATTAGAGTTTTTAAGTATAGTCAACTTGGTTGTGCAAGTCATTTCAACTTAAATTATGCTAAACTGACTTAAAAAACAAGTTGAATCTCATATAACATAAAAAAGCTGAAATTTCTTATCTTATTTTAATGAGTTAATGTAAAAAACATAAAGTAAACATAAGTTGCAATGATTTACTCATATTTTTTACAGTGCACTGTAAAAAAAAATCCACCTATTTCAATTTAAGTTTAGTTGCTGCTTTGAATTAAGTTCAGTATGTGCAACTTGGTTGTGCAAGTCATTTCAACTTAAATTACATTAAACTGACTTAAGAAAAAATCAAGTTGAATTTCATATAACTTATAAAAAGTTGAAGTTTAAATTGCACAACGTATTTTGATTAGTTAATGTAATGTAAAAGTATAATAAGCAGCCATGATTTACTGATCATATCATTTTTAACAGTAAGCAGCCACCTAACCACCAATAACATCCTAGCAGCCTCAAAGCAGCATGTTAAAAACATTCTGAATATGGCTGTCCACCACCCACGGTACTTCAGCAACATGGCAGTGTATTTTTACATAGGCAAACATAAGTCATGTTTTTCAACATAGTTTCTCTCTTCTCATTTTATACAAGATACATTTTGTTTATGAGCTTAATAAAGTGTGTAATATCTGTGCCAATAGCATCATCAGATGGAATGGCAGAACTAATAATGCATATTAATTTGTATTAAGTAGAAAATTACACATCACCTTTAATAAGTCATTGCAATATTTGTTTTAGTGCCTGGAAAACTTGGAGTGAGATGTTTTTCATAGTTCAAATGCATCAATCCTCTGTATGCAGACAGACTGTACGTTTGTTAAGCATGTGTGAGTGTGAATGGGTCGTGTTTAAAGGCTGGGTAAATAATGTTGAGTCCGTGGATAAGGGGCGTAACAGAATTAGTTTCAGAGAAGGAGACACAGTCTGACACATGAAAGAGAGACTCAGTCGTCTGAGGCATTGAGATGTCAATTAAGAGACGGGCTCACACGCTCACGAGGGAAGGTGGATTACAGCTGTCCCGCCTTTTCTGCAGAGATAGCTGTGCCTCGGCCGTTTGAGAGAGTTCGGATCAGCCTGGTGTATTGTTTGGAGAGGCTTTACATCATGAAATATTCTCAAAAAAAAGTGAGCTTCTTAGGGTTTTTATGTTAACACTAGTCCAAAAGTGCAATCTGATCAACAAAAGTGAATTAAAATCACATTATTGTCCAATACACAAACAAATTTGTTGGTGCATGCTCCACAATGAGATTTATTATTATTAAATATTTTATATATATATATATATATATATATATATATATATATATATATATATATATATATATATATATATATATATATATATATATATATATATATATATATATATAGTATATATACTGTATATATATATATTGTATATATACTGTATATACTGTATATTCTGTATATATCTATAGATAGATAGTGTATGATGGTTTTCCCTGGGTATCGTTAGGTATTTGTCATTTAATAACTGATTCTCAACCTAAATAATTTAATGTTTCTGGTTTTCTTTGATGTTTAATATAATATTTATTTAGTCCAATGAGGATTCATTATGGGCGGGGCTTCATGGATCAATGCCGAAAGAGAACAAAGTGACTGACAAAATGAAGTGTAAAAAATTCAAATGGTTATGAAATAATTATTTGAGTTACAATTATTTATGTGAGAAGAAAGAGACTGCAGAGTGATATGAAACTAGCACAGCACAGGGGAAAAAAAATACACTGTCAAATACACTGTTTGCAAAATATCTGACTGCAGAATGCTGCAGTTAACCAATCAGAATCAAGTACAGCGGGCATGATATGTAATAATTAAATGTATATTCGTGCTGGTTGGCTTCACATTCAAAGCACGATCCGACGAGAACGCCATTTGATGAAGGAAAATTGAAAAATTAGGACATTTCCACAGAGCAGCAGGACTCGCTGTGTTCAAACCCATGTTAAGCAGCACACCGGCAGGAGTTTGCTGCTGGTGTCCGTCCCTCACGGGTCTGGAGCCCTGCGGTCTGGCCTGGAGCCCGGATACTGAATGTCCACGGCTGATATTCCTTGATTAAATTAATTCATCAATCACATGAATCAGGAAACAGTGAGGCATGTGTAATGGCATACATCATAATCAACGTATTCATGCAGCTCATGGAAATAGTGTGTTTAAAATGCTAATATGTCGTGTAATGTGCAATTTATGCTGAATAAGTGTCTTCCTCTAGCCGCAGGGATGCCATATAAGAGAACAGGACCTAATTTTCCCATGCCATGTAGCGCTTTATATAACACAGATAAACATAGACGCGCACTGAGATTTCCTGTGAGATGCTGTGATCATTGTGGTAACGCCTACAGTGGGAGTGTCAATGTGAGTCAACTGACAGAGAGAATGAGTCATTTTAACACCAGAAACATGGAAAGAAAGAGATAAAAAAAGAGATGTGTACTTTCATTCATTAAACAGTTTTATCATCTTCAGTATTTTGAAGAATAATGTATACAGTGTTTCTACAGAGATTTCAACTGAGGGGGTTTGAATGTATAGGCAAGACCGGGGCTAGTTGTCACACAGAGAAGTTATCTTTTCTGTTTTTGCTGTTTCGTTGTTTTGTTTCATTATTGTTTTACTGTTTAAATTTAGCTGAAAATACAATCTTTTTTTAAGCATCTCACCAAGGCTGCATTTTTAAAATTAAAAATACAGTAAAAACATTAATATTGTGAAATATTATTACAATTTAATACTTTAAACTGTTTTCTATTTTAACTCACAATTCTGATGAGAAAATTCAGAATTGTGAGAAAAAAGTCAGAATTCTGTTTATATCTCACAATTCTGACTTTTTTTTTTCCTCAGGATTATGACTTTTTATCATGCAATTCTGAGCTTGTATCTTTTTTTCTCAGAATTGAGAGAAACATTGTAAACTGAGAATTGAAAGAAAAACTCAGAATTGTGAGATGAAAAGTAGGAAACAGGCTTCCATATTCTGCTTAATTTTTTTGTGGAAATCATGATACATATATTTTTTTCAGGTTTCTTTGAGTAGAAAGTTCAGAAGAACAGCATTTAAAATAGAGATCATCTGTAACATTTTAAATGTCTTTACTGTCAATTTTGATTGATTTAATGCATCCTTGCTGGAAAAAAAAAAAAAAAAAAAATTCTTAACAAAAAAAAAAAACCTTTTTACCCCAAATGTTTGAGTTCAGTGCAATTCAGCGAATGTTTTTCTCAGAATGAAAATATTCATTAGATTTTTATTTTTGTAGAAAGGCTATAAGGTACGTGTCTGTACAGAAATTTATTTTCAAAAATAAACCTGAAAAATATTCACTGCGGTAAAAAGTGTGACAACTAGCCACAGTCTCTCCCTTTGCATTGAGAGTTTGAGCGAATCTTATCAGTCCATCAGTTCACACTTTATACTTAACAGTCAAAGATATTCAGCTAATTACCATTTCCATGCAGGTTTTAGAAACTGAGATGTATAAATCTTATGCAGTGTTTGAATCGGGGCATAATTGGAGCGTAATGCTTCTTTTGAACTGCTGTTGAAGGTCTGTGTGAACTGTTTCTGGACTGTACATGAGGCCATCTTTCCAATTAGGTGATTTATTAGAGCTGTGATTTGTGAAAGGTCAGTCTAAAGATTTTCCATTTTCATGTTCAAACGTGAAAGGAATTGTAAAAGTTTAATAGTTCACTCACAGAGAACTGGATATTGCTACAAACCTCAATATAATGGAGCACAAGAGGTGCAGTAGCTATAAATGAATGTGTATATTTGAGAGATAGAATGTCAAGGCAGAGAAAGCAAGCAGGACAGTTCAATTCTTTGAGTGGTGCTTCTGGTGTGCTGCTGTATAGCTGCTGTGATGTGAATGTGAGGAGTTTATGAAATGGATTTATATGGTCTTTCTCTTACTGATACACAAGTACGATGGGATCACTTTGTTCCTGTAGACGTGATGCATGATCTGAGTGTTAAAACACATCCAATAACACAGAAACGTCTGATTCTCTACAGGTTGTGTAGGTGTGCAAAATCGTTTTTGCAAGGATTTATGTTGCATCTTTGGCCCCTATACTTTATACCATTTATGCACTTTCAGAAAAAAAAAAAATAAAATTTTTTTTTTTTTTAAAAAAACAGAAGCTGTTACTGGGGGAGAACCTTTACATAAGGTACTAATATATACACTTTAGATACTAATATGCTCCATTTAGGGGTAAATAAGGTGTTTTGAATGGGTTTTTCCCCAGTGACCTCTTTGGAAATAAACCTTAAAGGTGCACTCTGCAATTTTAAATTTATAAATAGTAAAGCAAAATAAATAAATGAATAAATCAGTGTATAAGTGCATTAATTTAGCCTTCTGGAAAATCTGCTTTCTGTAGCTGCTTGTTTGATTCAGTTCAAATTGAGAAACTAAACCATTAAACTAAAACCATTATTTTAAGGTCATTTTCATGTAGTTTAACTTGATATACTAAAATAACTAAAACTAAAACTGAAATAAAAATTAATAAAATCTTTATAGACATTTTATGGATTTTGGAAAATAAAATGAAAACAAATAAAATGTAAGTAAAATTTGTTACTTAAAAAAAATAAAAGAAACACTAACTGGAATAATAATAATAATAATTATTATTATTATTATTATTATTATTATTATTATTATTATTATTATTATTATTATTATTATTATTATTATTATTTTATGTCAGCTAGTCGCCAAGGCAACATTTCTCAATTAGTTTAAACTGATGTATTAAAATAACTAAAACTGAAATAAAAGTTAATATAAAATAAATTTTGTGTTTTTTGGGGAATGAATGAATGAATGAATGAATGAATGAATGAATGAATGAATGAAAACTATAAAAAATGTTGTTACTTGAATTAAGAAGCATTAACTAAATTAAAATATTTAAAATATATATTTTGATTCAGATAGTTGCCAAAGGAACATCTCATTTTTTCATTTAGTTCAACTTGATGTACTAAAAAAAAAATAAAACTGACATAAAAGTTAATAAAATAAAACTATATAGACAAAAACAAATATATACAAAAAATGACAAAAGCACACAAAGAAATGCTAAAATTAACTAAAATGAAAACTAATTCAAAATATGAATCAAATCTATGATAATATCTCAATGATACGAAAATAACCCTGGTCTGCTGTGTGTTGCATTTCCTGTCCTGCGTGAACGTGGTAACTGTGTGCGTTTCCTCCTGCGGACTGCCGGTCATGTTTTATGTATACTTACTACGACTGTGTCCTATTTAAGGCAGAATGTGTGAGACTGTGCTGTGTTCTGTCCTGTAGATGGATGAGATTAAACTAAAGGAGCGCGCTGTCTGTGGGCTGGAGAGAGAGCTCAGCGCTCAGGCGGGCCACACGTGGAAACTACAGCAGCAGAAACAGGCTGTAGACACTCAGCTGGCCCTGCTGCGAGACTCCAGCCCCAGACGAGAGGGCCCTTATTCACCCACTGCAGGAGACGCAGCAGAGAACACAGCTAACCCTGTAAGCACCTCTCCTTTATTACTAAACCTCGCCGCTTGCTGAACTTCTGCATTCACTGTGCTCACCTGCTCAGATCCATTTTCCTCAACCCAGATTTATACCAATATAAAGCACAACAGTCAGGTTTCAGAAAATCCCATTCATGTTCTCCATAGAGAAACTGATTTTGAATAATAACATGTAAAGTCTTCAAAGTTATTAGGTGATGGTATATGCTTCTTTAAAAGCTACAAGTACTGTAATCCATGTTCGTTTTTTAAAAAAATGCCAATTTCCTACTAAAAAGGTGTACTAGAAAAATATATGAATCTATATGTTTGGATATTATGCAATAAACTTCAAATATAAGATCATTTCAGTGACTTTCAGTCAAATGGTTATTTATATATATATATATATATATATATATATATATATATATATATATATATATATATATATATATGCTTTTTTGTTTGTGTTTAGAGATGGAATGAGTAGCTCATTCAGTCATACGAGTTGTTAAATATACAGTTTTGTACATTTGTCTTTTTGAATGCTTTGTAGACTACCATTCAAAAATGTGGAAGTTTTGAATGTGTAGATTATTTTATTTCATTTTATTTTATTTTAGTTTAGTTTAGTTTTTTATATATATAATTTCTTTGAAAGAAATTAATACTTTTATTCATCAAGAACACATTTAATTGGTTAAAAGTGACAGTAAAGACATGCTGTTCTTTTAAAAGTATCTATTAATTAAAGAATCAGCAAATCTATAAACTGGAGTAATGAGTTTGCATCACAGGAATAAATTACATTTTAAAATATATTCAAGTCGAAAATAATTTTTTTCAAGTTGTAATAATATTTCACAGTATTACTATTTTTACTGTATATTTTTATCAGCCTTGGTGAGCATAAGAGACTCAAAAACATATTGTTTTTGTTATTAATTTTGGAGCTGGTTGGTTTTGGGTTAATGGCTTTTTTTTTTTCTTTTTTTTTTTTTAAATTGAAAATATTTTAAATGCCTGTGGAGAAAATGAATGGGGGAAAATGCTTCCAAAAACAAGGTCAGTAGTAAAAGTGCTCAATGACTGTTACACTTCACTGTTTATTAATTATGCTGTTATTCAGCATCGGTCCTTGAAGAACCTCTAAAAAGCTTTTTATTCCAATCCAGAGTAAGAACATCAAAAAGGTCATTAATGTGCATGTGGTATTAACTTTATACATAACAGACTTTCCATATTTGATTTCAAGAGAAAGAAAATGTTATAAAAGTGTGCAGTAGGGCCCCTGAAAAGGTGTTTGAATAATTGACAGCTTGGAATAAAAAAGAACATTTTGTGTGGAGGTTCTGAAGGAATGTAATAGATCTGGGTTTGAGGAAAATATTGCTGGTCCAGCTGCTTGTTTCATCTGCTGGAGTAAACACAGATCTGTCCCGGGATCCTCACGCTTGGCAGCACGACTCTAATGTCCTCTATTCTTTCCTACATCACAAATGACAGCATTAGGATCATAATTACACCTCTTATTGCCTGCACAAGCTCATCTATAGACATTAGTGACAGATTTTCATTAACAGCAGTAACTTTTTAATGTTTACTGTTTCAACTCAATTAACTTTTGTTAGTAATGTTTGTATTAGAACAATCATCAAAAACAACCAAACCAAACACAACATTAATTTGGCCACCATCATGTCTTAATTGAATTTAATATTTTGCAACTAAATTATCCATTAATAGCATGAGCTACCATATTTCTAAATGCCAAATCCTTGCAGTGTTGGCATTGGGCTTGTTAGGTTTGAGATTTTACCTATTTCCCTGCGCACATGATCAAAAAATATATATTTGCAGAGTCTCCTGCTGCGACTTGAATAAGGGCCTGTTTAATTTGCCATATATTATATTTTAATTCTTCCTCTGGAGTCTAACAAAGAAACTTGTAATATTCATCATCTTTACAGTGGATTTACATTTATGCATTTTACAGAGGATTTCATCCAAAACAACTCAAATTGCATTTAAGGAATTGTGTTTCTTGGGATTGCACCATGCCTCTGGTTGAGCTACAGAAATTGCAAAGGAATATATTTGTCTTGTTTATTAGTCTAGTTTTTATTTATTTATTTATTTATTTTCATATGGCTTGATTGCTGTATAACAGACTTGATTCACCGGTGTGGTGTATCATGATATTAACTTACTGAGAGAAGCAGTGTTAGTTTTTGTCATTTATTACAGTTTAATAGTATTTACAATTATTTTAAATATTATTAAAATTTAAAATAACTGTTCCTAGTTTAATATATTTTAAAATGTAATTTATTCCTGTGATGCAAAGCTGAATTTTCAGCATCATTACGCCAGTCTTCAGTGTCACATGATCCTTCTGAAATCATTATAATATGCTGATTTGCTTGATACATTTCTTATTATCAGTGCTTAATTTTTTTGAAGCTTAATATTCTTTTTTTTTTCTTTTTTTTTTTAGTATTCTTTGATGAATAGAACGTTCAATTTATTTGAAATAGAAATCTTTTGTAACATTATAAATGTCTTTACTGTCACTTTTGATTCATTTAATGCATCCTTGATGAATAAAATAATTAATTTCTTAAAAATAATATCACTTGAGTGCTGTATAACAGACTTGTTTCACTGGTGTGGTGTATCATGATATTAATTGTACTAAGAGAAGCAGTGTTAGTGTTAAAGCAGCTGTTTATCAGCACCAAACTAATGTTTCAAAAATTTATGACTCTTTTCCAACAAGTTTCAATTTTCCTAGGGTTGCCAATTGTTTAGTCAAATATAAAAAGATATAAATATACACATATAAAAATAGATTTATCTGTGAAATGGGCATATCACTCTGTCATCTTGCAGCAGAGAGCAGACGGCTGAAGGTGAGAGTGTGAGTGTGATCTTTCCCATATATCACCTTCTCAGGGCTGTTAGGAAACGCATGGATGCACACACTTTGTATTCACACGTGTGGCGTATTCTTGCGTCTCTATATCTGAGGCTTGTTTCTCAGCAGCAGAACATCCATGTCTCTGGCTGTATTTGTGTTGCTGTGGGTTTGATGTCTGCTTCTGCTGTGGTGGGGCTGCTGCTCTTTGTCAGATGTGGCCACGCCAGAGTGCTCTGACTCTGTTTCCTCCTCCGACTGTTTCTACGGTTACCTGACATAACGGAATATTTCCTAAATACAACAGCACCAAATGGAATTGAAAAAAACTAAATAAATAAAAAGTATATATATATCAAGACTTTGATGTTTGTCGAAGAGGTCTTGAAGAAGCCATGGATGGATGGATGGATATTTTTACCGTTCTGAAGTCTTCTTGTAGTTCTGTAACACAAAGATTAGAGAGTTTTCAGAAAATGTGCTGCTCCAGTTTACATTAAAAAATATACAAATTAATAGTGTTTATTCCAGTTACCTGCAGTTGGTTTGTTTTCCAGATGCAGCAGTTGGATGAGAAGGACGCTCGACGTTTCCAACTGAAAATCGCAGAACTGAGTGCTATTATTCGCAAGCTAGAAGTTCGCAATGCATTGCTGTCAGAGGAACGCAATGAACTGGTGAGTCTGTGTTAGTGTTAGGGTGTAAAAATATCTATTTATTTTAATTTATTTTAATGCAAAAAATATTTTAAATAAAATATTTTATATTTATTTATTTTAGGGTAAAACGATTTATTTTATGTTATGTTTTATATTTATTGTTTGCTAAAAAATGTTTATTTTATTTTTTATATTTTATTGTATTTTTATGGTAAAATAAAACCATAAAACATTTATTTAATATTATGGTAAAAATATTAATTAAATTTTATATTTTATATTTATTTTGTTTTAATTTATTGTTATGGTAAAAATATTTATTTTATTTTACTTAAATTTTTATTTTTTCATTTTTTTTATTTTTTAAGTCTGCTTTTGTCCAGAAAATAATTCAGCCGCCTTAAAAATTACCTATAAAACATTTGTACTGTTGTTAACATATAACTTTCTTTTTCAAACTGTATTGGCTTTGTGCACAAATGAGCACAAAATTAGTGTTTGTCTTTGTATATATGTGTGTGTCTTCTGTATCATGTTTACTGTAATATCATAGCGTATTAAAGAGTGTTTTTGCCTTTCTAAGTGTCATGTGATAGTGTGAATGTTCTCTGTAATGGTGGTAAGTATGTGAGCAGTGGTGAATGACTTCAGTGTTTCTTCCTCTCAGCTCAGACAGTCTTGAAGATCAATACAGAGACAGAGTGATTTAAACATGGCAGCTGAAACCTTCAGCAAGGGTTAGGACTCAGTTTACCACTCAATACACTCCTCAACAATGACATGATGTTCAAGTAGACTGAAATAGCCCAGTCGGCTTCTCTATCGGTTCAAATTTCATGTCTTAAACTAATTTTCCAACTAGTTAGACCATCTCTGTTCTTCAAATGTACAGTCGTGGTCATTTAGTTTTGCAATATCTCTTACCACATTTTGAAAGATTGCTTTGTGTTCAAAATAAGTAACTTTGCAGGTTTTATTTGTAAAAGTATTTTCTGAAATTCCCTTCCTAAGGGAATGATATCCATGCATTTTTAAGTGTCCAAATATTTAGGGTTACTGCATGCTTTTGCCACCACAACTTTTTTTTTTTTTTTTTGGTTACCATCTTTTTCTATGTGTGTTTGTGCCCAGTTAAAGCGTCTCCGTGAAGCTGAGAGCCAGTATAAGCCATTACTGGACAAGAACAGACGTCTCAGCCGCAAGAATGAGGAACTGGCTCATGCATTGAGACGCATGGAGAACAAACTGCACTTCGTCACTCAGGAGAACATCGAAATGGTAATGAAGTGAAACAGCTCACTGAACATATCTGAATTTGCATGGTATAAGCCTATTTTTTTTTACAGACTATATAGAATATTTTTATTTTTAAAAATTTATAGTTACGTCAGACGACCATTCAAAATTAACTAGACAGGCAAAATTATATTTAAAATGGAATATTATATAGTTAAAAATCTAAAGTGAATTCAAAAGTTTGGGGTCGGTGAAGTTTTTTATTATTATTTTTTTTTAATACATAAGTCTTTTGTGCTCACCAAGGCTGCATTTATTTTATCAAAAATACAGTAATAAAACAGTAATATTGTGAAATATTACTTTAATTTAAAATATTATTTTAATTTATAATAATATTTTTAATATATTTTTAATATATATATATATATATATATATATATTTTTTTTTTTTTTTTTTTTTTTTATTTTAATGCTTGAAAATTATTTCTTTTTATGTTCTTATTGTGTTGAAAACAGTTGTGCTGCTTAATATTTTAATGAAAACTACAATACTTTCAGGATTCTTTGATGACTAGAAAGCTTCTTTATAAATGAAACTCATTTATAACATTATAAATGTCTTCGCTGTCATTTTTCACTGATTTAATGCTTCATAGCTAAATAAAAGTTATTTCTTAAAAAAAAAAAAAAAAAAAAAAGGCCTACTCACCCCAACTTTTCCCGAAGGCATCATTATTTTATTTGCTGATGCAGTCTTATTGCTTATATTAAATAAATGCATCTGCTGTTCTGCAAATGAACAAATCAAAATTATTCCTCTAGGAAATATAGTTGTTGCAGTAAATGCATGATGAGGGGGCTGGTAAAGCTGGTTCTGTTTTGATCAATTTATATCCAACTGCTCCACTGTCATTAGACATAATTGGCCATTTCCAGCTCAGATACATTACTGTTATTTTGACTGATTCCCTAGACAAAAGAAGCATCCATCTGCCTATTCTACTGCATAAACCTTTATAGCTTTATATATGTTTGATACTGAAGTTGTCTTTTCAGATGAAGTTCACAATAGTTGCATAAAACATTAGCTTTGAATACTGATGCATTTTTATATAACATGGTCGTGTTTGCGTGTAAACAATTTGTCGGTTGAGCCGTTCAGCATCCAGCAACTACACTGGCTTGTTACTGCTGGTGTCTAAATGATCTGATCATTATGACAACTAATCAGACATGAGTAATTATCTCTCAGCAGCCTCTGTGCACACATCCGGTCACTTGATGTGAGGAATGAGTTTTTGTTTTGCAGCGAGAGAAGGCTGAGACGATACGCCGGCCCAGTTCTCTGAACGATCTGGATCAGAGTCAAGAGGAAAGAGAGATTGAGTTTCTCAGACTACAAGTGCTGGAACAACAGAACATAATCGACGATCTGTCCAAGGTATCAGTGTTTCTTCTCACATGGATGCACAAAAAAGTATTTTAAAAGCCACAATTAGATTAGGAATTAAATGATATAGGGGACAATTTTAAAATAATTATACATGCAAACTGTGTCTTGCTGTTCTCTGATCAGTCTGCTTTAATTTCCAGGCGCTGGAAACCGCTGGATACGTGAAGAGTGTGATAGTGAGTCATTTTGCTTCTGGGAAATATTCACACTGAAATGCTAAAATATGTTTTTGCATATGAGCGCAGTACATGTTACCTAACAAAACCCAGATGAAAATGTCTGCAGAAATATCTGTTTTCTTAAAGGGTGAATGAAATTAGCAACTGAAATGAGTGAGTAATGTACTATATGTTGTGTTCAGACATAATGTAAATACAGTCGCATATATTTCTTTCTTTCTGTAAAACTGGAAGTGTAGTGGAAACAGCACCTTATACTTTGTAGAAATTAGATGTTCATGTATGCTAGAGAATCTGATGCAAGTTAATGTGTTTTGTTCTTTAATTTAATCTTGTTTTGGTCTTGTTTCTCAGGAGAGAGACATGCTGCTGAGATACAGGAGACAAGACAGCCTACGCAGGAAGAAGCCCTTCAGAACCTGTAGGGTACGCAGACATCAGGAGTAATCTGCATGTGCACATTTCATTGTCAAATGATCTTAATAATAAAAAAGTGCACATAAGGTACAAGCATAAAGGTGAAAAAAAGTCAAACATTCTGGCAAAAAAAAAAAAAAAAAAAAATCAAGAGGGGCTATTATAAAGTAGTTTTCCCATGAGTAAAAAAAATAAAATTTCAAATTAGCAAAAAAAAAAAATAAATACATTATTATTTTACATTACATTATTCTTGATTATGCATTTTAAGATTAATTATGCATTCATTTTTAGATTCATAGTGTATAGAATATTTGCTTTAAATATTGTATTATTTTATTATTTAATTACTTATTTGCTTTTATTTGCTTATATATACTTTTAATAAATATGCATAGATTATGCATTTAATTTATAATTATATATTTTATGTGTGAAATATTTACTTTTAAATATTATTTTAGGTTTTGTTTGTTTATATTTTATTGACTGATTGATATTTAATTATGCATTGAAGATGCATTTATTTTATATTAATGCAAAAAAATGATTATAATTATTATGTAATGATGTCATTTTATGATTAAGTACCACTGCACTGATGAATCCTGGTGATGTTTTATTTAACAAACATTAAGCCTGTGATTCTCACAGAAACCATCAAGAAATATTTAGATTGTTTTATATGACGAATATAAGCATATTTGTTGCGCTACATTTCATTTGAGCTCATTTAAATCATTGAATTTTTTATTATTTTTATTTTCTTTTTCCTTATCTTCTGTGTGTTTGAACTTTTTTGGGTCAAAATGGTTCTCTCACTCTCTCCATAGCCGGTGGTGGAGACGTTTTTTGGCTATGATGAGGAAGGCTCTATAGACTCCGACGGCTCCTCTATTTCCTACCACACAGACCGAACGCCCTGCACGCCAGACGATGACCTGGAAGAGGTGCGTGTGTGTTTGGGTGTGTTTGTGCATGCCTGTAAACTATAACCGTAAACCTGTCATCTCCCTGTGCTCAGGGCATGCTTAAGGAGGAGACAGAGCTGCGTTTCCGTCAGCTGACGATGGAGTATCAGGCTCTTCAGCGAGCTTACGCACTCCTGCAGGAGCAGGTGGGAGGAACGTTTGATGCAGAGAAAGAGGTCAAGGTAAATCATTTAAACATCTCAGCTATGAAATATTTATATATTCACTTGCTTTACAGTAACAACAACATCTCAGCTCTTAGCAGATGGCTGTATACTTCATATGAATATGATTCTTTTTGCAATATTACACCGTGTCATATCCAAACACAATGCAATAGAGTTGTAAAAGCTTTTTTGACCACAACGAGTGATGGGATATTTTGTCAGTCACTTGGTCTCAGATTCTGTAATAATACCTCTTTGATACAAAATACAGCTTCCCAAAACTTTCCTAGTTTAGCTTTCAAAGACCAAAAAAAAATCATCGTCACCATGAAATTAAAACAGACCCCATGTTTTAATCTTACTGCGAATGATTCATAAGTGCACATAATTCTAAAGAACAAAATATTTGATCATTGTAATTGTTCCATCTAAATTAAAAGTTCCTTTTTGGGTGACATCATAAATTCCATCTTATTTTTCAACTCCTTTCCTCCAATCACCTTCAATCAACATTCTGGTAACGCCCACTTTTCACAATCCAATTAATTCCTGAAAAACAAAATTAAGTCCCGCCCTACATTTGTTTCTTAATTGAATATAATATTTTACCCAGAAATACACAGAAGTAAAATGGATTACAAATGTCATTTCTATTCTTTTTTCTTTTCTTTTTTTCCTTTACAGATGTGCAAAAATTACAATTGTTTGTCTGTTTTAGACTCGAGAGCAGCTTCAGGCCGAACTGATCCGGTACCAGACCAGAATAGCAGATCTAGAGTGTGTTCTAAGTCATCAGGGACAGGTAAAACACTAGCACTGTTACCGTTAGAAATGCAAAATGACATTTAGCACAGTTGTACTTGCATAATTCCATTAAATAAATAGTTCACAAAAATGAAAATTTGCTGAAAATGTACTTACCCCTCAGACCATCCAAGATGTAGATGAGCTTGTTTCTTCATCAGAACAGATTTGCAGAAATTCCCCACTTGCTCACCAATGGATCCTCTGCAGTGAATGGGTGCCATCATAATGAGAGTCCAAACAGCTGATAAAAACATCACAAAAATCCACAAGTGATTTGTTTCTTACAAACACTAAAATTTTCACTTAACAAGATGTTAATTGATGGACTGGAGTGGTGTGGATTACTTGTGGATTATTGTGTTGTTTTTATCAGCTGTTTGGACTCTCATTCTGACGGCACCCATTCACTGCAGAGGATCCATTGGTGAGCAAGCGATGTAAAGATACATTACTGCAAATGTGTTCAGATGAAGAAACAAACTCATCTACATTTTGGATGGCCTTTCAGCAAAATTAAGTTTTTGGGTGAACTGTTCCTTTAAAGACTGTATAAAACAGTTTAAAACACTTCTTCACATGTGCACAGTTTCTTGGAGACTTTCTCATTCGGTTGCATGTGGAAACACAATAGTTGCATCAAAGCTCTCAGAACCAAAATTTTTGTTGTGTAACTTTTGGACCCCATTGAAAGAAATGTAATTGGATCAGAGACGATGAATATGTCTTACAGTGACTTTCCAGCAGTCTTTGTCTCTCTGCTTAGTTTTTTAATATTTTTTTTTTTCCACCCGAGGGCCACTTATAGTCTAAATCAAGGTTTTTTTGTGGCAACACACACACATGATGACAACTCTAAAAGTAATCCCATATATTCCCTGAGTGAAGAGAATGTGAAAGCCGGTTAGAGAGCAGTGCTGGTCATACATCAGTCTGAGCTGTGAGGGTTACGTACGCGGCTGAAATTGCTCTGGGATCAGAGATGCTCTGAAGGAGAATGAGTCTGGGAGAGTGTTGGAGAGGATTTTACGTGATAAGATCAGCTAGCATTGAATTTTTTAAATCATTTGCATTCATATTATATGCGTTTTTCAGGATATGAAGTGGATTGAGGAGAAACAGGCTTTGTATAAACGCAACCAAGAGCTTGTAGAAAAGGTGGGTGACGTTCATGTTCGTCAGACTGATGAAGACGAATATCACAATCAGAGTACATGTTTTCTATTGTTTAAAATGTTTCTATTAATAACACAGTTGAAGTTTTTAAACTCTGACCTGTATGACTTTGGAAAACTTGGTGTAAAGACAAAAAAGGCTTCTTTATTCAAATTACAAAGGCACCAAATTATAGGAATGACCCCAAAATGACCCTCTTTCAGTAGCTCAACAGTAGTTTTAATTAATTTCATGAAGCCGATTTCAGGCAGTGAATGCAGCTCATTTGTTTCACAGACAGTTTTCCTGTCAGATGCTTTTTTTTTTTTTAAACCCACACTTTGTGTTTTTTGTTCCCAGATTAAAAATATGGAGACAGAGGAGACACGGCTGAAAAATGAAATTCAGGATGCGAGAGACCAAAACGAACTCCTGGAGTTCAGAATTCTTGAACTTGAAGTAAGTCTGACTGAAGATCTTTCTACTCCAAAATGTGTCATGTGTTTGTAAGTATTTCAGACACAGATTTAAACTTCTGAAACAGTAGAATTGGTCTGTGAGAATAATAATGATGCTCTTTTGTTTCTCCAGGAAAGAGAGAGAAGATCTCCAGCCATAAACTTCCAGAACATTCATTTTGCAGAGGGCATGAGTCCCCTGCAGATGTACTGTGAGGCAGAGGGTGTTACTGTGAGTTACCCTGAACCATATGCCTCATGTCTCTATAGAGAGACCGGGGCTAGTTGTCACATGGGGGAAGTTGTATTATGTAACTATAAAATTTTAATAATGAATGATCAGATTGGGGCAGTGATGCTGTGAAAAAATACAATAATAATTTTTTTTCATTCATTCATATTTTTTTTATTATTTTAATTTAATATTATGTTACATTGTTTTATAGCATTTTAAATATATGTTGTGCCTTTTTACTTCATATAGTATTTTATTTTTGTTTATTAAATAATGATTTAATGTTTTTACCTTATGTTTTCATAATTTTGCTCATTAAATCTTTTAAAATAAATATTTTTATATTATACTACAATATAACATAACATTTTAAATACAGATATGTTTTGCCTTTTTACTTTATATACATAGTATTATAATTATATTAAATAATGACTTAATATTAATGTTACCTTATTGATTTCATAATTATTTCCCTTGTTAAATCTTTTAAAAGAAATCTTTCTGTATCATACTACATATAACACATTATTTATTTATATATATATATATATATATATATATATATATATATATATATATATATATATAGTGCTTCTTTTTACTATATATAGTATCTTTCAAAAGAAATGTTATATTATCCTACATATAACACATTTTAAATAGACATGTTTTGCTTTACATAGTATTTTAGTATTTTATACTTTATTAATGATTTGATATTGTTACCTTGTTTTTATAACTTTTTTTACTCATTGAATCTTTTAAAAGAAAGCTTTTTATATTATCTTACATATAACACAATTAAATAGTTATTTTTAATTTATATCATATTTTACATTTTAAGTAATAAAAAATATAAATAATATTATATTACTTTATGTTTTCAGAATTGTTTTACTGAATAAATCTTTTAAAAGAAATCTTTTTATATTATTGCACATGATACATTATAACACATTTTAAATACAGATATGGAGTGCCTTCTTTTCAAATAAACAGCAATTTTAATTTTAAGTTAATAATTATGTAAAAATCCAGACATTGGTGAAAACCCTGCTACTGTAGATATTTGACTAGAATTTAATTATTAACGTTATTGTTGATTTTTATCACACATATCAGCTGAGAAATCTTTTTTTTTTTTTTCTAAACAGTTTTCAGTTTAGTTTTTCAGATGGAACTGATATCAGACCAAACACGTAACAGACTGTCAGTGATCCAGCACATATCTAAACTGCTGATGTCTGGAGGAGGATTCATGGTTTATCTCTCAATTAAAGTCTTTCTCACACCACAGGACATTGTGATCACAGAGCTGATGAAGAAACTCGATATTCTGGGGGATAACGCCGTAAGTGTATGTTGATTTCATATGTAAATGTGTGTGTTTACACATGCTTGTGTGTGTTTGGTACACATGCATACCTCTGTCACTGATGTCTCATCTTTTCATTGGACGACACGCACAGAATCTGACCAATGAGGAGCAAGTGGTGGTTATTCATGCCAGAACGGTATTAACATTAGCAGAGAAGGTATGATCCATAAGTCTTTTTTAAGACTATTTTATTTCATGTTAATTTCATGCTGTTTTAATGAGAGTTTTATGTGTTTCTGTCTTTTGACGTCTCTGTTTTGTCCAGTGGTTAGAGCAAATCGAAGTCACCAAATCAGCATTACAGCAGAAAATGTTGGACATCGAAAGTGAAAAGGTAAATGTATTTAAATGCATTACACACTTTCATTTCCATAAGTTCCTCTTACAAATTTAACCCTAAAATAAAATACTTTATTATTTAGAAATAAATTATAATTTTATAATTAAGAAAATGAAGCACGTATTAGGATTATATAAAATGTTTATAATTAAGCAAATTTCCCCCCCAAATTCCAAACATTGTACTGTTTGATTCTTATTAGATTCTTATTACGTGTAAATACTTTTTTTATTGTTATTATTATTTATTATTCATGTATTTTAGTTATTATTCATTTATTTTATTTTATTATGTTACCTTATTTTATTTTGTTATTTTATTTTATTATGTTTTTGCCAATATTTAATGGGAATTTGCCAATAAGGTAATGGGAATTTGGCTAACACCACAAAAAATTAATTATATATATATATATATATATATATATATATATATATATATATATATATATATATATATATATATATATACACACACTATAGGCTTATTTTTAATGTAACATTTTAATGTTTAAAAATACAAAAAAAATAGTGTTGTAAAGAAAAATACAATAATAATAATAATAATAATAATATTAGTTTAAAAATACAATAATAATAATCACTAATATATGCAGGATGACTTTTGTTAATATGATGTGTTTTCACACCTAAACGATTATTTCCTCTTGTCATTTTCCTCCAAAGGAGCTCTTTAGCAAACAGAAAGGATATTTAGATGATGAATTAGACTACAGAAAGCAGTCTTTGGACCATGCACATAAGGTAAGGATTGTGCTGCATGTTTTAGAGATAACACATGGCCAATAATCCATATGCTTTATTCTCAAGCACTGCAGAGGAGTTTTACTCTATTATGAGATGCACTTCTGCCCTCCTGTGCCCCCTGGTGGTGAATGCATGTCATTTCTGGCCCACACTCTGTGTTTCTCTCAGCGTATCCTTGAGTTGGAGGCGATGCTGTTTGATGCTTTGCAGCGGGAGGAGACTGGTGGGAAGGTGTCCGAGCTGCTGACCGAGCAGGACCGTGATTCGCTGAGAGAGGCTGTGGATCAGTGGAAGAGGCAGGTCTTGAGTGAATTACGAGAGAGAGATGCGCAGATACTCAGAGAGAGGATGGAACTGCTACAACATGCTCAAGCGGTATATACATCTATAAAAAAAAAATATATATATATATATATATATATATATATATATATATATATATATATATATATATATATATATATATATAAAATATACACACACTGCCGTACAAAAGTTTGGGATCAGTAAGATTTTTAATGTTTTTTTAATGGAGTCTCTTATGCTTGTGCTTATCAAGGTTGTGTTTATTTGATCAAAAATACAAAAAAAAAAAAAGTAATACTGTGAAATATTTCTAATATTGGTTTCCAATTTTAATGTACTTTAAAATAGAATTTTTTTCTGTGACACAGCGCTGAATTTTCATCAGCCATTACTCCAGTCTTCAGTGTCACATGATTCTTCAGAAATCATTCTAATATGCTGATTTACAATTAATGTTGTAAACAGTTGTGCTGCTTTATATTTTTTGGGACCTGTGATACTTTTTTTCTTTGATTCTTTGATGAATAAAAAGTAAAAAGAACAGCATTTATTCAGAATAGAAATCTTTTCTAACAATATCAGTTTTTACTATCACTTTTTATCTATTTAACACATCCTTGCTGAATAAAAGTATTAATTTCTTAAAAAAAAAAAAAGAGAAAAAATGTACTGACCCCAAACTTTTAAATAGTAGTATATGTTGTAGCACAAAATTTCTGTTTTGAATAAATACTGTTCTTTTTAACATTTTATTTATCAAAGACTCCTTAAAGTATCACAGATCCCAAAAAAATATAAAGCAGCACAACTGTTTACAACATTAATTATAAATCAGCATATTAGAATGATTTCTGAAGAATCATGTGACACTGAAGACTGGAGTAATGATGCTAAAAATTCAGCGCTGCTTCTCAAGAATAAATTATATTTCAAAGTATATTAAAATAGAAAACTGTTATTTTAAATGGCAATAATATTTCACAAAATTACATTTTTGATCAAATAAATACAGCCTTGATGAGCATAAAAACTTCTTTAAAAAACATTAAAAGTCTTACTGATCCCAGACTTTTGAATGCCAGTGTATATACATATATCACTCTAGCATCATGGTAAGATATTTTGCATGGGCAAGTACAGTATCATTTCTGCAGTAAATATAAAGCTTCAGTATTGAATATTGGCCATTTGTTACTGTAGCTACCGACTGATCTGTTTTTCTCATCCCATCAGAGGATAAAAGAGCTTGAAGAATGGATAGAGGCACAGAAACGACAGATAAAGGAACTAGAAGAAAAGGTAATCATATAGAGCACTCATCTATCATTTTCTGTCAAGGTCAGCACAATCATCTTTTCCAATAACATTTTTATCTTTATCTAAATGTAATGCTTATTTTATTCTCTCCTCTTTGTTCCGTTGTGTTGTTTTTTGTCTTTCATTTTTGTTCCCATGTTCAGTTTTTATTTTTATTTTTATTTTTTTCTTTAGCCTTCATTCTTTGGTCGTAGCTCTTCCAGAAAGCAGGAAACGGTGCCATGCGGCTCAGTGGACTCCGGTAATACATGAAGACTTCATCCACGCTAGATTATAAGAATTTAAATTCTATATCACTTTTATATCACTCTTCTTCCACTTAAAAGAAAGTGAAATTTTAAAGATGATAAAATTACAAAACTATGCACTAAAATAGCATAGTTACAACGGCTATTGTTACAGTGAAATCATAATAAACTAGAAAAAGAAAGTTTGTCAAGACAGATTTGAATGTTGCTACTAAAAGTTTACAACCTTTTGAAGGTTATACAGTATAAGTCTTATGTAGTTTGAGGATAGTATGAAAAGATTTGAAGACTGAATGTAAAAAAAAAAAGTGTTATTTATTATACACTACTGTTCAAAAGTTTTTGGGTCAGCAAGATTTTTTTTTTTTTTTTTTTTTTTTTTTAAATTAACACATTTATCCAGTAAGGATGCTTAAATTGATAACATTATCAAAAGTCGTGGTAAAGATATTTACAAAGTTAAAAAAGATTGCTATTTCTAACAAATGCTGTTCTTTTTAACTTTATATTCTTAAAAGAATCCTGAACAAATACATAATATGAAGGAGTACTTAAGGATTTCTGAAGGATAATGTGACACTGACGACTGGAGTAATGATGCTGAAAATTCAGCTTTGCATCACAGGAATAAATTACATTTCAAATTATATTAAAGTAGAAAACAGTTATTTAAAACTAAAAATATTTACTGTATTTTTGATCAAATAAATGCAGCCTTGGTGAGCGTAAGAAAATTATTTTAAAAATCTTAAAGATAGATGTCACAAGTGTAAATGTTGTTTTTGTTTAGCTCATAGGCCTCAAGTGTTCTTCTGTACCAGAGGAGGGTGACACACGTGTCATCAGGGGTCCCAGCTATCTCTTCTGTGCTGATATGAGACTTCAAACTGTTCACATCAACTCTGGAACATGGACATGGAATATGGTGCTCTCCATCTTGTGGACTAAAACTGTTTTTATCCTCCTGACCTTTTGAACTTTGCTTTGTGTTACCTCTGTGCGTGTGGAATTTAAGGACTCTTAAATTGAAACGCTCTCTCCTTTCCCTGCTAAGCAGGTGGTGCTGGAGACTGCTTCCTTTTGGAAGCCTGATGGAATGAGAGGTGTTACGTTCAAATCCTTCCTCCCACTGTTTACACTCACTATGCTTCAGTTCCGGTAGTACAGTACGTCATGGTGACACTCGCCCTCTCCTGTGCATTGAGAGAAGTGGAACTGAAAGTTTAATCTTGGAATTAAAATTATGTCTGGTTTTCTAATGTACTGGAGCAGTGTTTCAAATAAATTTCTCAGAGAAAGACTGAAAAACTAAGAGGATGTTTCTGCGTCTTTTTCTGTTCGTTGAAAATAGAGCAGCACAGAGGATTCTGAGGTACATAAGTGCCTCTGAACAGAAACTCAAGGTAAGGTAAGCTTCATTTCTACATGCTTTGAATATGGTTCATTGTGTGCATAAAGGAATTAAACATTTACATAATATTTATTATATTTTTAGTACTTCTGTCAAATAGAGACAGAAATTCAAAGTTCTTTTTCTAGATTTAATTAAGAGTCGGGAAATAAATGTATAGAAATGTATAGAGTAATACTCTAAAATACTAATACTAATGAATAGCAATAATAACCTTTAAATAATAATAATAATAATGATAATATAAAAATACTATATCTGCTATATATTATCTTTAAGAATAAATTATAATAATTTTTAATAAAGATATTTTAATGTTAATCTTTAATGTTTTATTATAGTATATAATAATATAATATAAATATGTAGAATGTCATATATAATAAATGTTTAATATTTTATATTATATATATATATATATATATATATATATATATATATATATATATATATATATATATAATATAATATAATATACATATATATGAGTTCACACCTGAGTTCAGTTTCTCTAGCCACACCCAGGCCTGATTACTGCCACACCTGTTCGCATTCAAGAAATCACTTAAATAGAACCTGCCTGACAAAGTGAAGTAGACCAAAAGATCCTCAAAAGCTACACATCATGTTGAGATCCAAAGAAATTCAGGAACAAATGAGAAAGTAAGTAATTGAGATCTATCAGTCTGGAAAAGGTTATAAAGCCATTTCTAAAGCTTTGGGACTCCAGCAAACCACAGTGAGAGCCATTATCCACAAATGGCAAAAACATGGAACAATGGTGAACCTTCCCAGGAGTGGCCAGCCGACCAAAATTACCCCAAGAGCACAGCGACGACTCATCCAAGAGGTCACAAAAGACCCCAGAACAAGATCCAAAGAACTGCAGGCCTCACTTGCCTCAGTTAAGGTCAGTGTTCATGACTCCACCATAAGAAAGAGACTGGGCAAAAATGGCCTGCATGGCAGAGTTCCAAGACGAAAACCGCTGCTGAACAAAAAGAACATAAAGGCTCGTCTCAGTTTTGCCAGAAAACATCTTGATGATCCCCAAGACTTTTGGGACAATACTCTGTGGACTGATGAGACAAAAGTTGAACTTTTTGGAAGGTGTGTGTCCCATTACATCTGATGTAAAAGTGACACAGCATTTCAGAAAAACAACATCATACCAACAGTAAAATATGGTGGTGGTAGTGTGATGGTCTGGGGCTGTTTTGCTGCTTCAGGACCTGGAAGACTTGCTGTGATAAATGGAACCATGAATTCTGCTGTCTACCAAAAAATCCTGAAGGACAATGTCCGGCCATCTGTTCGTGACCTGAAGCTGAAGCGAACTTGGGTTCTGCAGCAGGACAATGATCCAAAACACACCAGCAAGTCCACCTCTGAATGGCTGAAGAAAAACAAAATGAAGACTTTGGAGTGGCCTAGTCAAAGTCCTGACCTGAATCCTATTGAGATGCTGTGGCATGACCTTAAAAAGGCAGTTCATGCTCGAAAACCCTCCAATGTGGCTGAATTACTACAATTCTGCAAAGATGAGTGGGCCAAAATTCCTCCACAGTGCTGTAACAGACTCATTGCAAGTTATCGCAAACGCTTGATTGCAGTTGTTGCTGCTAAGGGTGGCTCAACCAGTTATTAGGTTTAGGGGGCAAGCACTTTTTCACACAGGGCCATGTGGGTTTGGATTTTGTTTTCATAATAAAAATCTTCATTTAAAAACTGCATGTTGTGTTTACTTGTGTTATCTTTGATTAATATTTAAATTTGTTTGATGATCTGAAACATTAAAGTGTGACAAACATGCAAAAAAATAAAAAATCAGGAAGCGGGCCAACAATTTTTCACACCACTGTGTAAAATTGTATATTAATATATAATATTATAATATTAATTTATACTAAAGATAATATATGTAGAACTTATAAATGTGTATATTATTATTATTATTATTATTATTATTTGTTGAATGCATATTCAGTTTCTCTGTTTGTCCAATGGGTTATAGTTAAAAACGACTCAGATGGTCTTTAAAGTCAGCATCAGTTCGGTCAGTAGAGGGCGCTACAGAGCAGTTTATTATTTTAAATTATAAGGGTTTTGACAAATTTGCTACACTATTGTAAAGTCTGAGTTGTCTGAATTTCTAGAGAAATATTTTAGTGTCTAGCAGTACATATTAAGAAGTTACTAAAAAGTTTTAAAGCAATAGTGAGCTGAGTGTTTTTTTTAAGAAGCTAAACTAATAGAAATTCATCATGAACTTACCATTTTGCTGAGCTCATATACTTTCCTGTCTGGTAAAATTCACCTCTGGCATGGAAGAGTGAGATAGTGGTAAAATCTAGGTTTTCCGCCTTCGGCTGGTTCTTCCATCTCACTCTGTTACATCTTGCAACTAAGAAATGCCACAGCCTTACAATCAAAAAGAAATCCAGGCAGCGGAAGGCTTCAGAATATGGGCTGCAGCTCTCAGATACCCAGGAGTCCTTTATGTTTTCAGAAATAGGGAAATGAAAATAGATGTCTTTTACGATCACTGCTTTTGAAGGTTCTGCTTAACTACAAAACATGCAGGAAAACCCATTTTTGCTACATGGTGTGAATTTAAAAAGAGCATTTGAAATGGAAATAAACAGCATGTTTAGTTTATGCACTCTTCTACTAAAACTGGATATGAATTTTTGATTGATTGTGTCTGTTACTGTTGGTGCTTTTATTGTTTTCTCAGTTTCACTACACAGTAGTTGACGATATATTTTATAGATCTGTTTAGATTCCACATGTGTAAGAAGTGGTGAGATCATCTCTCCGGTCAGGTATGAATGGAAATAAATCATGTCTCTGTTATATTAGATGAAATGCAAGCCCTCTTTCCTCAGGCTATTGTTAGACTGCAGCTATTGTGCTTTTATATAATCCATTCTGGCTGTAAAGTGTTTTAACGCATTCACTCCCAGAGGCATTCAGCGTATGGAGCAGGAGTCCTCTCCTTTGGGCACATCTTCAAGCCTCCAGATGGACTTTCCCAGATCTCCACATGCACAGATGAGACCAGACACACTGTAAACGGCATCTGCAAGCACTTGGTGTGTTTAGCATCTGTCTGTTTAGCATTAAATTGTAATACTTTTTCCTAATGCAACCCAGGAACCGATAAATCACTGATGGATGATTAGAGTAGATTAAAAAAAGGGAAAACAAAATTAAAATAAAAACTAAAAAGGCTAAAAAAAAAAAAAAAAAAAAAAGCCATTGATAATCATAACAATAGTTTTACATTATACCTTATATTTCACCATAAACAGTAGACAAGCAGTGATCAGTGATATTTGATGGGAACTTATGTGAACATATACGATTAAAATATACAGTTGCTTAGAAAAAAAAGAAAAGATGGTAAGAAATGTTCAAAATGTATGCACCACGTTTAGTGCAATTTATGTGTTCATGCTGGTTTAATACTTTCTGAAATCT